>CM028682.1:34108143-34625184 GCA_016760335.1 Gastrodia elata
TGCACTCAAGTATACGTGGTCTAAAGTAATAAGTGGAAAGTGTTAGTTTCCGGGATTTATCGAACCACAGAGAATTGGTTGTTTTGTTACTAAGGTTTATCTATTCTCACTAATATTTAAGCAATGATGTAATTGGTTTGAGTTGGTTCTAAACTAAGCATAATAATCACTAAGTAGAAATTAAGCCAGATAAAAGGAAGAGGAGAGTTAGGTTCATCCCACATGTCATGATAAGTTACTTATGCATGATGATTCCTCAAACATAGTCTTTTATTTACTTTAAATTAAATCAAGTCTACATTGTTCCTCCTTGAGTTTTATTCTCAAGGTTTCACAAGTTCAAATCTTGTGCATAAAATGAACACACAGTCAGTTCTATTTCAGCACAAAGATTCTTATAAGATTTTAGATTTGTAATTTTCATCTTATCTCTTGATCAAGGAGATGAGGATTATTAAATTTTTAAGATCTTATAAGCATTGATTCCACTAGGAGCGTCACTCGCATCGCACACAGTTAAAAATGAGGGAATAATATGTTGGGCTCAATGACTATGTCACCTTGTTCATGAGCACACAACTATTTCTTTCCCTCCCTCAATTATGTTGAGCTAAGGAGCTCACTTAGTGGGTCTTAGCATCACATGCATCAACACTTTAGTTGAGCTTAGATTAAGGTGCACTAAGCTCAAGAACTTTTCTCACATAGTTCTAAGCTCTTATGCACTCATAGATCTAGCGTCTAACCAAAGGTGAGTTATGGAGCACAAGACACTTTAGTCTTAAGTTCATTAGTTCATTTTCCTTTAATTCACAATCAAGACTATAGTAATACTAATCCTTTCTTGAGCAAGGCATTGAGTTCATACATTTTATTAATAATTGAGGAAAACTTCATACAATTAAAATGTAACTATCAAACACATGGGATTACCCAAACCCTCCCCAAGGGAGATTTAGCTATCCATTATAAAAGAGATGAAAAAGAACACATACATGGATAAAGACGCTTTCATGATCAACTAAGAAAAAAAATTACAAAAGAAGAGCTTAGAAGATACTAGGAACGTTCCTTAGAAGTTCTCCGGATCCTTCTTCTCCTTCTTGAAGTTCCTCTCTTAGGTCGCTAGTCCTGCCTTCCTTCTTTTTCTCCTTGGTAAATTGGCTCTTCCACCCTTGGGGAGTTCCTCTCTTCCACTATGCAACCTTTCTCGTTATTTAAGTGATTTGAGCAAAAATTGGAACCCTCCTCTAGTCAAGAGGAGTGATATTTATAGAAGAGGGGCTGCATACATCACACTTAAGATCCAAACCAGCAGTTTCAATTGAAAATACTGAACAATGATGGCAAAAATCCCAATTGATGGTGAGGTGACCAATATCTTCATTTGTTTAGCCAATACATCACCTCATAAGCCTCCTTTTCATTTGAAAACGTAGTAACTACAGAGGGAATGATGGCTGGGGCAAAGATGTAGGTTGGGGGTCTTGTCCCAGCCGTAATAAATGTTCCTGCCAGAGGAAATTGCGGCGGACCGCTGCAGCGCACTGCAGCGCGCGGTAACGCGCTACGGCGTGCAATGGCGCAAGCAATTTTTGGTAAGTGTCCCGCTGTTGTGCACTACCACGTTTATTTTTTGCAATGTGTCCCGCTGCAGCGTGCTGTAGGGCTAGCATTTTGCAAATTGCACCGTTGCAGCGTGCTGTAGCAGGAGCATTTCGTAAAATGCTCCGCTGCAGCATGCAGTAGCACCAGAATTTGCAAATTGCACTGCTGCAGTGCGCTGGAGCGGCAGCATTTTTGATCGCGCCCACGGTTCGTAACTTGAACCGCAGCAGCGCGCGATCACGCCAGCAGTTCGCAACTTGACCCACTGCAGTGCGCGTCAGCACCAAATTTTGCAAAATGATCCGCTGCTGGGTACTGGAGTGGCAGCATTTCGCAAAATGCTCCACTGCAGTGCGCGACAGTGCCCGTATTTCGCAACATGATCCGTTGCAGCACGCTGGAGGGCGCTGCAGCGTGTGGCAGTGGTTTCCTTTGGAAATTTCACAAATGGCTTAGAATTTTCTGGATAGGCCTTTTTCCTGAAAAGATAAATCAATTTGATTAAAGAAGCAGTTTTAAGATCAGAAATGAATGAATTTTTCCTTTATTTTAGATATAATTTATAGATTTATCACACCCCCATACTTAAATTCTTGCTCGTCCTCAAGTAAGCTTAAAATAGCATTTTTCTATTTTTATAGTTATGATAGTCAACAAAAGATAACAATTTAGATTTTCGATATATAAGTCATGACATGTGCTTAACTAAAGTGATTAAAGTCATTTGGCATTTAGGTATTCTAACCTTATATATGAAGTAAGGTTAATCAATTAATCTTCAAGTATTTGATTTTAATGCTTGATACTAGGTAATGAGGAAGATTCCATGGAAAACTTAGAATAGAGAGGTAGTGAAATACTCGAGAGTATTATGCCATATGTGCCCCTTCTTATGAATCACAAAAATGAATAGATTAAAGGAGAGATATTTTTCATCATTCTTTTTCACTTCATTCAATTGAAAGAGATATTTTTCATCATCTCCTATTTTTTTTTCTGTTTTTTCTTTATTTTAGGGAGAGATACTTTTCTTCTTCCCCAATTCACCTCTTTGTGATCATGAAGTCCTACATGAGCCTAGCACACTCTTTTAGAGTACTCACCAAAATCTCAAGTCATAGTCCAAGCTTTCCCCCACACTATGTTCAAAGAATGTTAAAATTTTTGGAGATTAGATTAACCTTAATTCATTCCTTAGTTAAAAGGTTTTAATGCTATCAATGCATTTGATCAATTTTTATTAAGCACCATTATACTTCATATCCTTGTCTTTATTGAAAATTTGTGACTCTCATTTTGTTAAAAAAAACTTAGAAAAATTTGTCATTTTTGGATACTAGAAAAATTAGGGAAGATGAGAATTCATAAATTAATATCTCAAAAATAAAACACACAAAATAAAAAAAAATGCAAAGAAAAATAACTAATACAAAAAAGAAAAAAGAAAAATATAACTTATTTAATCTTGGGTTGCCTCCCAATCTGACATGAGAAAGACCTTTATGTGATACCTTCATCCGGGAGGTCCTGAAGGGTCCATCCGCCCTTTTCTTGAAAGATTTTTTCCTCTAAGTATAACTTCAGCCAATTTCCATTTACCTTAAAAGTGCCATCTCTGGAGGTGACTTCAACTACTCCATGAGGAAAAACCTTCGTGATAGTTTATGGTCCTGTCCATCTTGACTTCAGTTTTCCTGGAAATAGTCTTAATCTTGAGTTTAAAAGTAGTACTTTCATTCCAGGTTAAAAATGTTTTGGCTTAATCAGCTTATCATGCCATTTTTTTGTTTTCTCTTTATACAGCTTGGCACTCTCATAGGCATTTAAACTAAATTCGTCAAGTTCATAATTGCAGCATTCTTTGCGCACCTACTTTTTGGGAGTCAAAGTTTAATTTTTTTATTGCCCAAAAGGCTCGGTGCTATAATTCTACTAGAAGGTGACATGATTTTCCATAAATGAGCTTATAAGGAGATATTCCTAAAGGGGTTTTAAAGGCAATTTTATAAGCCCACAGGGCATCCTGAAGTTTTGAAGTTCAATCTTTTCTATTTTGGTTCACAATTTTCTCTAGAATTTGCTTAAGCTCTCTATTGAAGACTTCAACCTACCTGCTAGTTTGAGGGTGGTATGGAGTACCCACTTTATGCCTCACCCCATAGCTTTTTAAGACATTTTCCAACTGCCTATTGCAAAAATGTTTTCCCCCATCACTGATTAAAAATCTCGACATCCCAAATCTAGCTAGCACGTGCTCCTTGAAGAATTTAAAAATAGTTTTAGCATCATTGTTCACACATGCTAATGCCTCAACCCATTTGGACACATATTCAACCGCCACAAGAATATACATATTGGTTTGGGACAAGGGAAATGGTCCCATGAAGTCGAATCTCCACACATCAAATAGCTCCACTTCAAAAATTCCATTTAAAGGGAGCTCATCCCTTTTGCTTAAATTCCCGGTTCTTTGGTACTTGTCACAGCTTTTCACAAAGTTGGCGGCATCTTTGAAAAAATGGGGCCAAAAGAATCTGAACTGAAGCACTTCGCAGCCGTTCGCTCAATGCCATGGTGCCCTCCGTACGGGGATGTGAGATAATGATAGAGAATATTTCTAATGTCTGAGTCAGGGACACATCTCCTTAGGAGTTGATCATTGCAACACTTGTACAAAAATGGATCATACCAAAAGTACTTTTTGATATTTGCGAAATTTTTTTTTCTTTATTAGTAACTCATGTCTTTTGGTATGACTCCTCCTGTGAGATAATTTGCAATGTCAGCGAACCAAGCAGAATAATTTGAAGCGACAGCATAAAGCTTCTCATCGGGGAACGATTCACAAATTTTGGTCAGCTTATCATTGTCCAGGTAGGTCAATCTAGATAAATGATTTGCAAGCACATTCTCACTCCCCTTCTTGTCCCAGATTTCAAGATCAAATTATTGCAAGAGCAACACCTAACATATCAAGCGTGGTTTTGCTTCCTTCTTTTGAATGAAATACTTAATGGCTGCATGATCAGTATAAATAATAGTCTTTGATTCAATGAGATAAGACCTAAATTTAGTAAAGGCAAAGATGATAGCTAGAAGTTCCTTTTCCGTGGTAGCATAATTTCTTTGAGCATCATCTAGGAGCTTACTAGCATAGCAAATTGAATAGAAGATTTGCTCCCTTTGCTGCCCAAGGACAGCACCAATTGCAAAATCACTCGCATCACACATAATTTTAAAAGATGAATCCTAATTTAGAGCAAAAATTATTGGAGCATAGATTAAAGCAGTTTTATGGCATTGAAACTTTTTAAGCAATTCTCATCAACTAAACTCGACATCCTTCCCTAGTAATCTACAGAGTGGCATACTTAGATTTGAGAAGTCCTTGATAAATCTTCTATAAGAACCTACATGCCCAAGGAAGCTTATAATTCCTTTCACATTGATGGGAGGGGGAAGTTTTTCAATTACCTCAACTTTAGCCTTATCAACCTCTATCCCTCTTCTTGAAATCAAGTGCCCAAGAACAATGCCCTCCTTGACCATGAAGTGACATTTTTCCTAATTCAAGATTAAATTTGATTCTTCACATCTTTTTAAAACCTTTTCTAAATTAGTTAGGCAATGATTGAAAGAACTCCCGACTACAGAGAAGTCATCCATAAAGATTTTTAGAAAATCCCCATTCATGTCAGAAAAAATAGCCATCATACACCGTTGAAAGGTGGCTAGAGCATTGCATAATCCGAATGACATTCTTCTAAAGGAAAATGTCCCAAAGGGGCAGGTGAAAGTGGTTTTCTCTTGGTCTTCAGGCCAAATAAGGATTTGATTATATCCTGAATACCCATCAAGGAAACAAAAATAGGAGCTCCCTGCCAATCTATCAAGCATTTGGTCAATAAAAGGAAGAGGATAGTGGTCCTTATGTGTAGCTTTATTTAATCTCCTATAATCAATACACACTCTCCATCCGGTCACAGTTCTAATGGGGATCAGGTTATGGTTTTCATTAAGAACAACTGTTATCCCACTCTTTTTGGGGACCACATGTATGTCACCCACGGACTATCTGAAATTGGAAAAATGATTCCAGCATCTATGAGTTTAATGATTTCTTTATGAACTACTTCTTTTATGTTGGGATTTAATTTCTGTTGGTGCTCAATTGAAGGGTTGGAGTTATCTTCCAAAAAGATTCAGTGCATACAAAGAGTTGGATTAACCCCCTTCAAATCAGCTATACTCCAATCGATTGCTCTCTTATGCCCTTTCAAAACCTCATATAGAAGATTCTCTTGATGTTGGGTTAACTGGGAGGAGATTATTACAGGAAGTGATTCTTTTTCCCCTAGATAAGTGTATTTTAAATGCGAGGGAAGGGGCTTTAGTTTTAATTCTGGGGGAGGATTATAGAGGGCTGAATTATTTTTCTCTTTTTAACCAACTCCTCAATCACATCCGTGTTCATGAGGTCCTCATCTTCCTCACGCTTCTTAATCCGTATCTTGCTAATAGTCCTTCTTAATCCGTATCTCTCATTACCCACGCTTCTTCTATTGAATTGATTTTCCAACAATCCTCATTGGGTTTAGATGGGTGTCTCATAGAATCATTCACATGAAACTTAATCTCCTCCTCCCTATATCGCAACTTCAATTCCCCTTTATCTACATCAATCAAGGTTCTTCTAGTGGCCAAGAAAGGTCTACCTAGGATAATAGGAATTTCTTGATTTTCATCTTCCATACCCAAGATGATGAAAATCAGCAGGGAAGATGAATTTGTCAACATTTACGAGCACATTTTCCACTATTCCTAAAGGGGATTTTACGGATCTATCAGTAAATTGGAGGAAAACAGATGTGAGTTTTAGGTGATCAATTTCTAACTTCTTGAATATGTAAAAAGGCATCAAATTAATGAATGCACATAGATCACAGAGAGCCTTTTGGAAGGATTGGCTTCTAATAGTGCAAGCGATAGTGAAACTCCCCGAATCATTCTTCTTGATGGGAATTTTTTTTTTGAAGGATTGCACTGCACTCTTTTGTTAATGCTACAGTTTCTTTTTCATCAATTTTTCTTTTCTTGGAGAGGATATCTTTCATGAATTTAACATAACTAGGCATTTGTTCTAGAGCTTCTGCAAAAGGAATATTTATATGAAGAGTTATAAAAGTTTCCAAGAATTTGTGGTATTGGACATCAAGTTTCTCCCTGGCTAAACATTAAGGATAAGGTATATTAGGGACTGCCTTAAGTTGATCTTTAGATTCTTCCCTTTCTTTATCTCAAACTTCAGTCCTCTCTTTTCTGACTATTTCTTCTTCCTCCCCCTTTTCCTCTGTAGTTATCTCTATGTTTTCTTTATTTCCCTTTCTCACAACCGATTTGGTAATTTTTCCACTTCTTAGGGTTATTGCATTCCCTGACTCCTCTTCATACTTACTGATGACTCCCACTAATGAAGATTTCTCTAACTATTTCATGATTCCCTTAGCTTTTGTTCTATTCTTTTTACTGACTCTTCTTGCCTTAACAGACTATTTTTGTGCCTGTTTAAGGTGACATCAGCTTTATTCATGAATTTGGTTGTGGAGGTTCTGAATTTGATAAGTGAGTTTTCCAATCTCTCTCTATTCCTTCCATGATTCAAATTTACATTGACATTTCTTAACTCACCATCTTCCTCATGACAATAATCTACATACTCGCATTCTAACTTTTTAGTGAGTTGAGAGATTTGCTTTTGGAGCTCAAGAATTTGTAGTGAATTTTCGAGTGAGTTACATTCATTTTTATTATGGTGATCATTCCTATGGAAATGCCATTAGTAGGCATTATTTGCCATTTTATCCAAGAGGTCGTAAGCCTCCAATTGGGTTTTACACTAAGAGAACCCCCGGCGGCTGCATCCATGAGTGTCCTTGTGGGGGCGTTCAATCCATTGTAAAATGATTGAACATGCATCCACAAGGGAAACCCATGATGAGGGCAATGCCTTAGGTATTCTTTAAATCGGTCCCATCTATCATAGAGTGTCTCCCCTTCCAACTGAGTAAAGCTGGTTATCTCAATTCTCAACCAAGCTGTTCTCGTCGGAGGGAAATATTTGGCTAAGAATTTCTTAGCCAAATCGTCCCACGTCCGGATGGAATCGCTTGGAAGAGAGCTGAGCCAACTCTTGGCTCTATCTAAACCTAATTTAACCGTGTTTTCAGAGATGCCGTTAAACCTGAAGGTGTCACATATTTCAAGAAAAGTTGAAATATGTGAATTCAGATCTTCAGTGGCTAATCCCCCAAACTGATTATTTTGCACCATACTCAGTGTGGAGGGTTTGATCTCAAAGTTATTAGCTTCAATATTAGGCCTAACAATTGCATGGGGGATTCCCCTAACAGTGGGAAGTGCATAATCTCTTAGTGCTCTCCTCCTAGCCACTCCTACTAGCTCTACAGGATTTTCATTATCATTATCCATAACGGCTTGTTGGTTCGAAAGGTTTTGTTCACTCCAAGCCTGCAAGTAGGTTCTTTCTATTTCTGGGTCAAATAGATAATTCGTACAAACTCTTCTACGCATACACTTACAATAATTATGCTATTAAGAACAAATTTAACAATAATATTTAGAAATTTAATAGAACTAAAAGGACAGAAACAAAAAAAAAAGTGTTTATAATTACAAAAATAAAAAACTAAAAGTATATGCAAGGAAATACTTAAATCACTAGCTGCTTATAGATTATCCTTAATACGAAACAAATTCCAATTCCCCAGCAACAGCACCAAAAACTTGATAGACTATAAATACACATCTGTATTTGCACGTAAGTGTACATGGTCTGAAGTAATAAGTGGAAAGTGTTAGTTTATGGGATTTATCGAACCACAGAGAATTGATTGTTTTGTTACTAAGGTTTATCTATTATCACTAATATTTAAGCTATGATGTAATTGGTTTGAGTTTGTTCTAAACTTAGCATAATAATCACTAAATATAAATTAAGTCAGATAAAAGGAAGAGGAGAGTTAGGTTCATCCCACATTTCATGATAAGTTGCTTACGCATGATGATTCCTCAAACATAGTCTTTTATTTATTTTAAATTAAATCAAGTGCACATTGTTCCTCCTTGAGTTTTATTCTCAAGGTTTCACAAGTTCAAATCTTGTGCATAAAATGAACACACAGTCAGTTCGATTTCGGCACAAAGATTCTTATAAGATTTTAGGTTTGTAATTTTCATCTTATCTCTTGATCAAGGAGATGAGGATTATTAAATTTTTAAGATCTTATAAGCATTGATTCCACTAGGAGCGTCACTCGCATCGCACACAGTTAAAATGAGGGAATAATATGTTGGGCTCAATGACTATGTCACCTTGTTCATGACCACACAACTATTTCTTTTCCTCCCTCAATTATGTTGAGCTAAGGAGCTCACCTAGTGGGTCTTAGCATCACATGCATCAACAGTTTAGTTGAGCTTAGATTAAGGTGCACTAAGCTCAAGAAATTTTCTCACATAGTTCTAAGCTCTTATGCACTCATAGATCTAGCATCTAACCAAAGGTGAGTTATGGAGCACAAGACACTTTAGTCTTAAGTTCATTAGTTCATTTTCCTTTAATTCACAATCAAGACTATAGTAATACCAATCCTTTCTTGAGCAAGGCATTGAGTTCATACATTTTATTAATAATTGAGGAAAACTTCATACAATTAAAATGTAACTATCAAACACATGGGATTACCCAAACCCTCCCCAAGGGAGATTTAGCTATCCATTATAAAAGAGATGAAAAAGAACACATACATGGATAAAGATGCTTTCATGATCAACTAAGAAAAAAAATTACAAAAGAAGAGCTTAGAAGATACTAGGAACGTTCCTTAGAAGTTCTCCGGATCCTTCTTCTCCTTCTTGAAGTTCCTCTCTTAGGTCGCTAGTACTGCCTTCCTTCTTTTTCTCCTTGGTAAATTGGCTCTTCCACCCTAGGGGAGTTCCTCTCTTCCACTATGCAACCCTTCTCCTTACTTAAGTGATTTGAGCAAAAATTGGAACCCTCCTCTAGTCAAGAGGAGTGATATTTATAGAAGAGGGGCTGCATACATCACACTTAAGATCCAAACCAGCAGTTTCAATTGAAAATTCTGAGCAATGATGGCAAAAATCCCAATTGATGGTAAGGTGACCAATATCTTCATTTGTTTAGCCAATACATCACCTCATAAGCCTCCTTTTCATTTAAAAATGTAGCAGCTGCAGAGGGAATGATGGCTGAGGATAAGATGCAGGTTGGGGGTCTTATCCCAGCCACAATAAATGCTCCTGCTAGAGAAAATTACGGCGGGCCGCTGCAGCGCTCTACGGCGCGTTGCGTTGTGCAATGGCGCAAGCAATTTTTGCTAAGTGTCCAGCTGCTGCGCGCTACTACTTCTATTTTTTGCAAATGTCCCGCTGCAGCGTGTTGCAGCGCGTTGTAGCGCTAGCATTTTGTAAATTGCACCACTGCAGCACGCTGTAGCAGGAGCATTTCACAAAATGCTCCACTGCAAGCGCGCGGTAGCGCCAGAATTTGCAAATCGCACCACTGCAAGCGCGCTGTAGCGGTAGCATTTCACAAAAATCTCCGTTGCAACGCGCGATCGCACCCACGGTTCATAACTTGAATCGCTGCAAGCGCGCATCAGCACCAGATTTTTGCAAAATGACCCACTGCAGCGCGCGTCAGCACCAGAGTTTTGCAAAATGACCTGCTACAGTGCACTGTAGCAGTAGCATTTTGCGAAATGCTACGCTGCAGTGTGCGACAGCGCCCATATTTTGCAACATGACCCGCTGCAGTGCACGGTAGCAGTTTCCTTTGAAATTTTTTGGAAATTTCACAAATGGCTCAGAATTCCATGGATAGGCTTTTTTCCTGAAAAGATAAACACAATTTGATTAAAGGAGCAGTTTTAAGATCATAAATGAATGAATTTTTCCTTTATTTTAAATATAATTTATGGATTCATCATGTACTAAAGAGGCAAAAAATGCACATGTGATAATTTTTAGTTATTTTACTATGCTCATGTGGACACTTCCAGAAGTAGCTGAGGAGTCAAGCATGTCTGAAAGACTAAGGTGGGTTCTTGAAATAGACACAACTCTCCCCAATGAGTACGTGTCAGGTATCCTTATTTCTCCGTACTACCTATCTATTGGCAGTAATGTGTATACACAGTCTCTCATCCAGAACATGAACCCAATGCAAGCGTTATCCTAATTTTCTAAGTTTTCATTTCATGCATCAAATTATCTTATATGACATGTTCAATGTAAAAAGGCTCAAAGTACAAGGAATGTAAGGCACAAAGTTTAATAGTAAGCAAGAGACTCTACTAAACATAAGTGATATCTGTCATTATCTAATTTATCCATTCTAGTTATTCTAAGTTTGTACAAGTTCAGGATCTCAATAACCCTACAATCAAGTATAAACATAGATCCATGGCCATATAAGGTTAAGAGTAGTTAGAACTGATCAAGTCCTAATAGAATTCAATCATTGATGCTTATAAGTTAAATAATTAATCAACATGTCCTAGTTAAGGAATATTGATGATCCAAACCAATATTGATTAATATAAACCAATATTGAGGGATTAAAAATTTAACTCCAAAATTGGGGTTTTATCATTTAACCTAAAGGTGATCCTAAAGGCTAAGATTTAAATCCCAAACCTTCCCAATACTACAAGTTAGGCTATCTTATTAAACAAAGTCAAGCTTAATAGGTGGATCTTTAAACTTAGACTAAAGTTTAAATACAAAATAATCATAATAAGGGATGAAATCTAGAAACTTTTAAAAACTAAGGTTTCATCCATTAAGTAATCTATTTACTCATTGAATGAATTCTAACCTAAATTCTATCTCAAAATCCTATGGAAGAGATCCCAAGGTTAAAAGAAAATCTTAAGGAAATGACTTAGGATTAGATTGAATAATTTAAGCATTGATGTTAATTAATTTTAGCTATCTACATTTTTTGATCTAGATAACTTATGGAGGCATTAATGAGAACCTAAATTCATATTATGAGGCATTAATGAGGACCTAAATCCATTTTATGAGGCGTAATAATTTACTTAGAAATTTTTGAGCTAAATACTACGATTTTTCTTAAATATCAAATTAATAGTCTAAACCTTCTAAATTGATCCCAAATTAGTTATATTATTAATTTTAGTAATTAAATTAAGATTCTAAGGCTTAAGGATACTTAACCCAAATTTGGGCAAACGATTGTTTTGCCCCTACTAAAGTGTATAAAATGCTTTTTTTTAGGGTTTCAAATTAGAGTTTATTGATGCCAAATGATTACTTACTATCTAATATGATGTTAAGCAATAAATACATCAAATTTGGACATGGGTTAAGCCTTATGTGCTCAATTTAAGGTTTTTTTCTCATAAGGCAATTTTTTTTACTAATTTTACCTTGTGAAGTCTAAAAATTTAGTCAGTTTATTATTATTTACTATCTAAAGATTCCATATAGTCTAAGAACATTAAATTCTGATGTCTATTGGTCAAGTTATAGCCAAAATAAGTTTGGGGTCTAAAAATGTAATTTAAGGGTTACAGGAAAGGTTCAAAACCTAACTTTCTCAAATGATGTTCAAATTCAACAAATTCAGAGGTTATAGTTTCCTTATAATATATTGAGTGCAATGATTGGGAGTATACCCAATTTGGACTTCATTTTATTAAGTTATGAGCTAATCAAGTTCTTGGGTAATTAGGGTAAATTAGGAAATAAATTATCAAAACCTAAGTTTTCTTATTGTTTATTATTTATATTATTCTCCTGATCAAAATGGTATATTGGATGACCTAATTTGGACTCAAATTGACCAAGTTATGGCTAAATGAAATTCTAGGTCAAATAAGGTAATTAGTGAGGGTACTGAAAAGTCATTAGTCACATTTTAAGTTCAGCATCAAAACAAATACCATCACTATATTCTTAACATTCTCCTGATTAAAATGAGATCCATATTGACTATGTTTTGATCAATGGGTACAACGTTATGGAGGTTTAAAGTTTTCGAAGGTTTATGGTTAATTGAGGGATCCTAAAATGTCACTATATTAAATACTCATCAAATAGTTAAAAGGATACGAACATAATCTTCCTCCCATTTTTTTGATTAAAATGAGATATATATTCAATATGTTTGGACTTGTGATTTAGGAGATATTAATGATTAAAGATTTTGGATTTAAATTATTTAGTTATACTAACTGATTTACTAAATTTTTCCAAAGTTAATTAATCATTGCATGTTCTGGCAGTGGCAGTCCCCACAGAGCAGCAGTTGGGACCCGCAGGCTTGTGTGGCAACAGGCAGTGTGACAGATCTTCAGAGGCGGGTCCCACCAGATACGACTCGAGATGCTGCGGCAGGGCCCACATGCTTGCGTGCACTGACACTGACCCACAAAGGAGCTATGGGTCATCTTCTTCGCCAAAAGCCCAATGGCAAGAGGGCTAGGGATTTGATTATGGTGGCCCTCCCGGCGACGATCGAGATTGGCCCGCACGCCGATGGACGGAGCTTGACTTAAGCCTTACAATGGAGGCTGGAACATCACTTGGGGTGGTTCGAGGAGACGACTAAGGCTAAACCTAGGTCCTAGGGTTTGGGTTAAAGAAAGGGTAATGGTAAGTACTATTTGAGCTATGCTAAATTCGATCTATCGCGATCGATAGGGTTCAATCAGATCCATTTATTTATCAATAAGAGATATGAATAAGCATAAGGATTAAAATATAATTGATCAACAGAATAAGAAGGGAAATTAGAGGTACCTGGTTCCGACAGTTCGCAGCTAGCAAAGAAGAAAAAAATGTGCGAGATTTCCTAGAGGTCTCGATCAAGCAAACAGGTAAATGACAGAAGGTGGGAGTCTTATTAGAGGTTGATGGCGGATCCTGCGAGGGCCTATCGCTGCTTTGATTGGCTAGCAGGGGCGAAGGCGTCATGGGCTGGATATGGGTGCCAGGTGTAGCCAAGCGTAGAAGATGAAAAGTCCACCATCTGATCTAATGATCATATGACTCAAATTAGCAGTCAGATTAGACGGCAGACAGGTAACGTTGTTCCATTAAGAGGACAGCCCCGTTAAGTGGAATTAATAATAATAATTAATTAATTATTTTATTTATTTTTCTTAATTAAATTTAAATAACTAAAGGGCTTCTAAAAATTCTAAATAATTCTGTAACAATCCTAGTTGTTATCCTAGCTAAATCTAGATTAATTAAGCTAAACTAAGATTTAATTTTGATTTCATTAGACTCAATGGGTCATTTAAACCTAACCCTAGAAGTTTGGGATCAATCGGAGCTAAAATGAGAAATTTTGTATTTTTGGCTATTTTTAAGTCCTAGAAAATACATAAATTAAACTGATCTTCAAATCAAAATCTAAGTTCATTTTTGAATTCCCCACCCCCAAATTAGCTAAGGGTGAAATTTTGGGAATTTTTGGAGGTCATTTAGGCATATTTTGGATTTAATTTAATTTGGTTCAATTGCAAATTAGGGTTTTAAACAATTCTTAATTGCAAATTTATCCTCTTCCAACGGTCGGCAAATTTCCAAACTGCGGGCGCCATCCAGGCCGACCATTCTGCGGATTAAATCCAATGGTCCGTGCCTTCGATCGGATCCGTCTTATTTCTACTGTTCCGCGGTTTCGAGATTCTGATCCGACGACATCTAGCCATCCGCCGTAAGTACCCTCGATCAACCGTTAGATCACCTGATCTAATCCACTGGCTGACCTCTTATCCACGGTGAATCGGTTAAGTAGCGCATCAGGATCGTCCGGGACCAACGGCTTAGCGATTAGACGGCGGACACGAACCCGAGCACTGTGGATCTTCTCCCTCGTCTCGCCCCGTCCACAACTGGTCCCCCCCCCCCAACAGCCAGAAACCTCCCAGCCATCGTGGTAGTACGGGAAAACCCCAAAATTCCCATCCTGCCCTCGGCGAGTCCGTCTTGCCGGTCGTCTACTCCCCAAAATGCCCATAGTTATTGGCCCGAGCCTTCTCTTCGGCCCGAGCCTCCTCCCATTGCCAAGCCTTGGAAACCACCCCCATAGCTCCCTTAGACCTATAAATACCCCTCTGGAGCTCATAGTGAGTCCCTTTGCTCATTGCGAACCCCTAATTTCCAGCTAAAATCTCTCCTGAAGCTCTCTTCTCTCTCGGCGCATTCCCGACGAATTCTGGAATTTCTGGAGCTGCGAACCACAGATAGAAGGTGTGTGTTTGGAGTTCAGACCCCCTGTTAGTTTGTGCCGAGTCTCTGGAAGCTCCAGCTATCACCAATTCCTCTCGGACCAGACCTGTAACCCGATTTCAGGTACAACCTTCTCCCATGGATTTCCTTCGATCCAATTCCTTGTCTGTCTCTGCATTGATGCCTCTGGATGTTGCCTAATTAGCCGTAGCCACTTAGGGAACTAGTTGTGATTGTTGCCTAGGGCTAGGCTAGCTCGAATCGATCATATCGATCGATTGAGCTAGCGGCCGAGCCATGGCTGAGTCTGAGTAAGGACCCAGCGATCGACTGTGCCCCGGGTTATGAAACCATAGGGGTTCAACTTGCCTCACCTCCCTGAAGGTGTAGGCATCGAACCTCGGCCGATTAATGGCCTTTGTGAGCATGCACTCATAGATCTAGCATCTAACCCAAGGTGAGCTATGGAGCACAAGACACCTTAGTTCTTGAGTTCATTAGTCCATTTTCCTTTAATACACAATTAAGACTACGGTAATATTAAGCATTTCTTGAGCAAGGCATTGAGTTCATAACTTTTATTAATGCTTGATGAAAACTTCATACAAATGAAAGTAACTATCAAACATATGGGATTACCCTAACCCTCCCCAAGGGAGATTTAGCTCTCCATTACAAAAGAGATGAGGAAGAACACATACATGGATAAAGACCCTTTCATGATCAACTAAGAAAAGTTACAAAATAAGGGTTTAGAATATACTAGGAACATTCCTTGGAAGTTCTCCGAGCTCTTCTTCTCCTTGCTTGAAGTTCCTCTCTTAGGTCACTAGTACTGCCTTTCTTCTCCTTGTCCTAGGCAAAATGAGCTCTTCCACCCTTGGGGAGTTCTTCTCTTCCACTATGCAGCCCCTCTTCCTTTACTTAGTGAAGTGAACAAAAATTGGAACCCTCCTCTTGTCAAGAGGAGTGATATTTATAGATGAGGGCTGCATCTTCCATCTCCACATCCATAACCAGCACAATCCTTTAAAAATATGAGCAATGATGGCAAAAACCACTTGATGGATGAGGTGACCAATTCTTTCATTTGTTTTAGCCATTACATCACCTCATAAGCCACTTTTCCAGTAAAAAAAACGTAGCAGCTGTAGAGAGAATGATGGCTGGAGACAAGATGCTGGTTAGTGGACTTGTTCCAGCCGCATTAAATGCTTCTTCAAGAGAAAATTATGGTGGGCCACGGCATCGCTCTGCGGTGTACAATGGCGCAGACAATTTCTGCAAAGTAACCCGCCGCAGCACGCGACCGTGTCCATTTTTTGCAAAGTAACCCACTGCAGCGCACTATGGCGCTAGCATTTTGCAAATTGCACCGCTTTAGCGCGCTATAGCAGTAGCATTTCACAAAATGCTCCACTGCGTGCTGGAGCAGCAGCATTTGGAAAAATGCTTCGCTGCAGCGTGCCATAGCGTCCGCGGTTTGCAACTTGAACTGTTGCAGCGCGCGATCACGCCCGCGGCTCTCAAGATGACCCGCTGCAGCGCGCGGCAGCGATATTTTTTGATAGAAAATGGGAAATTGCACCAATGGCTTAGAATTCTTTGGATATGCCATTTTCCTGAAAAGATAAACAAAATTTGATTAAAGGAGCAGTTTAAAATCAAAAATGAATGAAATTTCCTTTTAATTTAGATATAGTTTATAGATTCATCAACTTCAACACTCTGTATACTACTATACTTAGTGTTGAGATGTAATCAGCATACTGGAAATGCTGATATATTGATAGCATATACTGGATTCATATTTATATTTTTAAATCCAATATACGTATTAGTCTAATACTTAAGACAGGTAATCTACTCTTATCTTAAGTATTGACTCTCAATCTTACTCTCAAGTTCGAGTCAGCAGCCTTTAGTGTGGCTCAGTCTTTTAGCCTATTCGGGGAGATGGGTTTTTTTGTAAGCTCGTCCATCCCGAGTAACACACCGCTCCATCGCTAATTATGATTATACTTGTCTTTTGCGCACGGCGACAGGGCGGGGCGCTACATTAAGCAAAGCTAACCCCAATTTGGTATTCAACCTTCCAAACTATGGTAGGGTTTTCTAACATGCATCTAACTAGTGTTAAGTAAAATTAACTTACACTAAGGTTTAAGAAGAGTTAAGACAATAATAGATTAAGTCTAAACCAAGGGACTATGTTAACCAAAATAAAAAGGGCAAAATGGTCATTTTCCAAGGCAAAATGCTAATTTTTATAAGAATGTTTTCAATCCAAACGACTAAGCAAGCCATTAAGTCTTATACATCTAAATGATGACATAAATAGCAAGATCTCCAAAATTGGAAATCCCAAACTCCTAATCTAGGCTAATCACCCAAAAATGTCATTATGATCCCATTAGCAAAATACAATATAAAATTTAGAAATAAAGCATGCCATACTAGTTTCTACTTCCTAATGAGCAATTAGAAACAAAGTTTGATGGTTTTCGATGTCAAATTACAAAATTAAGCACTAAATAAGATTTAACCAAAAGCAAGCTTAGTACTAAGCAAAGGGGTACATGGTGTTCAGTCGCTCACTAGTTTTTTAAGGGTCTAGACATAGCCGCAAACCTCAATTCGATTGCAGCCTCAGCTTAGCTACTTCCAGAGCCTTTGCTGGTGACCAAGTAATGTCCAGGAGGCTGTTGCTAGTGCAGGCTCCATAGGTGGGAGCATTGGGATCTCACATAGAGGAGAGGAAGAAGAAGAAGGAGGGGAGATCAAATGCTCAACAGCTCTGACCATAGCCACGAGAAGTGGTTAAGAAAGTGAGGAGAGGTTTGTTAGGGGCTACATTAGGGGATTGATCAGCAAGGCAGGCCGACAGCAGCATGAGGAATAGGCATAGTGGAGCAGGGGGGAGGACTAGTTGTGCAGGCATGCGGGTGCGTGACTTGGGTTTGGGTTAGGTCAGCAGGAGAGAGGTCGGTCATTGGATATAGCCTCTGATCCAATGGTTGGATTAGTTCGGATTACAGAAGCTGTTATATCCTCACTAAGAAGCTCCATAACGTCCTAGATCTCTGGATCCTTCTATTTTGGGTTCGGGGAGAATGGCGGGTAAAATGGTTATGACAGTTTTAAATTATAATAAAATTAATATTTAATTTAATTGAAATTTTGAAATTACTAATTCGTCCAAACGGACTCCTACAAATACCAAAATTCATCCCTAACTAATTTGGATGCTAAAAACTCAAAAAACGCAATCGAATTTTTGATCCGAGGTCTAAAAAATTATTTTATATGTTTAGGTATTTAATTATAGTAAAATATTTGACAAAATATGAACAACTTCCAAAAGTTTCCAAAACTTCATTCCCAATTAAGTTAGTTGTGGGAATTCAATGATGAAGTTGGATTTCAATTTGGAGTTCAAAATAATTATCTCATTTTTCTTAATTATTGAATTAATTGGAAATTAGAGTTTAGCCCGATTGAATCCCAAATCAAACCAAGGCTCAGAGGTTCACTCCTAATGATAAATAGAGACTGATAGAGGTGACCTAAAACTAATTAGGATAGATTTTTCCTAAGTAACAGCCTAACCCACTTAGAAATAGAGTTGTTCTCGACAGCATAGCTAATTAAAACAAGCAAGGAGTTTGGAAAAGAAATATGGATACTGGAATTAAATTCAAAACTTAAATTGAAATTGAAATTAGAGCATGACTTGAGAACCTGTCTTTAAATTTTTAAATTTAACATAACCTGGTCTTGAACACAAAAATAGTATTTAAGAATTGTAATTAAAATAGAGCTATATAGGATAATGGGGTACCTAATGCAGTCCTATTGGGTTTTAGAGCATCGATAGGAGTCAGCATATAGGCTCTTGCTGAGGTTCATGGCTGATTATTGGAGTTGGTTTTTCCTTGCAAGTTTTGAGTTGTCGTTCTATGGGCGACAATCTGAACTTTTCTAGGAACAAGAACACTATGTTATGTAATGAAGAACCTTCAGTATCCAGGAGCAGCAAAATGCCGCACCGTGCCTAGGCAATTCTAACTCGAGACTTGAGGCACTGTCGCACACCTCAGTGATCAAAAATTGAGTAGCAGGTGCTGCAGCGCGCCGCAGCAGAAATCATCGCTGTTGCGCGCCATAGCGGAAAATGGTGCTATAGCGCACTACAGCGAGTCAGCGGGTCCATCTTGAGGTGTGGGCGCTACCTCACACCACAGTGTGCCACAGCGGTCTAAACTTGAGACTACGGGCACTACAGCACGCCACCGCAGTTTCATATCAAGAACGTGGGCGCTACGGCGCGCCATAGCACCAATCGGAAATCTTCATGGTCCAGGTTACGCCCTAAGCATATTTGGAGGGCATATTGGACATTTTTGGGCTTGTTCTTTCAGCTGGCTAGTTAAGCAATAGGTTGAGTGAAAACCTAAGTGTGTTGATATCAGTTTTGGAGGCAAAAGCTACTGTGAGAAGAAGAACCTTAAGAAAAACCCTAAGGAGCTACAGTGCAAGGTTTCTCTTACAAGTTGGAGGCGATAATCTAGGTGGTGGCTATTTTCTCTCCTCTCCATTCTAGAGTAAGGGCTAGAGCATTTGTGCTAAGGTGATAAACTCTTTTTAACTTTGTAACCTTCAAGTTATTACAGTGGATTTTTTGTGGTGTGGCTGCGTGGTTTTTCCCATTCTTGGGTTTTCCAAGTATATCTTTGTGTTTGGTGTTCTTTGTATGCTGTAATTTTTTTCTTGTGATCTTATGTTCTGAGTTTGCTTGGTAACCATCAACACGACCCCGATCCTCAATTTAAAAATGTGTGCTCTTTCTTAAAACTGCTTCTGCTACCGATTAGAGTGTGCTGGGTTTAGGAGCTATCTTTCACCAACAAGTGGTATCAGGTCGAGGTTTACTTTGTTGGTCCTAGGATTTACTTATTTTAGTGGGAGCAATGGCCTAAGAGATGAGACACAAGATAGAGAAATGTAGTGAAATAAACTCTTTATTTTGGAAAATGCAGATGGAGGATCAGCTCTACTAGAAGAAGTTATATCTTCCGTTGAAAGGAGCCAACAAGAAACCTCAGCTATGATTGATGAAGAATGGAAAGTTCTTGATAGAACTACACTGGGTTTGATTCATTTATCACTATCTTCTTTTGTTGATTTTAATATTGTTAATAAGAAAATAATTGTACATCTCAAGAATGCCCTGACAAGGATGTATGAGAATCCTTCGACTCCGAATAAGGTTTTTCTAATGAAGAGATTTTTAGTATGAAGATGATGGATGGGTATTCAATGATGGAACACTTAAATGGGTTTAGCACTGTGACAAGCCAGTTGAGTTTGGTGGGCATCAACTTTGATGACAAGGTCTGAGCTATGTTGCTTCTCTCTTAATTGCTGAACAATTGTGATGGGCTGGTTACAGCCATCAACAATTCATCTGGAAATGTGTCATTAAAGTTTGACGACATCATTGGGCTAGTGCTGAATGAAGAGGTGTGGAAGAGATCTCATGAATAGGCATCTACCTCTTCACTAAATGCTGAGATCAGGGGAAGATATGCTAAAAGGAGACATACCAGAAATAGGTCGATGTCCTGATGAGGAAAATTAAGATCTGAAAAGAAAAAGTCGGATTGTTAGAACTGTGGGAAGGTAGGTCACTTTAAAAAGGACTACACTACTGATGAATCCATAATTTATATCATAAATAAAGGAAAATGTCATGCAAGTCCATATTAGAAATAGCCAACTTTGATCGAATTATAATTGTTTTCAGGAAAAATGAGAGCACAGCAAATTCTAAGAGAATCTGGAGCATTTCTGCAAATTATGGGAGAAAATTGCTGTAGCGCACAGTGCACCACAGTGCGCTCTAGCTACTGGCAAGCAGAAAGCACTAACAAAAGGGGATTTCTAAAGCCTGGACTGATTCTGCTATAGCGCGCTATAGTGAGCATAAGTTCGAAACTCCAACCACTACCGCGCGCCGCAGCTCACTGCAACGGAATAAGGATCGATACTTACATTGCTACAGTGCGCCATAGCATGCTACCGCAGAGGAAGATTCAAACTTGCATTGCTACTGTGCACCACAGCGAATGATATATTGAAACTGAGCCGCTGTAGCACGCTACCGTGGGTAAGTTTGTGAACTTAACTCGCTATAGTGCACCACAGCGCGCTCCTGCAGATGAACCCTTAAAACTTAGCGAACTCCAACTTCAAAACCTAGCTACTACAGTGCACTGCAGTGCGCTACCGCAAGTAAGTTTTCAAACTTAACTCGCTACGGCACACTACCACGGATCAATTTCAAAAATTAAAGGTGCCACAGCGTGCTACCGAGGATGAGTTTTCAAAACTCAACCTGCTACAGCATGCCACAGCGCACTGTAGCGCACTACAGCGGGTGCCGTATTTTTTATCTTTTCAGGGCATTACTTGCAGCTGAGACATGACCCCCAGCCAGCAGCCCATCTCCCAGCTGACATATCCTCTACTAATGGAGTTCTTTTAAGAGAAATGAAGGTTTTGAATTGATTACAAGAATAAAAAATGCAAAAGGTGAAATCATTTCATACAAAATCCAGGAATCAAGTTTAAAATGCACTCATTACAGCCCATCTCCCAGCTGACTCCTCTATAAATGCAACCTCTCTTGACAAGAGAAGTGTTCCCATTTTTCATTCCAAAATCTCAAATTTTAGGGGCTACATAGAAGAAGAAGGAGACCTCTCCAAGGGAGGAGGAAGAGGCCATTGCTAGAAAAGAAAGAAGTAAAAGCTGCATTAGGGAGCTAGAAGGAAAGAAGAGAGGAAGAAGAAGGAAGATCCAGAGAACCCCACTAAGGGCTATTCCTAGTACATTCCTAATCTTTCTTTGACTTCATTTTAGTGGATCATGATAGGGTCTTCATCCCTGTATGCTTTTCTTTTTATCTCAGCTGTAATGGAAGGCTAAGCCCCCCATGGGGAGGGTTGGGCTGAATCCAATGTGAAATGTAAGGGACTAAATGAATGTTGGAGAACTTCCTAAAGCAGTGAATAAAAGTCTATTTTCAAATGACTATAAATTTACTTAAAAATCATGTTGTGGACTAAATGAAAAATTCGTTAAGAAAATATAAATTTAAAAGATTGACACCAAAATAAAAGTCTTGTGCTCCGTAGCTCACATCTTAGTTTAGAGCTAGATATGCGTGCATCATTGCTTAGAACTATGTGAGAAGTTCTTGAGTTGAACTACACCATGCTCTTAGCTCAATCAAGAGGTTGAAGCATGTGAGCTAAGACCCACTAACGGAGTTCCGTTGCTCTGCATACATGATAGGAGGAAGATGATTCATCGAGAGCTCATGGTTGATGTGACATAGGTTATGGAGCCCAATAAAATCACTTCCTTATCTAAACTGCGCGTGACGCATGTGATGCGCGTTAGTGGAATCAATGCTCATGAGATTACCTAATTAAAACTATTATCTTGATAACCTAAGAAAATTAAGATGCTCTAATTGCGATCTCATGAGAATCTTTGTGCTGAGATAGAACTCTAATGTGTTCATCTTATGTACAAGATTTGAACTTATAGGAATTAGAGGAAAAATCTAAGGAATACAATGTGCACTTGATTATTTGGAATGACATTGAAAGAATGAAGAGTAGCTTGAGAAGTAATTCAACATGAGTCTCTATCGATTAACATGGAGGAAATCCAACTCTCCTCTCTAAATCAAATAGTTTCTTAACACAAAAGTTTGCTTTGTTAATGGAACCAAATTGAAAAAATAAAAATTATACTGTTTAAACATTATTGAATATAGATATACCTTAGTATCAAAACACACTATTCCCTAAGGACAATAAATCTAAACTTACCTTCTAAGTATTACTTCAGACCACGTACACTTGCGTGCAAGCACAGACGTATAATCGCCGTCTGTCAAGTTTTTGGCATCGTTGCCGGGGAATGGTAAATTTTTGTATTAAGAACAATCTACTAGTAAATAGTGGTTTAAACAAATCTATCTTTGCATATAGTTTTATTTTCTTCTTGTATTTATTTTTGCACTAATTTGTAGCTTAGACTGACTAATTTACTTTCCTTTCATTTGCTGAACTATTAAATGTTATTGTTATACTTGTTTTTGATAGCTTAATTTTTAATTTGTAAGAGTAGAAGACATTGTACTGAACACTTTTTTGATCCAAAAATTGAAAGAACTTATCTACAAGCTAGAAGAGAACAAGCCATTTAAATCATCAACAAGTTGCTATAAAAAATTTTGAAGCAAATCCTAGAGAGCCTTTAGGAGAACCACGGGGTAGAGCACTAAGAGATTATGCCTTGCCCACTGTTAGGGGCATCCCGCATGCAATTGTTAGGCCAAATATAGAAGCCAATAATTTTGAGATCAAACCTTCAACACTTAGCATGGTTATCAGTTTGGTGGGTTAGCCACGGAGGACCCTAACTTACACATTTCAAATTTCATTGAGATCTGTGATACCTTTAGGTTTAATGGCATTTTGGAAGATGCCATTAAACTCAGGCTTTTCCCATTTTCCCTAAGAGATAGAGCCAAGAGTTGGCTTAGCTCCCTCCTGAGCGATTCAATTTGTATTTGGGACGATTTGGCCATGAAATTCCTAGACAAATATTTTCTTATTGTGAAAACTGCTCATGTGAGAATTGAGATAACTAAATTCAACAAGTTTGAGGGTGAGACGTTGTATGATGGTTGGGATCGCTTTAAAGAATGCTTAAGGCGATGCCCACATCATGGGTTTCCTTTGTGGATGCAAGTTCAAACCTTCTATAACGGTTTGAATGCTCCAACAAAGACACTCATAGATGGGCTGCCGGAGGCTCAATTAGTAGTAAAACCCAAGAGGAGGCTTATGACCTCCTAGAATAAATGGCTAACAATGCGTATCAATGGCCTTCTGAACGGCTTAAAAGGAAACAACTTAGATAACATAAATACACCAAGTAACAACCCTTCAAAATGAAATCCTCACGTTAAATCAAAGAATTGAAAACATGAATGTTATTTTTGTTCAAGAAACTTATTGCGTGTTGTGCGGGAGTAAACATACTAGTGAAAACTGCAATCTGAACAATCCTTTTGCGCAATCAAACACCGTGCAAGTTAATTATTTATGGAACAACAATGCATTGAACAACCCTTACTCTAACACTTATAACTCAGGGTGGAAAAACCCTAATTTTTTTGGAGTAACAATAACAATAACTGAAATATTAATGGGGGTAGTTCAACAAACAAACATAATTATAACAACAAAACAATTTTAGTCATCAAACATCAAATTTAGAAGGAGCCTTTAATGTTCGTAAGGTTGAAACCATCCAATTTATGCTCAAGATGGAAGCAACAATCACCCGTCATGAATTGAGACATCCCTTAGAAACATAGAAGTACAATTAGGGCAGATCTCTAACTAGCTGACCACTCGGCAGCAAGGAGCCTTGCCTAGTTCTACAGAAGTGAATCCAAAAGAATTGGTGAGTGTTATCCATTCTAAAGGGATGGAAGGTGATGACCAAACTGAAAATAGTAATACTATTGAAAAGGAGTTAGAGGCTAGAGAAGGGGGTAGGAGTGCTAATTATGGGAAGCTTACCACCCCTAAGTGCGAAGATCCTGTGAGGTTATGCTTTCTTTGTGTGATTAGGAACGAGGTACTTTTAGATCCCTTTTGTGATCTTGGTGCCTCGGTAAACATCATGTCCTACCATATTTATGAGCATCTCAAGGTAGGAGGGATGGAGTACACATCTATAATTTTTAAATTTGCTAATCTAGAATCCTCAACTCCTTTGGGTATTTTGAGAAATGTTATTGTATGGTTAGAAGCTTTATTGTCCCCACTAACTTTGTAGTATGTGAATGTGATAGGTGGAATGAAAACTCCACCGTTATCTTTGGCCAACCATTTCTCATGAGCACCAAAGCCATAATAGATATGTGCAGAGGCGTAATGAGCATAAAGATCTGGGGTAGGTCTGAGTTAATAGATCTTAAGCCAACCCTTTTTAAACAAAAAGTTATGGAATTATAGTTGAGAAGGAAAGCTAGGGAAGAGAAATTTTGTAAAACACTTGACTTTCAAAATTTAACTATAAGTGAAAGGAACTCCGAAGTTAGCTCTGGCACATCTTCCGAAAGTGAGAAAATGGAGAGAATAAAGAAAAAGAAAATCAGGAGGGGGAAGAGGAAAAAAAAATTTACTCCAAACCCGAGAGCGAGGATAATGAACTTTTTGAAGGGAAAGATGAGGGTGCGGGTTCGAGCACACTTTATGTTATTGCTCACCTTAATACCTCAAGGATATGGATGGAGACCCCCTGACCATTCTAGCCAAATAGTGATCCTAAACGAGTCGGGCTAATGACATAAAACAAAGCGCTTCTTGGAAGGCAACCCAAGCAAAAAAAAAAAAAACAAAGAAAAAAAAGAGAAGAAATCAGATCTGCCACAGCGTGCTATAGCAGGAAAAATTTAAAACTTCAACCGCCCCAGTGCGCTGCAGCAGGTAAAATTTTAAAACTTAATCGCCGCAGTGCGCCACAGCATGCTGTGTAGAATTTGCTGCTATGAAATGATGTAGCATGCACTGGCAAGTTTCAAAATTTTTTATAGTTGTAGCTACTGTAGCGTTTCATTGCGTGCTACAGCACACTATAGCGAAAGGCTCTAGCTATAGCAACTTTGACTGCCTAGGGAATCTAATGTAGTCAATAACTGCTTCATGTTTGGGATTCATAGGTAGTCAAAAAGAGGTGTTGAAAAAACTACTCCCCTCTTCCCCTTCATAATTAAAGTGGGTCACATTAATGGCATGAGGAGCATATTGGACCAGATTTTTTCATTGACCTCATGGTTATTTGGCTATTTAAGGGCCTTTGGGGGGGATGTTAAGATTGCACCAACTGATTTCTTTTGCCCTTGTTATTCTCATTTTCCTTCTCTCTAGAAAACTTCAGCCTTTCTCAAGACTATCCAATCATGTCGTGTGGAAGGAAGTCCATCCCACGTAAGGAAGCTGAGGCCTCCACATTTGGTGGAGCCTTCAATAAGAAGAAGTTCTCCTCCACCGAGGCTGAACAAATATTCACCATGGTTACTTCTCAGTGTAAGATGATCCCGGAAAAAAGTTTTGGGGCAGTCTCGCCCATACCCTCCAAGCAAGTTTATCCCCGGGGATGGGGGAGCTGGTGTCCACCCAATCCAACTCATACCCGGCCTTGATTCAGAAAGTTTATGCTAATGCCATTAACTCGGTGGGGTGTAAAAGTTTTGTACGGGGAAGAGGAGTAAATTTTTGGCTCGAGTAAATCAAGCAATTTTATGGGCTGAGGGATGTCAAGGACTACTCCTACTTGGCCCTTATTGAATCACGTTATGACCTGGTAGCACTCGCATGTGAACTCGTCCTCAATGATGCAGATTGGAGAGGAAATATGGCCAACATTCCTTGAGCCCACCTCACGGACTCGAGCAGTGCATGGATGGTTTTCATCTCCAGCTTCATCATGCCGATGGGGCACCTCAATAAAGTGACCCATTCTTGGGCGCTGCTCATATGTGTGCTCCAAAGGTCCGGAGAAATTCATATCTCCAGCATCATCCTTGAGCAGCTCTGGAATGCCCTGTATGGGTCCTGTGCTATGCTTTCTTTTGGGTCATTAATATCAGGCATCTATTTGGCACAAGGGGTCAAGATCCTTTCCTCCGACACCACTGTCCCCCTAGTGCCCCTCTTGAGCGAACAAATTTGAATGTCCATTCCCAAGAACGGAAGCAGGCCAAAAAGAGGAGGGGAGAAGAAGGAGAAGCCTCGCCGTCCATCGGCCATACATTTTCAGAGAAATTATTGATGTGATCTATGTTCAACAAACAGATTTGGGTAAGACTATGGCTATCGACATGTGGTTCCGCAAGGCAGAAATTGCCCAGCAGTGCGAGTTCCAATCAGAATTCCATAAAGCTCTTGGAATGATGTTATAGGACTAGAGCTTGCAAGGAGAACCGGATGGATTGATGCTATTGCAACTACCTATCAGCGACCCTATCCCGGACACCCGTTGGCCTTGTGACTACACCTACTTGGATGTAGGAGAGTAAGAAGAGGAGGAAGGAGACAATGATGAGTAAAATAGATTGTTCTTTTTCTTATTTCATTTTTAGTTTTTTTTTTATATTTTACCTTTCTGAAGAAATAAATTATGAATTTTTATATTTTTCCTAATTTTTCTATGATTTGCAAAGAATAAAATCTTAGGAACTTTTCAAGGCTATGAATGTCAAGAAACTATCAATTAGAAGATTAATTGTTAACCAAAAATTTGCTTTACGTAAAATGACAACTTATTGACAGCACTAAATCATCCAAACAAAGGAATTATCCCAGGTTGTACCTAGTCTCCAAATATTTAACAAGATCAATGCTAAGGTCTAAGTGTGGGGGAAAACTAAGAAACCAAAACTAGTGATTGGAAATAATTAAGTAAACTAATGAGTGTACTAGGCTCCTGTAGGACTTCATGATCACAAAAAACTGAAAAAAGGATGAAGAAAAATGTCTCTCCCTAAGGCTAAAAAATGAAATTCAAATAAAAATCGGGATGAAGAAAAGTATCTCTTCCAAGAAAAAAAAGTGAAACAGGATGATGAAAAATATCTCTCCTAAAGTTTATATATCTTTGTGATTTATAAAAAGGAGCACATATGGTATTAAACTCTTGGTCACTCACAGCCTCACTAGTTTAGAGAATTCTAAAGAACCTCTCCCATCATGAAGTATCAAGCATTACAAACTTAAAATTGTAGACTAGACAAGCAACCAAGGATTATAACCAAAGTTGAAATATTTAGTGGCTGAAAATTTGCTAGTCATTTCAGTTACAACAAGTTTTGAATGACAATAACTTTCACATTGATATTAAAACTTTGACTCTCATACTTTAAAAACAGAAAAATCATATTTTGAGCTTACTCGAGGACGAGCAAGAATCTAAGTGTGGGGGTGTGATGAATCCATAATTTATATCATAAATAAAGAAAAATGCCATACAGTCCATATTAGAAATAGCCTACTTTAATCAAATTTTATTTATTTTCAAGAAGAATGAGATCACAACAAATTCTGGGAGAATCTAGAGCATTTCTGCAAATTCTGAGAGAAAACTGTTGTAATGCACTATAGCGCGCTACAGCACGCTACAGTGCGCCACAACGCGCTCTAGCTACTGGCAAGTAGAAAGCACTAACCAATGGGGATTTCTAAAACCTGGAGTAATTCCGTTATAGCGCGCAATAGCGAGCACAAGTTCGAAACTCCAACCGCTACAACGCGCCAATGCGCCACTGCGCCGTAGTGCGCTGTAACGGATGAAGGTTTGAAACTTACGTCGCTACAGCACACCACAGCGCGCCATAATGCTACCGCGGAGGAAGATTCGAACTTGCATCGCTACAGTGCGCCACAACGGATTATACTTTGAAACTGAGCCGTTGCAGTGCGCTATAGTGGGTATGTTTTTAAACTTAACTTGCTACATTGCGCCACAGCGCGTTGCAGTGCACTCCTGTGGATGAACGCTTAAAGCTCAATAGACTCAAACTTCAAAATCTAGATGCTACAACGTGCCACAGCGCGCTGCAGTGCGCTACCGCGGGTAAGTTTTCAAACTTAACTCGCTACAGCGTGCCACAGTGCGCTATAGCGAGCTACCGCGGATCAAGTTCAAACTTAAGGGTGACACAGCGCGCTACCGCGGATAAGTTTATGAAAATCAACCCGCTACAGCGTGCCATGGCGCGGTACAACGGGCGCCGTATTTTCTATCTTTTCAGGGCATTAATTACAGCTAAGACATGACCCCCAGCCAGCAGCTTGTCTCCCAGCTGACATATCCTCTGCCAATGGAGTTCTTTAAAGAGAAAAATAAGGTCATTAGATGATTACGAGAATTAAAAAATGTAAAAGGTCAAATCATTTCAAGCAAAATCCAAGAATCAAGTTAAAAATGCACTCATTATAGCAAAAATGATGGAGGGAAATAGCAAAATTTGAATGCAAAAGAAAGGAGAAAGAGTCCTCTATAAATACAACCTCTCTTGACAAGAGAAGTGTTCCCATTTTTCATTCCAAAATCTTAGATTTTAGGGGCTGCATAGAAGAAGAATGAGACCTCTCCAAGGAAGGAGGAAGAGGCCATTGCTAGAAGAGAAAATAGTAAAAGCTGCACTAAGGGGCTAGAAGGAAAGAAGAGAGGAAGAAGATGGAAGATCCAAAGAACTCCACTAAGGGCCATTCTTAGTATATTCCTAATCTTTCTTTTGATTTCATTTTAGTGGATCATGATAGGGTATTCATCCTTGTATGCTTTTCTTTTTATCTCAGCTTTAATGGAAGGCTAAATAGTAAAGACCCACTTAAGTAGTAATAAGTGAAACTCTTAAACATCAAGGCGCCTTTTTAGATAATGGTGGAGTTCATAATAAGAATTCCAAAGTTAAGCATGCTCAGGTAGGACCACTCCCAAGATGGGTGACTTGTTGGGAAGTTATCTTCTGAGGATAAAACCATGATGCCTTCCTGGCCAAAGCGGACAATACCTTAGTGCTTAAGAATTTGGGATGTTACAAATGGTATCAGAGCAATCTATAGGGTCTCTAATAAGAGCTAAGTGCCATATAGGGCAAAGTACCACTTCATGTGATCAACCTCTTGAACCCATAATGGTTAAGGTGCTACATGGTTGTGGGTACCTCTTGAACCTGTAGGGGTCACCTCTAGTCCTATCTGTGTATTGATACAAATATATGGAGATTAGCTCTTACATCTTCCATAGGTGGAGCAATATATTTTGTCACCTTCATTGATAATCATATTAGGAAGGTATGTGCTTACTTTCTAAAACATAAATATGATGTGTTTGATGTATTTGGAAAGTGGTTAGCTTTGTTGGAGAATGAGGCTAGATTAAAGCTAAAAAGCTTAAGGTCTGATAATAGTGAAGAGTACTTTGATAAGGAGTTCAATGAGTTTTGTGCCTTGAAAGGAATCAAGGGGGAGCTTAAAATACTTAGAACACCATAGCAAAATGGTATTGTAGAATGAATGAACAGAACAATTACAGAAATAGCTAGGAGTATGAGATTGCATGCAGGTCTCCCAAAGTAGTTTTGGGCTGAAGCTGTTAATGCAGTTGTATATTTAATCAATAGGGGACCTTCCATAACCTTGAATAAAGGGATCTCGGAGGATGCTTGGAGTGAAAAGGAGGTTAAAACTGCATTCCGTCATGGAGAACTGGAAGAGGAGCTATAGATACAACAACTTGAAGGGTATAAGGCTCAAGAGAAAGGAAAGTATGAGCTAGTGTGCAAGCTCAAGAAGATCCTTTATGGCTTGAAGCAGGTGCTAAGGCAATGGTATAAAAGATTTGACATGTTCATATCAGAATCAGGGTACAAAATATGCCAGATGGGTCACTATTATTACATAAAGTAGTGTAAGTCACTATTGTTACATAAAGTAGTTACACAAGTTTAGGATCTCCAATTCTTACTATCAAGTGTAACTTAGAAGCTCAGCCTTATAAGTTAAAAAGGATTAGAACTGATCAAGTTCTATCCTAATTCAATCAAATACGACTACAAATTCAATCAATGAATTATTTGTCCTAGTTTTATGAATTTGGATGTTCTATCTAAGATCTGATCAAAATCTACTAAGCTATAGATTATGGATTAAACATCATGCAATTGGGCTTAATCACATAATCCAAAAGGATAATACATAAGTTCTATTTTTAATTCTAAAGTGATCTACTGATTAAGGCAAATCCTATTAGGTAAATTAAACTTAATAGGATGAATCTCCTATTCTAAATCTAGGATTGAAAGATAAAATAATCAAAAAAAGTTGTGAAGTTTAGAAACTAATAAAACCAAGGATTCATTCATTGAAAAACCTCATTTTTTAATAAATGAAATCTAACTTATGATCTATTCCTAATCTCAGGAATAGTCCTAATATGAGGTGAAAGATCTTAAGGAAAAAGGACTTAGAGAGATTTTTTTTAGGGATTTTATCATTTTGACTTATTAGCTGCTCTTACTCAATTTAATGACTTTAATAAACTTCTAATATTAGTTTTAGTGATTTAAAAAACAATTTAGAGGTTAAGGATGCTTACTGACAGACTGTAAATACACGTCTGCGCTTGCACGCAAGTGTACGTGGTCTGAAGTAATAAGTGGAAAGTGTAACTTTTTGGGAATTTATCAAACCACAGAGAATTGGTTGGTTTGGCACTAAAGTATATCTATTCTCACTAATGTTTAAGCTATAGTATGTATTGGTTGGTTGGTCTAAAATCAGCACGAATATTTACTAAGTAAAATAGCAAGATTAAAGAAAGAGGAGAGTTGGGCCCATCCCACATGCAATGATATAATACTTGTGTAGATTTGTTTCTTAAGCTTTATCATTTAGTTTAATTGAAATCAAGTGCACATTGTTGTCCTTTAGTCTAGCTCAAAGGCTTACAAGTTCAAATCTCATGCACAAAATGAACTCACATTCGGTTCTACTTTAGCACAAAGATTCTTGTAAGATTCTTGAGATTTAAAGTTAATTCATTTTCTCTTTATTTAAGGAGAGTTTAAATTTTCTTAAATCTTAAGATATCACAAGCATTGATTTTCCACTACGAGCATCACTTTGCATCTCACATAGTTGAGATGAGAGAATCACATGTTGGGCTCAATGACTATGTCACTTAGTTCATGAGCACTCAACACTTCATTTCTCAATCTCAATTATGTGGAGCTAAAGAGCTCAATTAGTGGGTCTTAGCATCACTTGCATCAACTCTTTGGTTGAGCTTAGATTGAGGTGCTTTGAGCTCAAGAACCTTCTCACATGTTTCTAAGCTTTCATGCACTCAAAATCTAGCATCCAACCTAAGGTGAGCTAAGGAGCACAAGACAATTAGATCTTGGATTCTTTAGTTCTTTTCTCATAAACACATCAAGACTAATTAGATAGAAATTTCTTAGTAAGGCATTTAAATCATAAATACATTATGCTTAAGGGAAAACATTCATACATCAATATTACATCATGCAAAATGGGACTTCATCCCAACCCTCCCCAAGGGGAGTTTAGCTACTCATTACACAAGAAAATAAGGAAGACACATACATAGCTAAAGACCCTTTCATGGTCACTAAAAAGAAAATACAAGATTGAGTTTAGAAGATACTAGGAACACTCTGTAGAAGTTCTCCGGAATTCTTCTTCTCCTTCTAATTACCTTCTCCTTAGATTGCTAGTGCTACCTTCTTCCTCTTCTCCTTTTGCAAAAGCTTGCCTTGCCACTCTTGGGGAGTTCCCTCTTCCTTTGGCTCTCCTCCTTACTTAGGGAATTTTTGCTAAAATTGTGAACCCTCCTCTAGTCAAGAGGAGGGGTATTTATAGGAGGGGGGGCTACATGCTCCTCTCTTCCATAAGCAACCAGAATTTCTATTAAAAATGCTGAATTCATCATTGCATTAATTTTTAATTTAGGGTGAGATGACAATAATCTCATTTCTTTAGCCACAACATCACCTCAAGGCTTACAAAAATGGCTGTTGTAGGAAATGTTGGCTGGAGACAATATTCTAGATAAATGTCATGTCTACAACGCATTAAATGCATTATCTGGGAAAAATTTTGGTAGGCCGCTGTAGCGTGCTGTAGCGCGGTGTCACGTGCTGTAGCGTGCTACGACGTGCTTTAGCATATCCTGGTCCTTAGAAATTTTAGCTAAGTCCTCCGCTGTAGACCGCTGCGGCGCACGACCACGCGTTGTAGCGAGGAATTTTGCGAAAAATAATGTTCAATTAGTTCTTTTTCCATATTTTATAGAGAGAAATATTTTCGCGGCAGACCGCTGCAGCGCACGACCACGCGCTGTAGCGGTCAATTCCGAGAAAAACACTGTTCAATTAGTTGGGCGGCCCAATTTATATAGCCAATTCCTTCACAATAAATCACTGCAGTGCGCGACCGCGCGCTGCAGCGGTGAATTCTGCGACAAACACTGTTCAATTAGTTGGGCGGTCCCGATTTAATAAGTTAAATATTTTCGTGATAAACCGCTGCAGCGCGCGACCGCGCGCTGTAGCGGTGAATTCCACAAATTAGTTGAGCTCCCTTTTAATAATCATAAGTATTTCCGCGGCAGACCGCTGCAGCGCGCGACCGTGCACTGTAGCGGTCAATTCCGCAAAAATTACTATTCAATTGTGGGGAGCCAGTTTAATAAGTTTAAATGTTTTCGCTGCAGCCCGATGCGGCGCGCGACCGCGCGCTGCAATGCGCTGTAGCAAAAAAAATTGCAGAAATGCTCTAGAGCTCTTTTGGATTCCATTTCCTGAAAAAGATAGAAATATTTAATTTAGGAGCAGCAAAAATATCTTAAATAAATGAATTTTCCCTTTTATTTTAGATATAATTTATAGATTCATCACACCCCCATACTTAAATTCTTGCTCGTCATCGAGTAAGCTAAAAATGATAATTTTTTCTGTATTTGAACGGATGAAAGTCACAATGATGCAATTGAAATAAGTATAAGTAAAAATATGTGCATGCAAGAAAAAATGAAATGAACATCGTAACAATATTAATATTTTCAATTGAGTCACTAAGGTGGTTAAGTCACTAAATCTCCAAATGTTTGAATTTTTTTTTTTTAATGCTTGATAATAGATGATGGGTTCCATACATTTTGGATTTTTAGACTAAAGCCATGGGTTAGAGATTCTTAGAGTTGTGTCATATGTGCTCCTTCTTATAAATCACAAAGATGAAAAGTTTTTAAATGAGAGATATTTTTTTTCATCCTTTCTTATTTTGTTCACTTAGAAGAGATATTTTTTATCATCCTTTTTTCCATAAATATTTTGCTCTTTTCATCCTTAGGGAGAGATATTTTTCTTCATCCCTAACATCTTTGTGATCATGAAGTCCTACGGGAGCCTAGCACACTCTATTTAGAATCCATACCATATTTTTTTAGTTTGAATCCTATGCCTTCCCCCACACTTAGCTCAAGCATTTCTTTAAATTTTTGGAGATTTAGATTTCCCTCCATTCATTCCTCAATCTCTCATTTGATTACGTATAATTCATTTAATCATTTTTTTGCTAAGCATTTTTTTACTTATATCTCATTTGATTTTTGCATTTTTGTGATTTTCATTTCTTTTGAAAAATTCAGAAAAAATATATCACTTAGTATAACTCAATAAATGCGGGAATAGGAGAATTCATAAATTGCAATCTCAAAATAAAACAAACTACAATAAAGATAAAAAGAAAAAGTAAAAAAAACAAATACAACCTAGTTAATTTTTCTCGTTCTCATCATCGTCTTCCTCTGACACATATGTCGTCTCGGTAGGGTAGCGCGTCTCCGGTATGGGTGCACCATTGGGAGGCCATGGCAACATGGAGGCGTCCGGTCTGCCGTGCAAATTCCAATCATCAAACAACATCACGAAGGCTTCATGGAATTCTGATTGAAACTGGCGCTGTTGGGCGTATTCTTGTTTGAAAACTCCAAATCGGTAGCTAGAGCTTTACTAAGCTCTGCGTTTTGATTGTGGAGGCACATTAAGAGTTGGTTTGTGAGATGCGAATCAGAAGGTGTAGACGCTTCCGCCTTATGGCCCCTTCTTTTCTTGGGCAATTTATGTTCACTATCCCGGACGTTAAGGTTCGAGGGGTGCAAGGCAACGCTGGGAGGAACAATAGTGTCGGAGGAGAGGATCTTAACCCCTTGGGCTTCGCATAACCTGAAAATCAAAGACCCGAAGGCCAATGCTGCGCAAGAACCTTTGAGAGCTTTCCAAAGCTGCTCAAAGATAATGTTTGAGATGCGGATTTCACCTTCCCTCACCAATGAGCACAAAAGGAGTTCTCAGGCACGGGTCACTTCAGTTAAGTGACTCGAGGGCATGACATAGCTAAAAATGAAGACTAGTCAAGCACTACTCGTCTCCGTTAATTTGGAACGAGGAATGTTAGCGAGTCCCCCTTCCCACTCGGTGTCATTATTGATGATTTCCTCAACTAGAGCGCGAGGGTCAAAACGAGAGTCCAAGAGATTAGTGTATGAACAAGAGCTTACCTTCGCCAACTCATAGAATTGCTCAATTTGAGTAATTCCTAGGGTGACACTCTTTTCCCGACAGAAAATTCGCTGTCCGGATGCGTCAATTGCGTTAGCATACACTTCTTGGACGATTGCCGTATCTGTGGGAGCTCTCTTGGTCACAAACTCATGCCATCATCTAGGATTGACCTGAGCATGAGGGACGGGGTAGGCAATGCTGAAGCTTCGCTCTGGAATCAACTTCCATTGGGAAGTGATAGAGGTGAAACGGTGCTCGGCCGCCGCCGAGGAGAACCTCTTTGTGTTGAAAGTTCCTCCGGATGAGGAAGCTTCAACATCCTTCCTTGCAATTGCCTTCTTCTCGGAATCCATTGCCTTGGAATAAGAGTTTTAAGATGATTAAGAGAATGAAGAAGATGAAGAGAAGGTGCAAGGATAACCCCCCCATTCCCTCCTTATTTATAGCCAAAAAAATTCAAGGCAAAATAAGATGGTCAAATGGTATTCCCCATGCCATTAATGTGGTGATCCATGTGAAGGGGCAAGGGGGGCAGCTTTTTCAGCAACTTTTGACTGCCTTGGGAACCCAATGGTCATGACTTATTGACTGCATATTCCCAAGGCAGAAAATCTGGGCAAACCGCTGCAGCGCTCGGTAGTGCGCTGTAGCATGCGATCGTGGGTTAGGGTGCGCCCGGGCGGAAAATGGTTTCACGTGCTGTCGCGATGCCGTTTAAGCATGGTTTACCCGCTGCAGCGCGCTGTCGTAGAATTTCCTCTGCAGCGCGCTTGTTGCGCAAAAAAAAAAAAAAAAAAAAAAAAAAAAAAAAAATATATATATATATATATATATTTTGATTGGGTTGCCTCCCAATAAGCGCTCCATTTAATGTCCTAAGCTAGACTCTCTTAAGATTAATATGATGGATCCAGCGGTTTCATTTATCATAGGCTAAGGATGTTCAAGTGAGCACATTCCTCTTGGTGGCTCGAACCTTGTTCATCCTCAACCTCAACCAAAGGATCCCTTCTTTCAACTTCATGATTTGTGGGAGTCTTTTTCTTCCTTTTTCCTCATCGCATTTTTCTCTTCTTCACTCCTTCCTTGCTCCCCTTTTCAGAGGAAGGAGTAGAATAACCATCAGAATTTTTTTTTTTAATTATCAGGTCTCCTAGAACATTATCTACCCATAATTTCTCTTCTCTTATTCTTTTCCTAATTTTTTCCTCCATTTTTTTCTTTTTAAAGAGAGTGGGTTTTAAATCAATCACTTCTATTTTTCTCTTAATACTGACGCTCATTATACCGCGACTTACATCTATAGCAGCTTTAATACTCATCAGAAAGGGTCTTCCTAAGATAATTGTTGAATTTTTATTTCATCTGTCCTATTCGCACACCACAAAATCAGTTGGAACAATGAAATTTCTTAGTTCCACAGCAATATTTTTGATCATTCCCAGAGGAGTAAGGGACTCAAGATTAGCAAACTCTAGAATCATTGAGGTGTATTCCATCCCTCCTACCTTTAATTGCTCATATATGTGGTAGGGCATAACATTAACTGAGGCGCCTAGATTGTACAAGGGATCTATAAACACTTCATTTCTTATTATGCATGGAATGCATAACCTCCCTAGATCGTCACATTTGGGTACGGTTAGCTTTTCATTATCATTCCCTTTTATTCCTTCCTCTACTTCTAATTCAAAATTTGTTGCTCTCTCAATTTCATCATTTATTTCTCCTGGTATATTTTTAGAATATATCACACTCACTAATTCCCTTGGATTTATTACAGTAGAACTAGGTAAAGCCCTCTGCTGCCGAGAGGTCAGCTGCTTGGAGATTTGCCCCAATTGAGTTTTAATATTTCTAAATGAGGCTTCTATTCCTTGGATAGAAGCCTCGTGACGTGTGATAGTTGCCTCAGTGTGGCGCATGAATTGGGTTGTTTCGGTCTTAAATGCATTGAATGCCTCTTCTAGATTGTGCTGGTGGTTGTGGCTATTGTTACTATAATTCATGCCTTATTGGTTGGATGAATTTCCCCTATATTAATTTGCATTGTTGTTGTTATTACTCCATGAAATATTTGGGTGGTTCTTCCACCCTGGATTGTATGTGTTGGAGTAGGGGTTATTTGTTTGGTTATTGTTTCTTAAGTAGTTGACTTGTTCAGTATTGTTTTGTACAAAAGGATTGTTCAAATTGCAGCTCTCACTATTATGTCTCCCTCCGCACAATTCACATTGTACCTCAGAAACCATGTGTACGTTCATCCTCTCTATCTTTTCATTCAAAGCATGAATTTCTTGTTGCAAAGCTGTTATTTGATTTGACTCATTTACTTTAATGGATTCTTTTTTAAGCCTTTCAGAAGGCCATTGGTAAGCGTTCTTTGCCATTTCTTTCAAGAGGTCATAGGCTTCCTCTTGGGTTTTTCCACTAATGGATCCCCTGGCGGCCGCATCAATGAGTGTCCTCGTCGGAGCGTTCAAACCATTGTAAAAGGTTTGCACTTGTATCCAGAGAGGGAACCCATGATGCGGGCAATGTCTGAGGAACTCCTTAAAGTGTTCCCACCCATCATAGAGAGTCTCACCTTCCATCTGAGTAAAGTTGGTGATCTCAATTCTCAACCGTGCAGTTTTAGTCGAAGGGAAGTATTTGGCTAAAAATTTCTTAGCCAAATTGTCTCAAGTACGGATAGAATTGTTTGGTAAAAAGCTGAGCCAACTCTTGTCTCTTTCTCTCAGTGAGAAAGGAAATAACCTCAATTTAACTACGTATTCGAAGATGCCGTTAAAGTTGAAGGTATCACATATTTCAAGGAAGGTTGAAATATGTGAATTTGGATCTTCAGTGGCTAATCCTCCAAACTGATTATTTTGTACCATACTCAGCGTAGAGGGTTTGATTTCAAAATTATGAGCTTCTATATTTGGCCTTACAATCGTATGGGGAATGCCCCTAACAGTGGGCAGTGCATAATCTCTCAGTGCTTCACCCCTAGGCTCTTCTAAGTTTTCAGTGAAAGTGTCCATCACAACTTGTTGGTTTGATAAATTTCGTTCTCGCCTAGCTTGTAAGTATGTTCGTTCTATTTCAGGATCAAACAGATATTCAGTACAGACCCTTTTACTCATACAAGTTTTAATAAAGCTTATCAAGAACGATTTAGCAATAAAGATCAAACAGATATATTTTGAAAATGAAAATAAACAAAAAGAAATATAAAATGTTAGCTTGATAATTACAATAGAAAATATAAAACTACTAATATAAAAAAAAATTATCAAATGCTTAAATCGCTAGCTACTTATAGATTATCTTTAGTTCAAATCAAAAACCAAATCCCCGGCAACGGCGACAAAAACTTGACAGACTGTAAATACACGTCTGCGCTTGCACGCAAGTGTACGTGGTCTGAAGTAATAAGTGGAAAGTGTAACTTTTTGGGAATTTATCGAACCACAGAGAATTGGTTGGTTTGGCACTAAAGTATATCTATTCTCACTAATGTTTAAGCTATAGTATGTATTGGTTGGTTGGTCTAAAATCAGCACGAATATTTACTAAGTAAAATAGCAAGATTAAAGAAAGAGGAGAGTTGGGCCCATCCCACATGCAATGATATAATACTTGTGTAGATTTGTTTCTTAAGCTTTATCATTTAGTTTAATTGAAATCAAGTGCACATTGTTGTCCTTTAGTCTAGCTCAAAGGCTTACAAGTTCAAATCTCATGCACAAAATGAACTCACATTCGGTTCTACTTTAGCACAAAGATTCTTGTAAGATTCTTGAGATTTAAAGTTAATTCATTTTCTCTTTATTTAAGGAGAGTTTAAATTTTCTTAAATCTTAAGATATCACAAGCATTGATTTTCCACTACGAGCATCACTTTGCATCTCACATAGTTGAGATGAGAGAATCACATGTTGGGCTCAATGACTATGTCACTTAGTTCATGAGCACTCAACACTTCATTTCTCAATCTCAATTATGTGGAGCTAAAGAGCTCAATTAGTGGGTCTTAGCATCACTTGCATCAACTCTTTGGTTGAGCTTAGATTGAGGTGCTTTGAGCTCAAGAACCTTCTCACATGTTTCTAAGCTTTCATGCACTCAAAATCTAGCATCCAACCTAAGGTGAGCTAAGGAGCACAAGACAATTAGATCTTGGATTCTTTAGTTCTTTTCTCATAAACACATCAAGACTAATTAGATAGAAATTTCTTAGTAAGGCATTTAAATCATAAATACATTATGCTTAAGGGAAAACATTCATACATCAATATTACATCATGCAAAATGGGACTTCATCCCAACCCTCCCTAAGGGGAGTTTAGCTACTCATTACACAAGAAAATAAGGAAGACACATACATAGCTAAAGACCCTTTCATGGTCACTAAAAAGAAAATACAAGATTGAGTTTAGAAGATACTAGGAACACTCCGTAGAAGTTCTCCGGAATTCTTCTTCTCCTTCTAATTACCTTCTCCTTAGATTGCTAGTGCTGCCTTCTTTCTCTTCTCCCTTTGCAAAAGCTTGCCTTGTCACCCTTGGGGAGTTCTCTCTTCCCTTGGCTCTCCTCCTTACTTAAGGAATTTTTGCTAAAATTCTGAACCCTCCTCTAGTCAAGAGGAGGGGTATTTATAGGAGGGGGGGCTGCATGCTCCTCTCTTCCATAAATAACTAGAATTTCCATTAAAAATACTGAATTCATCATTGCATTAATTTTTAATTTATAGTGAGGTGACAATAATCTCATTTCTTTAGCCATAACATCACCTAAAAGCTTACAAAAATGGCTGCTGCAGGAAATGATGGCTGGAGACAATATTCAAGATAAAGGTCATGTCTTCAGCCGCATTAAATGCAATGTCTGGGAAAAATTTTGGAGGGCCTCTGCAGCGCGCTGTAGCGCGGTGTTGCGCGCTGTAGCGTGCTGCGGCGTGCTTTAGCATACCCTGGTCTTTAGAAACTTTAGCTAAGTTCTCCGCTGTAGACCGCTGTAGCGCGCGACCGCGAGCTGTAGCGGGAAATTCCGTGAAAAACACTTTTCAATTAGTTATTTTTCAATATTTTATAGAGAGAATTATTTTCGCGGCAAACCGCTGCAGCGCACGACCGCGCGCTAGAGCAGTCAATTCTGCGAAAAATACTGTTCAATTAGTTGGGCGGCCTAATTTATATAGCCAAGTCCTTTGCGATAAATCGCTGCAGCGCTTGACCGCGCGCTGGAGCGGTGAAGTCCGCGAAAAATACTGTTCAATTAGTTGGGCGGTCCTGATTTAATAAATTAAGTATTTTCGCGGTAAATCGCTGCAGCGCGCAACTGCGCGCTGTAGCGGTGAATTCCGCAAAAATCACTTTTCAATTAGTTGAGCCCCCCTTTTTATAATCATAAGTATTTCCACGGCTGACCGCTGCAGCGTGCGACCACACGTTGTGGCGGTCAATTCCCTAAAAATCACTATTCAATTAGTGGGGAGCCAGTTTAATAAGTTTAAATGTTTCCACTGCGGCACACGCTACAGTGCGCTGTAGCAGAAAAAAAATTACAGAAATGCCCTAGAGCTCCTTTGGATTCCATTTCCTGAAAAAGATAGAAAAATTTGATTTAGGAGCAGTAAAAATATCTTAAATAAATGAATTTTTCCCTTTATTTTAGATATAATTTATGGATTCATCACTTACCTTAAATTTTGTGCAAAATGACCATTTTGCCCCTACTCAAGGGTCCAAAAAGTCAACTTTTGATTTAGGGGTCCAAATTGAAGTTTCTTACTATTAAAAGCTTTCTTACTGTCTAACTTGAAGATGAACAGTAAGTACGCTCAATTTAGACAAGAAACGGGTCATATAAATCCAAACTAAGGTTTTTAACCAAAACGGCAAATTTGTAATTTACACCAAATGAAATCCAAATTTTTATGTAGTTTATTGTTGGTTACCATTCAAGGATTTCATAGAGCCCGAGAACACTGCATTCTGAGGTTAAATGACTAAGTTATAGTTATTTTAACTATAAGGGCAATTCGATAATTTTGGTCGGTCAAGGGGTGACAAAAACTGAACTTTTCCGTTTTAAGTCGAATTTTAACAAACTAAGTTTCTATAGCTTTCCTATAAGATACTGTGTGTGTTGACAAGGAGTAGACCAAATTTAGACCTCAAATGGTCAAGTTAAGACCTAATTAAGATTAAGGATATTTTGGTCAATTTCAAATTTTCTAAGGTTCAAATCCTAAATATTATTTCAGTTTATCGATAACATTAAAATTCTAAGCTAGTTAGAACTTTGAATTTTTGAATTTTTGAATTTGGAGTTGAATTGACCAAGTTATGGTCAATTGAAGCATAGGGGCATTTTGGTCATTTTTAGGGTAGGGTCCTAAATGTTATTTTTCAAACTGAACTCTAAATGGGGTAACTAATACTTTTATAGTGTTGGAGCTATTCTCCTAAATATTTTAAGACCTATATTGCTTATGTTTAGACAACTAGGTTAAAAGTTATGAGGAAATATCACTATGTTATACGTACTCCGAAACTAATTTTTGAATTACATCATTTGATTCCTTTTATTTTTTTGAGTAAAATAAGATCTATATTGACTATGTTTGGATCATTCTACAAAAAATTATTAAACTTTTTAAGAATTTTGAATTAATTAAATTAAATAAATAAAATTACTATTCATTTATTTAAATTTTTTTTTTGCATTAATTTACTATTCATATAGCATTTAAAATGGAATATTGTATTATTAATCAATCAATTAATTATTCATAATTAATTAATTATAATTTAATTATTTAACTAATTTAATTATTATTTGATCTATGTTTACTTAATTATATATATTTTTAGATATCATTTCACTGTTTAATTAATTTAACCTAAGTAATTCAATCTAGATCTTATTATTAATAATTAAGTTAATTTAACTAAATTAACTTAATTTACTCACTGTTTTATATACATACACTAATTAATGCCAAACAATTAATTAACTTAATTAATTTAAATCAATTAATCCTATGTCTATTTTAAAATAATTAATAGCTAATATTTAATTAACCTACTATTTAAACTTAATTAACTAATAAAGTTAGTCTATTAGTTATTCTGATTAATAATAATATTTAATATAATTAATCAACTAATATTTATTGATTATTAATTGTATAATATTTAATTAAGCTAATAAATTTTAACAGAATAATTAAATTTTAATTATCATAACTAACTAATTATCATTAACTAGGATTCAATTAACTAACTTAAATTAATTAATATTTGGTTTACCACTGTTAATAATAATTAACCTATCTATTTAGCACTAATCATAATTAATTAACCAAGTTAATTAACCACTATTATAATTAACATTAATTTAATTAAACTGAGATTCCTGTTTTAATGTATATATAATTATATATATATATATATTAATTAATTATATATATATATATATATAATTTACTATTATTACTATTTTTCTGCATGCAATGATGAGGCGGGGGCCCGCCACTGGCCACGTGGCGGAACCTGGCAGGCTGTGGCGTTGCAAGCGGGGCCCACATGCCACGCGGCAAAGCCTGTATGGCTGAGAAATCTGCGGGCGGGCCCCACAGGCGCGTCGAGTGACGCCCACACAGATGTGGGCCCCGTCCCTGGCTCCGAGCCCGCATGCAGCATGCGCGTGCGGACGCGGGACGGGTCCGGGTTGATCCGACCCGGCCCGGATCTTCGTCCCTTTGCAGTCCCCCCTCCCGAGAGCCTTACCTAGGGTTCGGCTTTGCCGGCCTCATCGACTGTGGCTGCGTCGAGCCTGCACGGTGACGAGAAGGTCATGAGCAGACCTTCCCAACGGTAGTCGGACCATCGCCGGAGGAGACTCCTACTCCCGGCTAGGTCAAACCCTAGGCTCGGCCCTTCGGACTGGTCGAGCCTAACGGTATTCACTGTGGGGGTTATGCAAAATGCTTACGATCAACCGATCTCGATTCGATCGGTCACCATGGATCGACAATCCATTGCATGGAATAAACATACAGGTCGACAATCACAGATTTCATTAAGTAAAATAGCGAGTTTTGGAGGTACCTGAATCTAGGGCTAACGGCTTTTTAGAGTTCAAGTACGCGGCTGGGGATGCTCAATTGGCTGGATCGCCTCGGGTCGAAACTCCAGAGGGCCTTAATGCCTCCGGATGGAGCGGCCGAGGCGCAGGCGTGCCGGATTGGCTCGGGCCGCGGCGGCACGTCGCGTGGAGATCGGCGGAATCCCCGAGGGGACGAAGACGTTCAACCGTCTGCTCCCAGATTAGATGGTTCAAAATTGCTATCTGATCCAGACGACAGATCAAACAGCGAGTGAAGGGAACGGACGGCGCGCACTGTTGGGTTGATGGTTCTGTTTATTCAAGAAATTAAATAATAATGTAATTAATTAAGTTATAATTCTTATTTTCAAATCTACTTAATTATTTAGCTTCCAAAAATTTCTGAATATTCACTCCTAGCTAATTGAGGGGGGAGGAACGCAACAGCGATGTCAGATTTTCGATCCGACGGGCATTTTAATTTCCCAATTTTTGGGGTATCCAAATATTATTAAAATATTCGTCAAAATTTTGACGACTTCCAATTGACACGAAAACATCACTCCTAGCTAATTTGGGGGCAATGAACGTAATGTCAAAGTCCATTTTTTAATCGGAGGTCAAATTAAATAGGTCAAATCTTAGGGTTTCTGGATTTTCCAAGAAATCAGGATTCGATCCATTTGACTCCTGATTAGGACTGGGTCTTGGAGGTTGACTCCTAATGACTTGATTAACACTTGGGATCAAGATTAAGACTAAGATTAGTCCTAATTGACTATGGTAAAAACTTGGGTTGTTACAGCTATAAGTGCTTCCAAAACTGATGCTAAATTGGCATGCTAGAGAATTTGCAGAAAGAGAAATTTGAAAGAGAGAAATAGTTTTGATGAAAGTGTTGGAGAGGTTAGCACCGACAACTAATTTGGATGGCGTAGTAAGGTATGTTAATACTGCCTTTTCCTTTAATAACTAGAGAAAGATACCAGTAATAAATGCACTAACTATAACTACCCAAGTCATTACTAGGGTAATTCTTATTAAACCCAACTCAAAATTCAAGATCTTAAGTGACTTCAAAATTAAAGAAAACTAAAAATGATGATGGATAAAGTATATTTTTATGATCGTAATGCCTAAGCTTAGGAGCATCTGGATAACGAGTACTCCTAAATTAATTTTTGAGTTATTTAAATTTAGTAAACTGTAAAAATTAAATACAAGTCCAAATTCATTGATTTTAGTGTTGTTAAATTAAGAATATTATAAAGAGACTACAGAAAAAGTTTCGTAAAATTTAGAACTCCGAATTAATCATAATTAATTTTTGAAATTTTTATCTACAGAAGTTAATAAAAAATAAAATATTGCTCCAAATCAAAAAATATTTGTGCGAGTATGTTTTTCTCATAAAGATACACTTCCGTGTCAAGTTTCATTAATTTCTGGAAAAAATAGAAGAGAGAGAAAGTAGAGAGAGAAATAGGAGATAGAAAGAAGAGATAAGAAGGAGGAAGAGAAGGCCAAATTAAACACTTAAAGCATTTCTGAAAAAGATGACAAATTTGTTCACATCTAAAGAATGGAGGAGAGAGGAAATTAGTTAATTAATTAATTAAAAAAAATTTTATAAATACGCTCCCACTTCCCTCCCATTTCCTCATCCCTCCCCACTCTCTTCTCCTCCCCCACTCCCTTCCCCCACTCCATCTCTTCCCCCACCTCTCTTTTCCTCCATCTCAAATCCACTACTGATTCCCCCACAGACCTCCTATAAAGCCTTATTAACGTCAATATAGGGTTAAGAAATCAGAAAGAAATGAAATATTTTCTATTCTTTTCATTTATTCTTCTTATTTTAATAATAATAATAATGTTATTATTATTATTATTACTATTATTATATTTTCATTTTTCTATCTATATATATATATATTTCCTGATTTTTGTAACTTTTATTTCTGTCATTTTATTTTTTTATATATGTATATATATCCTAATTTATGCAACTTTCATTTCTATCATTTTCTCTTTATATATATATATGTATATATTTACTAATTTCTTCAACTTCCATTTTAGTCCTTTTTTTTTATATATGTATATATTTCCTAATTTCTATAACTTTTATTTCTATCATTTTTTTTTTATATATGTAAATAATTCCTAATTTATGCAACTTTCATTCCTACCATTTTTTCTTATATATGTATATATTTCTAAATTTTTGTAACTTTCAATTCAGTTATTTTTTTTTTCATTTAATATATATATATATATAAATATATATATATAAATAAATATATATATATATATTACTTATAATAATAAAACAAAAAATTATTATTTTTAATATATAAAGATAAATAATCACTATAATATTAATATTGATATTTTTTACTAAAATAAAATAAAGAATATTATTTTTTTCATTTATATGAAATTTTGTGCTCAAATATTGAAATAAATAATCAGAAATCATTATCATGTGATCATTTAGGTTGATCTCAGGTCTATACAGATAATATACGTTAGGCCGGGATAGGCTGATATCTAGGGAAATTAGGAGACTGCACATAGCCATTGAGGGGAAATGTGTAGTTAGTCAGGAACCCACTTCTTAGATAGTTAGATGGATGTATCTAACTTTTTGATTATTCTGTAACTTTGTCCAATAGAATAAATATTATATATTGCTATATTTTTTTTCAAAATAAGCACATATCTAAAATATGTATATTGCATTTATAATCATAAGCATGTCATACTTAAATTCACATTTTATTTGTATAAGCTTCTTATGCGGAATCATGTCGCCTAAATGCAAATTTTGATATCCTACAAACCTTACTTAGACCTTTCTGTCTAATTAAAGTTTTTTTTTTCTTTTCTTTTATGCTCCTTCTTTTTATTTTGCCCTGTTATACACACACACACACACACACACACACAGATATATATATATATATATATAGGGCAGTTCAGGAATAATCTTTTGATCAAGCCTTTGAGGAGGAACTGATCATGATGGAGAAACTTTGATGTTGATTGCTAATTTTCTTAAAGTTTTTAATTTTTATTTAGTGTGTAATAGATTTTGTAAATTAATTATTATCTTTGTAATGAATATACTTTCTTTATTATTTTGGTATTTTTAAATATTGCAATAAATATGGAAGTGTGTACTTTATACGCCTTTAAATACACTATTATACTAAATCTCGATATGATCCTAGGAAGTGAGCACCTAATGTTGGATTAGCTATGCTGACCCAATTGTGGGTCACCACAATTGGTATCAGAGTAGGATTAGAATAAAATTAGTATAAAAGTGTATAAGCCATTATTTATGCAATTAGAATCTCAAAATAAATAAAAGAATATTTAAGAAAGTAAAATTTTCAAAAACCATATAAATCAAAAAAAGAATAAGAGAATAGATATAGGACCTAGGTAAAATATTATACTTTTGGTTATTTATTTATTTTATTTTTTAATTATTTTAATCTAATAAGGATAATTTTTTTTTCATCTAGTATTTGATAATGATACTTATGTAAATTTGCTCCAATAAGAGTATAATAATAAAATATTATTTTTATGACATATCCTGAAGATTCTCCTTTGATTGCTGGAACACCCTTAAAAGATCTGATATATGCCAATACTTTCGTGGAACGTGTCGACAAATTGTTTGATATTGTGAACCTACTTCTATACCATTAGCTACCCATTTCCTAAACATCAAGATAAATGGACTACTTCAAGCCTTCTTAAGACTCCAAGTATTCAATGGAAGTGCTAACCCAGTGTATGCTGAAGATTGGGTAAAGAAGATAGGAAAAATATTAACTAGCATAAAATGCTCACCTACAGATGTAATTAGATTAACCATCTTTAAGTTAGAAGGAGAAGTGGAATGCTGGTGGGAAGCCATTGCAAGCTTACAGTTTGTAGTCATAGTTCCTGAGAATATCTAATGGGAAGAAATTGTCAAGGCCTTTAGAGCCAAATACATCCATCTTTCTACTCAAACCATCATGGAAGATATGTTCATGAAGTTATGTCAAAATAATTGTAGTGTCATGGAATATAAAATTGAATTTCAAAGACTATCCCGTTATGCACCAATACTAGTGAGCACAGAGTCTACTCGATGCAATCAAATTTTAAAAGGATTAAAACCTTTTATTAAGAAAATGCTTATGGCTCTTCAAATTTCTAAATTCTCTGTCATGCTTAAAAGTGCAAAAATATTATAATATGGGGAACTAGAAGAAGTTGAAGAGCAAAGAAAAAGACCCCCATCTGTACATGTACAACAAATTAAATATAAAAGGTCAAGACTGCCTCAAGCTAGAGTTTATCAAGCTTAGCAAACACTTACTGGGAAATGCAACCGACTGCATATTTACTTTAATTTTTATCATAGCAGTGGAATATGCTATATGTGTGGACGACCTGGTCATAACTTTTGAAAATGTTAAGCAACTCGTACAATGGACAATTAGTGGATCACTCATCCCTCTCAGATGCAACAACAAGCATCCATACCACATGGAAGGCAAGAACTCACACCATTAGCCAGACTAGCTTATATACATACAACTACTCCAATACAAAGGAGAGGACCATCAGTTGCTCCTAAAATATCAGCTGCTAATCAAAGGGGATGACCAATTGCTCCCAAATAAGATGCTCATGCGAGAACCTATACCCTCACCCCATTTTTAGCCCTAGAAAATAATGAAGCGGTATCAGGCACCTTACATTTCAATGACAAATCTTGTGACACATTATTTGACACAGGTGCAAGCCACTCATTCATTTCTATAGATTTTCCAAAACTCTTAAACTACCATATTACGACTTAGCTAAATCCTTGAATGTCGGGTTACTATTTGGTGCCCTCATGAGCGCACAAAAATGTTGCGACTGTAACTGATAGTACTACCTATAATAAATTTTGACATTATTCTAGGAATGTATAGGCTCAACAAGCATAAGGTTATGATTAATTGTCAAAGAAAGAAGGTCATTATCAAGGGTGGGAGCAAGCCTGAAGTATTTATGAGAAAATTAGGCATTTTAGTATCTTTAATCAATACTTCATAAGCAGAGAAAATAATTTAAAAGCAGTGTAATGCATACTTAGTAACAATGATGGGAGAAAATATTGAAGAAATTCCTTTAGCAGACACTCAAATTTTAAAGGAGTGAGAAGATGTATTCCCTGATGAATTGCCTAAATTGCCACCAGTAAGAGAAATCTATTTTTCAATTGAGTTCATTCCTAGTAGCACAAAGCCAATAACAAAAGCACCTTATCACATGGCACCGAAAGAACTGCAAGAATTAAGCAAACAACTGCAAGAGATGATGAACAAAGATTTTATTCGATAAAGCATCTCACTATGGGGAGCCCCAGGGCTCTTTTTAAAGATGAAAGACATTTTGATGATGTGCATCGATTATTGTGACCTTAACAAGGTAATCATTATAAATAAGTACCCTCTACCATGTATTGATGATCAATTTGAACAATTAGCTAGAGCTAATATATTTTCCAAGATAGATCTAAGATCACACTATCATCAATTAAGAGTTAAATAAGAAGATATTCCAAAAACAACATTTAGAACTTGCTACGGGAATTATAAGTTCATAGTCATGTCTTTTGGTCTAACTAATGCTCCATCCACCCTTTTGGATTTAATGTAAGGAATTCTTAAACCATATTTGGATAAGTTTGTAATAGTATTCATCGATGCCATTCTAATTTATTTTGAGAGCAAGGAATAACATGAAATTCATTTAAGAATCATTCTGGAAATTTTAAGACATCATCAGCTTTACGCAAAATATTATAAATGTGAATTTTGGCAAGATTTTGTAGCTTTCTTAGGCCATGTAGTGGATGCCGAAGGAATCAAGGTCGATCAGAAAAAGATAAGCACCATTCAGGAATGGCCCCAACCAAAGATCGTGACGGTTCTTTGTGTTTTTTCGATTTAGCAGGATATTATCAAAATTTTGATAAAGGATTTTTGCAAATAGCTGTACCTTTAACCAACTTAACATAGAAATAAGTTCCATTCATTTGGAATCAACAATGCAATGAATCTTTCAACAGCTAAAACAAGCATTAACAATCGCCCTAGTACTAACTCTACCACAAGTGATAATAAATTATCAAGTTTATATTGAGGCATCCATAGTAGGGCATGGATGTGTTATCCTGTAAGAGAAGAATGCAGTAGCTTATGCATCTATGCAACTAAAGATTCATGAAAAGAACTATCCAGTGCATGACTTAGAATTGGTAGCGGTAGTGTTTGCCTTAAGAATATGAAGGGACTACCTATTTCGAGTGAGATCTGAAATTCTTACTGATCATCAAAGTTTAAAATATATTTTCACTAAGAAAGAGTTAAATTGTCGACAAAGGCGATGGTTAGAATTAATTAGCTACTATGACTTAGACAATCATTATCATCCTAGTAAAGCTAATGTCGCAGCTGATTCCCTCAGTAGAAAAGCATACCTAAATGCTATAATAGCAAGTTCATTAATGGAAGAATTCAAAAAGTTAGTCATAAAACCTAATAATGGAAAGCAGTTAAATAATTTACTTGAAAATATTACTACAGAGCCTATGTTTATGGAACGTATAATAATTGCCCAAAAGAATGATAAGGAATATTCCAAGCTAGACATTAAAAATAGTTGCATAACAGACTTACATCTACAAAAAGGAGTTTATAATTATTATGGAAAAAGAATTAGGATTTCAAATGATTCATACATTCAAAATCAAATTATAGCTGAAGCTTATAGCTCAAGATATACAATTCACCCTATAAAAAATAAAATGTATGAGGATCTGAAAGAGACCTTTTGGTGGCCTGGACTAAAGAAAGATGTAGCTAAATATGTCACTAAATGTCATGTCTGCAGTTTGGTAAAGGCAAAACATCAAAGACCAGGTGGACTATTGCATCCTTTAGATATCCAAGAGTGGAGATAGTTTGATATTTCTATAGGCTTTATGATGAGATTTCCCAGAAGCCGTACTGGAGTATATGTGATTTTAGTAATCGTAGATCATCTAACAAAATTAGCACACTTTCTTTCGATTAAGCAAACAAATTCAATGGAAAAGCTGGCCAAGTTATATATTAAAGAAATAATCAAACTTCATGGAATCCTTAAGACTATTGTCTCGGATCATGACGGGAGATTTACCTCCCATTTTTAGAAGGCAGTACATCAAGATTTGGGGACAAAATTGGTTATGAGTACAGTATTTGACCCCCCAAACAGATGGTCAGAACGAGAGAGTAAACCAAGTACTTGAAGATCTTCTTTGATTAAGCATATTAGACTTTGGTGGTGGTTGAGAAGATCACCTTTCATTAGTAGAGTTTGCATACAACAGCAGCTTTCAGTCATGTATTGGAATGTCCCCATATGCAGCTATGTATGGCAGAAAATGTAGCACACCATTGGCCTGGACTGAAGTAGAAGATGTTCAGTTATATAGATCAGATCTAGTTGAGGAGACTAATAAAAAATTTCATTTGCTAAAGAGCAGGATTTCTATAGCTCAAGATTCATAAAAGAAATATCATGATGCTAAATATTAAACCTTAGAATTTCAAGTAGAAGATCATGCCTATCTAAATGTAAGCCCAATAAAAGGAGTTCATAGATTTAGCATAGCAAAGAAGTTAAGTCCAAGATATGTTGGACCCTTCGAAATAATCGCCATAATTGGAGGCACCACTTATAAGCTCAAACTACCAGACAATTTTTCTGCCATTCACAATGTATTCCATATTTCTTCATTATGAAGGTGTCTATAAAAATTGTTCCAGCAAAAGTCTATCCCTTCAATCAATCTCTAACCTAATCTAACTTACAAAGAAGAACCACTCAAAATATTATGTACAAATAATCAAAAATTACATAGCCATCACTTCCCAATGGTAAGAGTATAATAGAAGAATTCATCATAAAAAAAAGCCACTTGGAAAAAGAGGACTCCATGATAAAGAATTACCCAACACTATTAAATATGTCAGGTATTATTTTCACCCATAAATAATTTTGTTTGCGTGATGTCGAGGACGATATCATTTTTAAGCAGGGGAGTCTGTAATGACCCAAGTCATTGTTAAGATAATTTGGACTAAACCTAACTTAAAAATTAGGATCTTGACTGACTTCAAAATTAGGGAAATCTAAAAGGACCATTGGAAAGAGTATATTTTTGTGATCGTAATGCCCAAGTTTGGGAGCAATCTAGATAACCAATACTCATGAATTAATTTTTTAATTATTTAAGTTTAGTAATTGGAAATATTAAATATAAGTCTAAAATCAGTGATTTTAGTGTCATTATATTAAGAATATTATAAAAAAGCTGCAGAAAAAGTTTCATCGAATTTAGAGCTCCAAATTGTCTATAATTAATATTTGAAGTTTTTATTTTCACAAAAAATAAAATATTGCTCCAAATCAAAAAATTTTATGCAAGTATATTTTTCTTATCAAGATACACTTTCGTATCAAGTTTTGTTAATTTTTGGAAAAAAATGGATGAAAGAGAAAATAGAGAGAAAAAGAGGAGAGAGAAATAGGAGAGCAAAATAAGGATGAAGAGAAGGCCAAATTAAACACTTAAAGAATTTATAAAAAAGATTACAAATTTGTTCACATCCAAATAATGGAGGAGAGAAAAAATTAATTAATTAACTAATTATATAATTATTTAATTAATTAAAAAAAGTTTACAAATACATCTACCACTCCCTCCCATTTCCTCACCCCCTCCCCACACTCTTCTCCTCCCCCACTCCCTCTCTTCCCCCACCTCTCTTCTTTGCTCATCTCCCCCTCTTCTTCCTTATCCACGATTAGTTTCTCCCACCGACCTCCAATAAAGCCTTATCAGCGCCAATATAGGATAAGAAACGCAAAAGATATGAAATATTTTATATTCTTTTCATTTCTTCTTCTTTTAATAATAAGAATAATGTTATTATTGTTATTATTAATGTTAATATTATTACTACTATTATTATAATTTTATTTTTATCATTTTCTTATATATATATATATATATTCTAATTTTTGCAACTTTCACTTCTGTTATTTTGTTTTTCTATATACGTATATATTTCCTAATTTCTGCAATTTTCATTTCTCTTATTTTATTTTTTCTATATATGTATATATTTTTTAATTTCTACAACTTTGATTTCTTTCATTTTATTTTTTTATATATTTATATATTTTCTAATTTCTATAACTTTCATTTCTGTTATTTTTTTTATATATGTGTTTATATTTCTTAATTTCTATAACTTTCATTTTTATCATTTTTTTTTACTTTCTATATATATATATATATTTTAATTTTTATAATTTTCATTTCTATTATTTTCTTTATATATATATATATATATATATTTCCTAATTTATGCAACTTTCATTACTGTCATTTTTATATTTTCTATATATATTTATATATCATAATTTCTACAACTTTTAATTCAGTTATTTTTCTTCATTTAATATATATATATATATATATATTACTAATAATAATAATAATTATTATTATTTTTAATATATAAAGATAAATAACCAAGATATTATTAATATTAATATTTTTACTAAAATAAATAAATAATATTATTTTTCTTCATTTAATTATTTCATTTATAGTTTTTGCATCGCTATTAAGCTTTGACCCACTTGATATATTTATATGAGATTTTGTGCTCAAAACTTGAAATAAATAATCAGAAATCAATATCATGTTCAATCAGGTTAATCTCAGGTCTGTACAGATAATACATTATGCTAGGACAGACTGATATCTAGAGAAATAAGGAGACTATACATAGCCTTTGAGGGGGAATATATAGTTAGTCAGAAACTTACTTCTTAGATAGTTAGATAGATGTATCTAACTCTTCGATTATTCTGTAACTTTATCTAACATAATAAATATTATATATTACTATATTTTATTTCAAAATAAGCACATATCTTAAATATATATATTGCATTCATAATCATAAGCATGTCATACTTAAATTCACATTTTATTTGTATATGCTTCTCATGCAAAATCATACAGTTTAAATGAAAATTTTGATATCATACAAACCTTACTTAGACCTTTGTGTCTAATTAAATATCTTCTTTTCTTTTTTTTTCTTTTTTTTTTGGATTGCCCTGTCATATATATATATATATATATATATGACAGTTCAGGAATAATCTATAGATCAAGCCTTTAAGGAGGAACTGATACATGATGGAGCAACTTAAATGCTGGTTTTCTTAAAGTTATAAATTTTAACTTAGTGTGTAATATATTTTGTAATTCAATTATTACTATCTTTGTAATGAATGAATTTCCTTTATTATTATAGTATTTTTAGATGTTGCATTGAATGTAGAAGTGTGTACTTTTTACACCTCTATATACACTATTATACTAAATCCCGATATGATCCTGGGAAGTGAGCACCTAATCCTGGATTAGCTATGCTGACCCAGGAGCAGGTCACCATACTAACCACTCAAATGAGCTACCATTGTTCTAGGCTTAAAATAGAGCAAACTTTGAATATTGTATTACTTTGCTCTCACAAGTTCATTTATCTAAATCTTAAAAGCAAAAACTAACTAAACTGCTATATATATAGATATATTATCATGGAGTAAGGTTTTATAACTTGTAGAAAATTCTAGCATTATATGGTACTCAACATAAGAAAAATGTAAATCATACACCCAAGCTATAATCAATCTCCTCTTAATCTTCATTAACTATCATAAACTGAACATAATAAATTAACTAAATCAGTTAAGTATATCCCAATAATGTGAGTGAAAGATTCAAATATCCACAATATCAATATTGTTTGAATACCAAGAGACAACAAACAAAAAAATGAAGAAATTTTACGTGATGGTATGCTGATTGAATAGAAAGTGAATGACAATAACTCTGATTTCACTTGAGTAAGAAAAATATCATGCATTTCAGAATATTGTAACCTCAAGCATGCTAAAATATGGATTTAAATGCATTTTCAATACTTTCCTTAAAAATGGAATTAATCTATTTGAAATTTAAAACTTCCATATCATGCGTGCATTAAAATCCTGATCGTAGCTTGCCATACAATGCTCAATTTTTTTCATGATTCATTATTCAGGTGACATATATCTTATCCACTAGTTACAAGAACAAATAATAAGGTTATCTTTAAATTAAGCTTTACAATAACATTTCAGATTCCATGGATTTCATACTAAATGTAGGTTAAAAGATAGAGCAAGGTTGCATCTCATTTCATTATCAGTTACTTCTGTATCATAATGCACAGGTACTCGACATGTAATATTTTTAATAGAAGTTGCAAATCCATGGCTGCTTATTCTATTCCTTCTGCAAATTGGAGTGTAGCTCCTTTATAATTGGCTCATAACTATCACTTAAATATTTAATATAGAATTAATCTACTTCTAATTGAAATGAAATAAAACAATGTATGCTTTTAACAAAATTGGCAAAATCAATAATAGTATCATCCTATTATACCTATCTTATAAGTGCATTTTGAGGGAAACAGTTTCAGACACCTACCAGATTTCAGCAAAAAACTAAAATCATATGCATTTTGAATAAGGTTAAGAACAATTTACCCAATTTTGTTTTAGCTTTTGATTTAAATCACAAATTGAATTAGATCATATAATTAAGAGTCAATAAAATTAATGAATTTGGATTATGAAATTTAAATCCTACTCTGATTCTAGAATGCAACAACTATTTTGGTGGCAACATCTTTATACAGCAAAGCTTTCCATATTATATTCATGACTGGCTTTGCAGTCACACCAACCGAAGTTTAAATTAAAAAAAAAATGCAATGATGAGCAATAAAAAAAAAAAAGAATGCACAAAATTTGGAATACACACAGAGCCAGTACGTGGCCAAAGTTTAAACACAAAAGAAATTCATTCAAAATGCATCAAAAATCACATTTTTCCTTAACTAAAAGCTTCAGCTATTAGATAAAAATTGCTTTTGAGAAGACTTGCTTAAATCCTAGCTCGAACTAGAGAAAATACACAGTTTTAAAAACTAAGAAAATGTTTCTAGATGTTCAATTACAAGCGCATCAGATGACATTATCCACTGATTTCAGCATATAATGGACACAAGTTAAGCAGGTCTTTCATAATGTGCTTCTTTAGCCAGCAAATCATACAAATCCAAATGGTGTCTATAATAACCTTTTATCATAATAGAAATTCAATGCAAAACCAAAAGCACAAATCAAGCTTTGTGTGACGCCCAGTTTCACATAATAATTAAGATGATTCCCAAAGGTCATATACATCGATCTGGCTTACGGTTACATCTCGACAGCCATAGATTGCTACTGTTTCAAAGAGCTACAAGAAATAAATCCTTATACATAACCACCCTTCTATTTCTCCATTAAGATGTAAACCATGTGGCATAACTTTACCATTGTGCATTGACATACTAAATCTGTATGTCTATGCTTACATGCAAGTGCACGTGGTCTGAAGTAATATTTATCATGGTGAGATCCCAAGATTTATCATTCACTGAGAATGGTGTTGTTTAGTTACTAAAGTATATTTGAGTTTACTAATGTTTGAATGATGATTTAGAGGTTGATGTTTAATTATAATTAAGTAAATTAGAGTTTCTTGGATTAGAAACTATTTATTGAAACAGTAGGAAGAGTTAGGTTTAGCATGCAATTTATTAAAAGCTCGTGTAAGTACTCTTCTTTATAAATTTTTAGTGTCAAATAAATTGAATGTTTTAGTTATAATCAAGAAACATAGTCTTGTTTAGGGTGTCCCTCAAATGTACTAAGTTTTGCCTTGTGCTCAGAGATGAACACAAGAAGATTCAATCTCAACACATAGACCCTCATGTAACTAATATTGTTTGGGTTCAATACTTATATCTAAGTTATAAATCTATAGTTTTAGCTATGTATCACATGAGTTTGATTCCACCAATGGCTCACATGCATAAGTTTTAGGCTTAGCTAAGGTGGATAGCCATTAGGATAAGTGGGTTATGTCATATCACCCATAAGCACACAATGCATCTTAATCCTCACATAAACTTAGCACAAGCTATGGAGGTCAATCGGTGGATCTTGGCTCACACGCATAAACTTCTCAACTTAGCAAAGGAACTATGCTATGACGCTCATAAAGCTTGCCATAAGGCTCTAGGAAATTAAGCATAAATTCCTCGCAAAAGCTAATGGTGAGCATTGGAGTTCAAATAATACTTAATATTCTATCTCTCTATTCATCATCTTAAATCTAAGGAGTTATATCGGTAATCTTTGCATAATGAATGTGGTCACAGATATTCGCAGTGAGGATGTTCAACATGTATACCCTTAGTTCAAATAGATCAACGAGCTCAATAGATTTCTTAGTTTAAAATATTTATATGCTCAAAATATATTCATGATAAAATAACTCATCCAATACATTCTCCACATCATTTAATCAAAAGAAATGACTAACAAAAAAGATATTCCTTAATAATATCAGAGTACAAACACATTGCATTCCTTATTTATTATATGCATATGCCCAACCTTCCCCAAGGAGGGTTTTGGCAACCATTGAAAAGCAAACAACAGAAAAATCCCAAGAAGAATGAAGCCTTTGCATGACTTTTATAGAGAAAAATTGAAGGAATGAGATAGTGGACGATACTAGGGAGCTACTATCGTATTCTCATGTTTCTTCTTCTATCTTAGATCTCTTCTCCTTCTCCTTCTTCTGTTCTTATTCTGTCCTTGCATGATAGCCTTTTCCTTCCTTGGGCAGGGGTACTCGTTCCACTTGTTCTCCTTCAGTAGCTTCTATTTCCAATGGGCTTTGAATACAAAAAAATTGGAACCCTTCCTTAGTCTTGAACCCCCTTTTTTAAATCTTGGATATCCCTCTCAACATAAGTGCAACCAACTCTTAATCTACTCAAAAATTAAATTCCCTTAATTGTTAAATCTGTTATTCTCTTGGGAAAGAAGAGAGTTAAATGCACAAGATTTATTTGCTGTGGTGGGAAGAGGAGGAATAAACCTCCATTCTTATCCTAATGCTAATTTGAATTCCAATTTCTATGTAATTTTACCACGGGCACTACAGCGCGCAGTAGCGCCAAACTTTTAGTCTTGCAGGTGCTACGGCGCGCGGTAATGTAGGACTTTCAAATTTAAATTTGTTGCAGTGCATAGTTGCTCAACACTTTCAAATTTGATGGAGCTACAGTGCGCGATAGCACCAGACTTTCTGTCTTGAGCACACTACAGCGCTGTAGTACCATAATCCGTCGCAGCATGCAGAATTGTTCATTTTCATCAATTTCCAACTTTTTTGTAATCTGATCCCTTCCAAGTTGCAATGATAATAAAATACACTAGAATAATGACTTATTTTAAAAAAATCATGCATTTTAACATGAAAATGACTTTAGATATGGGTCTCATCATGCATCTATGGTAGCTGCATCGCGACACTGCTTGGGTATGGAGTTCTGACAATTGAAACTAATTATAAAAATTATTAAACCCCTGTTATTCTTTGTTACTAAATTATCTCTATTGAAAGACATCCATTTAGAAATGCTGATTATTTTCAAAACAACATTGCAACTTCAGCAATTCATTAGTGCAAGTCACTAGTGCAACTTTAAGTACCATAATTTAGAGCTAATAATATAATAATTTTATAATTTTGAATGACTTTAATACAGGGCTTGAACTTTTAATGCACAACATAATAAGTACTTCATTCAAATGTGCCTAAGGTAAATTGTTTCCATTTGAATTTAGTAGCTTAACATAAGGATACATATTGATTTAGAGAACAATACTTAGATGCTTAGGATAAAATTGACAGGAAGATAAGATGCACTTCCCATAATTCATTCAAGATACAAAAAGTAAAAAAAAAATTCAATTGTTGTATAGAGTTGATTAACTTATGCTTCGCATGTGTTCTCAACTTATTTTAGTCAAAACTTTTAGCAGCAGAAATATAAGCTTAAGCTCATGCCAACTTCTAGGGGTGATAATTTGTAACAACCCTAGGCTATTACTTAGCTTAATTTTAGCCTAATCGCATCCTATTTATTTTTTCATTGAGTTTGTCAAGTCATTAGAACCAATCCCCAGAAATTTGGAGCGAATCGGAGATCAATCAAATAATTGGAATATTTAATAATATTAAATTAATTAGAAAATTGAGATATTTTGTTTAATCTTGAAATCAAAATTTGACTTCTCCATTGTGCTCGTCACCCCCAAATTAGCTAGGGGTGATATTTTGGATGCGTTTGGAAGTCGTCAGATTTTAACGATTATTTTAATGTAATTAAATGCCCTAAAAAATAGGAAAATTAAATGCACGTCAGAATCGAAATCTGACTTCGTCGTTGAATTCCTCACCCCCAAATTAGCTAGGAGTAAATTTTTGGGATTTTTCGGAGATCATTTATAAAATATGATTTTAGAGTTTAATTAAATTACATTATTTAAATCCTTTTTTTTTTCCTCCTTTTCCCTCCTTCTTCTTTAGCTAGCTGGGACCCACAAACCTTCACTTCACTCTACAGTAGCCTACATGCTCAGCCTACCCTCCTCCCATGCTTTTTTTTGCTCCTGCCACCTTTGTTCTCCCTCCCCTCTCTCAACCTCCTGCCAACTCCCATATCTCCACAACTGGGATGGGACAACTCATGCCCATCTCATCCAATGGCAGGCTTCCCCGCCATTAAAAGAGCCTTTAGCTCTTAGCTCCATTTCCTCTACTTTCTTTGCCCAACTGAATCTCCCATTGATGTGTTTGCTAAAGGAAGGACCCCTCAAGCTCTCAAGCCTCCCTTAGGAAATTTGCCATTGTCAAAGCCAAGGTACCTCCTTTTCCCCCATTGAATGGATTCAATAGCTACTTCATTTCACTCTTATGCTTAGTTTGCATCCTTAGAAATTTATATTTATAGTATTCATCAAAATTTCGACGACTTCCGATTGACACGAAAACTTCACCCCAAGCTAATTTAACAATGAACACAATGGCGGTGTCCGTTTTCCAATCCGAGGTCAATTTAAATAGGTCAAATTCTAAGTTTTTTGGATTCTCCAGAAATCAGGACTTGATCTATTTGACTCCTGATTTGGACTAGGTCTTAGAGGTTGACTCCAATTGACCTAATTAGCAGTTCTGATTAGTCTTAAGACTAAGATTAGTCCTAATCGACTAAGGTAACAACCTGGGTTGTTACAAGTATTCTTATATTACCCCACCAATATTCAGCCTTTTTTTGGAATATATGTATTGTGAGTCGGATGGCTTCCATGTCAGGTAACATAATGCTAGTTAAGTTCTTCTCTATAGTCTCAGGCCAACTGGCATTGTATATAATCGATAAGTTTCCACTGAATGTGGGGGTTCTTATTAGAATGAAACTGTACAGCAATCTATCAGTGGACTGATAATGAGGATGAGGGGGATAATATGGCATAGGGCCACAGATGCAAGTGAAGGGTTTTAGTTAGTTTGAGAAGCTATCAGTTTTTTAATCTATTTTGTCAGCCTCAAATGAGTATCCACTAAGGTTTTAACAGTTTCAACTAGCGCTCTGATCTCTCCAAATGAGCTACTGGATGTAGCAGGAGTGGAGGATGATTGACTGGGATTCATTTTCACTGGATTTGAAAAGAATACTTTTTAGAACTTGAGAAAGAATTCAAAATACCATTGAATTTAATTAATCATGACAAATAGAGTGTGACATTATTATGATAAGGAAGATACAATTTGAAACATGGAAGAAACTACTATAAATGACATAAAATCTATCCTATGCATTTCACGATAAAGGCAAGATGAAAGTCATCGTAGGTGACAGCACGACGTCCCCTCCTTAATCTTTTAGTGAGTTCCCAAGAAGTTGTGTTACCCCAATCTTCTGCTCTATCTTGTAGAAGAAAAGTCATTAGTGAAACATGAATGTTGTCGGGACATTCGATTGAATCTAAAATGAAGTATACACGTTTTAGCCACTCCTTGGTTAAAATGGGGAAGTCGAATCCCTTGAAGATAGCATGCTAAAGAAGTTTGTCCAACACTAGTACTCCATTTTCTGAGACTCCTTTCACAAACCTTCCATATTCTAGACCGATCTGGTAGTCATCTTCCCACGGTGATTCAATCCTCTTAGTGTAATAGTCAAGGTTTGATATTCCAAATTCCATGATCCTATAGATTTTATAAAGTTTCTTATGTTATTTAAGCTATTTATTTTTTTTAAGTTCAAGCTTACTTAAGTTTTATATTTGGGTATTATTTATAGAAGTATTTCTATTTCATTATTTTTATTCTGAGCATGTGATTATGGTAATATGGATGTTTTCAAGTATTCATTTAGAGAGTGTACTACAGAAGAACAATCTATTAGGTATATAGGAATGAAATTCTAATTTGACACCTTATGGTGCTCTTTGATACCAACTGTGGCGCCCCACCCCATCGTGGTCCTATTAACATGCATGTCAAATTGATTACGGTGGGGGTGGTCATCACAACAGATCCCTCACTTATCATTAGATTAGGTCTCCACCATAATCCAATAATAAGAGAAGGACATGCCACATACTGAGATAAGATTTTACTAAATGATCATACAAGAATTTTGGAGCATGGAAGCAAATAAAAGCTAGCATCAATTTAACCATAATGCAGAAAGAAATATAATATAACTTGGAATAAATTATATAGTAAAAAAAATACATATGAAACATGTATTATTACAACACTTGAATTAAAGTTTAGCAAGCAGTAGTAAATATTCATCCTCATAGAAATAAAAGAGCAACCTATCTAAGGTTCCTCAGCAACAAGATGATCCTCCTCCTGATCCGGCTCCTCTCCTGGTGCTACCTCCTCAAAAAGCTCAGAATCTGATATTGTCTATATCACAATGCTAGGGCCCCAGTCAAAAATAATGAAAAATCTAATTAGACAATTCTCTAAGTATATTTTAGTCCAATATTTCTTGTATTTTATGATATCACAAATCGTATTATACAAATAGGAACTATAAAGCATCAAATGAAAGGACAAAATCTATAAATCATACATTTATAATTTAAATAAGATGTGAGGTAAAAAGACATCTCAACTTAAAGCTATAAAAAATGTTAAGTATATATAAACTACTAAGTACAAGAAAGATCCTAAATAGATATGGTTAAATAACTTATCTTAATTTTCTGAATAAAATGTAATATAAACAAAACTAAATTGAAAATTAACATCATAATATGCTTACACATAAAACCAGAAACTGCTGAAAATATAAAAATACTAAAAATACTAAACTAAGAAATAGCTAAAACTGAATTGAAAATAACTGAAATTGAGTTGAAAACATTTCTTATTGGACATGTGCCGAGATTAGTCCTGTCATAATAGAGAATTCACAAAACTAGCCACCGAATCTAAAATTGAAGCATCTAGGACACTAAAATCATAAATCAATAGATATATATATCCTTCAGGACACTAATGCCTGGGCCTAAGCTGAACTAAACTGTACTGTATCTCAATATCAAAATTGTAGAGACAGACTAACAAGGGCACATTCCTCTAAATTATTATCTGATTTACTATTTTATCTAATTTATATGATTTCTCATATTCATTTATGTTCATAACTTATGCAATTTCAAAACTAATATAGAATATTCATCAAATATTCTATATATCATCTAATATATCAAAAAATAAAGGCTTAGAATAAGAAAGCAATGCATACAAAAAAAGGAATAAATAGTACTACACAAAAATCTATCATATCACTTATTTTTTTAATTTAATCATTCTAACTAATATGAGATTATACAAGCTTAGGATCTTCAATATACTACTATCCAGTATAAACTTAGAACTACGGTCTTATAAAGTCAAATAATTAGAACTAATCAAGTTCTAATTTAAATCAATCAATGTCACCTATATAAGTTAAATTATAAATCAAACATCTAAATAAGTGAACTTAAATACCCAAATCAATCTTGATTAAGATAAATCAAGATTGCACGATTAAGAATTAAACTCCAAATGTTGGGGTTTAAACCTCTTATATCAAAGGCATTAATGGTTTAAGGACCTATGGTTTCCCAGCTCTCATGAACTAAGGGTTAAGACAATCTTATTAAGTATAAATAAACTTAATAAGATGGATCTCTAATCTTAAGCCAATGTTAAAAGATAAAATAATCAGAATTAAGAGATAAAATCTAAAAATATTAAAACAAGGCTTCATTCCATTGAGTAACTCATTTACCGAAGTGATGAAATCTAGCCTAAGTCTACTACTAAGCACTTAAGGAAGAAGGATTCTTATAAGCTTAAGAGGGAAAGAAAAATTGAGGAACTTCCTAAGGAAATGACTTAGAAAAAGATTTAATAAGTAAGCATTAATGTTAAATTGACTTAATTACATTTACTTAATATTATGGTAAATTTAGGGAATACATAATGTGGGCTTAATTCCATATTATGAAGTATGAATTTTACTTATGAGATTTTTAACGGAAAACTAGGGTTTGCCTTCAAATCAATCTAATGAGCCTAAATGATCTAAACTTGATTCTTAATCATTTACTTTATTGATTTTAATGAATATAACAAGTTTTTGGTTTAAGAACACTTAAACTTATATTTTGGAAAAATGACCAAACTGCCCCTACTTAAGAGTAAACAATGCAACATCTAGAATTAGGACTCCAAATTGAGTTTTATTGCAAAATGGTTTATTACTATCTAATATAAATATAGATACTAAGAACACCTAATTTGGCCAAGGATTAAAGCTAATGAGCTCAAATTAGGGTTTAAGCTCATTAAGGGTTGATTAGCAAAATTACTTAGCAAAATTTGAAATATTTGCTATACTTAAGTACTACTCTGTCTAAGTATTCCATAGATTTTAAAATAGCAAAATTCTAAGGTCAAATGACCAAGTTATGGGCAAATCAAATTTTAACCCTAAATGGTAATTAAGAGGATTAAGGGGTTGGGTTCAAAAACCTAACTTCTCCAATTATTGTTCAAATTGAGTAAAGTAAGTGGCTATGGTTTCTCTATAGCACACTGATCACAATGATAATTTACCCCTAGCTAATTTAAGGGTGAGGAATGCAACGATAAAGTTGGATTTTAATTTTGATGAGTATTTAATTCTTTTTATTTTCGGGGCATTTTAAATATATTGAAATATTCGGCGATAATTTAACGACTTCCAAACACTTCTAAAACATCACCCTTAGTTAATTTGAGGGTGATGAGTGCAATTAAAAAGTTGAATTTTTGATTTGAGGTAAATTTAATTAGGTCATTTTAAAAACTATCCGAATTTTCTAGAATTAGCATTTTGTTCGATTAACTCCTGATTTAAACCAAAACTTCATGGCTTGCTCCTAATGACATATTAAGACTATTAGAATGATATTTAGGATGAGGTTTAGTTTTGATATATTAGGGTAACAACCTTGGGTTGTTACATGCCGTCTGATCACACAATGAAAGGAAGCAATAGCTCATAGGTACGGGTCCATAACGATTAGACGCAAACATGATCTTAGGCGTTGGATCGTGATGCGATCTAACAGCGGATAGATCATCCGAGTGAGGAAGAATGCATGTCACAAGATCAAGGGAATGGAAATACATGATTTGTCCAATCTTAAACAACCAATCATTGGAATGATTAAAATAAAAATAATTAACTTAAATTAATTAATTAATTAACCTTAAAGAATTAAATCCAATTTAGAACAAAATGACCTCCAAAAATTCCCAAACATTTACTCTTAACTAATTTGGGTGACAGGAATTCAAAAATGGAGTCAGATTTGGATTTGAAGATTAGTTTAATTAAGCTAGTTCTATAGGTCCTAAAATTGGTAAAGTAGTCAATTTAACCTATTGAGGTTCGGTTTAGCCCAAAATTTTAGGGTTAGGTCCTAATGAGGTTTCAAACTCAATGACACTAGGTTTAAGACTTGATTAGGCACAAATTAAGCATGGTAACTGACAGACTTTTTTAATACACATCTGCACTCACACTTAAGTGCACGTGGTCAAAAGTAATAAGAGAATGGAAGTCCCGAGATTTATTGTCCATTGAGAATTGAGTGTTTCGCTACTAAAGTTTATTTGTTTTCATTGATATTTGAACAATAATTTAATTTGTGATGTTGTTTCTAATTTAACAATCAGAGTTTTGTTGATTAGAAACTACTAGTTGAGATAGTATGGAGAGTTGGGTTTAATATGCAATTCATTTAAGGGTTTTGTGTCAGTATTCTTCTTTTTCAATTTTAATTGTCCAATTACTTAGGTATCTTAATTGTAATCAAGCAACATAATCTCCTATAGGGTGTCCCCTAAATTGGACTAAGTCATGCTTAATACTCAGAGATGAACACACAGAGGTTCAATCCCGGCACATAGACCCTCACGTGATTGATATTTGTTAAATCTGATACTTACGTCTCTAAGTTCTTAAATCTATTGTTTTAGTTGTGCAATCACATAAGCTTGATTCCACCAAATAGTATCACATGCTTAGGTTCTGAGTTTAGCTAAAGAGGAGAGTCATTGGGCTGGTGGGTTATGTCATGTCACCCACAAGCACATCAACGCTTCATCATCCTCGCATAAACTTAGGATGAGCTATGGAGTGCACTTAATGGCTCTTGGCTCACATGCATCAGCTTCTCATCTTAGCTAAAGGAGTAGTGCAACATGCTTAAGAGCTTGTCACTAGGCTCTCTGTAATTGTGCACATGTTCCTAGCTTAAGCTTATGGTGATCAGTGGGGCTCTAAGATCATTTAATTTTCCCATTGCTCTGTTCATCTTTTCAAACCCTAAAGACTTGTATTGATCATCTTAGCATAGCTAATATTGTCATAGATTTTTGTGGCGAGGACGCTGTAGTGCATTTCCTTAGTTCTAAAAGGGTATTCTAGCTTCATATTTTTTCTAGTTTAAAAGCATTAACATAAATAAAATACATTCATGATACTTCATTTACCTAAGCATTCTCTTATCAATAATCAAACAAATGATTAAAGACTTATTTATTGATAACATTGAGTACAAATACTTTTAAATCCCTAAAATCATTACATACTTATGCCCAACCCTTCCCAAGAAGGGTTTAGGCTGTCATTACAAAAGAGATACAAGGAAATCAAATCAAGACCTTGAACCCATACATGGCTCTTGCAGAAAAGAAATTAAGATAGAGATCGAGATACAATATTAGGAGTTGCTGTCGCATTCACCGGATTTTCTGTCAATCACTGACCTCTTCCCCTCTCTATGTTCTGAGCTTGATTCCTCTTCCCTTTGGTGGATCTTATTCCTTCCTTGGGCAGGTTTTCTTCCTTTTCTTCTGCTAATGCAGCTTTGAATACTTTAAAACCTTGAATGTCAAAATGGGAAACCCTTTCTTAGTCTTTCTTCTAAGACTTTATAGATCCTGAATAATTCCCTTAGCATTAGTGCAGCCACCATTTCATCTCCTCAAAAATTAAAGGACTCTAATTGAATATTCTTTTGTTCTCTTGAGAAGGAGGAGAATTAAATGCATATTAGTTTAATGGTTATTGTTGGAATATAAAGATTTTTAATTTTTTTGGCTTTCCCTATGCTGCCCTTAATGCTCTTGCCTGGCTGAAACTGTGGCGGGTGCTACGACACGTCGTAGCACCACAGTCTCTATTTTCAGATAGTTACAGCGTGTGGTAGCGCCAAAGTATCTGTTTGAGACCGCTACGGTGCGCTGTGGCATGTGGGCTTTAAGTTATGTAGTGCTGTAGCATGCAGTAGCGCTAGAGCCTTCGTCTTGAGACCGCAATTGAGCATAGCAACAGAATGCTTTCAAATTTTTGCTAAGTCAGGGTCAACAGTTGCTTCCACTATGGCGTGCGGTAGCACCCTAGCCTTTGTTTGGTTTCGCTATGGCACGTGGTAGCACCAGTCTATCTGTCCTGAGACCGCTATGGCGCACAATAGTGCAGAGCTCTCTGTCTTGATCCACTACAGCACGCGATAGCGCGAAGCTCTCTATCTTGGTCCACTATAGTGCGCGGTAGCATAGAGCTCTCTATCTTGGTCCGCTGCAGCGTGAGGTAGTGTGGATCTCTCTATCTTAATCTGCTACATCATGCGATAGTGTGGAGCTCTCTTTCTTAAGGGCACTGCAGTGCGCTGTGGTGCGCCCAAGGGCACCACTGCAGTTTTCTTCCGTAATTTCAAAATTCAGCCCAAGTTTCAATTCAGCTCCTCTTTTGTCCAGAACATAGCAAAGGCACATCAAAGTATATATTTCTTATAGAAAAGTGTTGTTTTTATAACCTAATTTACTATAAATCCCAAATTTATCAGTGACAACTTAAGATTGTTATAAAGGGAGTTTCTAGGGAGAAAGATGCAACAAAAAGAAAGGAGAAGAAGTACAGTGCCAAGGAGATGTAGAGAAGATCCACAACAATTTCTACACTTCAAGTTCTTACTTTTTCTTGTTAATCTTTTTACTTGTAAGAACGCAATGGAATCCATTAGCAAATCTTCTATTTCTTTTTTTGTATTCATTATAATGAAAACCTAAACCCATTTGGGGAGGATTAAATTGAGAACTATTTTGTTTCTTGGAGACCATTTAGTCCATCATGGAGATGCTAATGGTGCTCCGATGAGCTTCTGAGAGGTTCTGAGACAATTTAGAACAAGGTGTAAAGTTCGAGAACAGCATAGGTGCTATGGCACGCTGCAACACGCCTTGGCAGTCCCTCACCCATGGTAAGCAACCCGAGAGGCAGGCGCTACAATGCACCGCAGTGGTAGGATACCCAAGAGTGGGATCTATAATGCACCGCAGTGCCTGGCTACCCGATACCCATGCGCTACGGTGAGTCCGTAGTGCCTGGAAGAATATTATTCTAGTTCAAGTTAAACCCTAAGTAATTGGGAGGGAATTTTAGTTCACTTGGGGGGTCCAAAAATAATCTGGGTACTTAAGGGAACATGTGAAAGAGTTTTCTATGCAAGCTAAGTATGTTAGCATCTCAGTTGGTTGCCTTGGGTTACTGTGAGCAGGAGATCCCAAGGTAAAGCCCTAAGGAAGCTGTAATGCAAGAGAGATCTTACATGTTGGATAATATACTCCTGGTGGTGGCTACTTCCTCTCCTCTTCATACTAAAGTAAGAGCTCGTGTGTTTCCTATAAAATGTTAAGCTCTTTGTAACTCTGTACTTTTCAAGATTCTTAATGGATACTTTTTGTGTGGTGTGGCCCTATGGTTTTTCCCATTTTGGGTTTTTCATGTAATTTCTATGTTTTGATATTTGTGTGCTTGAGTTGGTTCTACATGCATGCATGCGAAGTGATCTATTCTCTGTGGATTGGTGATTTTAGATTTGCTTGGTAACCATCAATGCAACCCTGATCCTCGATCAAGTGCACTAGTCAAACCACTTCCACTGCAAAGTGTTCTCGGTGCTGTAAGGTTTATTTATCAAGAAGTGGTATTAGAGCGATGTTACCTTGTTAGGCCTAGGGTCTGCAGTTTTAGTGGGAGCAATGGCCGACGAGATGAGACACAAGATAGAGAAATTCAATGGTACAAACTTTGTGTTCTGGAAAATACAGATGGAAGATATGCTTTACAAGAAGAAGTTATATGTTCTATTGAAAGGAGTTGATAGAAAACCCACAACTATGCACTTAGTTTGACTTGTTTATAATTGTCTTCTTCTGTTGCATTTAACATTTTTAATGAGAAAACCACTGTAGATCTCATGGATGCCCTAACAAGAATATATGAGAAGCCCTTGACTTCAAATAAAGTTTTTTTTTATGAATAGATTGTTTAACATGAAGATGGCAGATGCCTATTCAGTGACTGAACACCTCATCAGATTCAGCATGGTGATGAGCCAGTTAAGTTCGGTGGATACCAATTTTGATGATGAGGTCTGAGCTTTGTTGTTCCTCTCTTCATTGTCGGATAGTTGGGATAGGCTAGTTACAACCATCAATAACTCATCCAAAAATGTGTCATTGAGATTTGAAGATAATGTCGGACTTGTGCTGAATTAGGAGGTGCAGAATAAATCTCATGGAGAGGTATCCACCGCAGCACTGAATGCTGAAAGCAGGGGAAGACATACTGAAAGGTGACATAATAGAAATAGGTCAATTTCTCGATGAGAAAAATCAAGACCTAGAAAAGTAAAGCCTGATAGTTAAAACAATGGGAAGAAAGGTCACTTCAAAAAGGACTTCCCTACCCTGAAGAATCTAAGTGGTGGAGGTAAAATGATGAACTCCACTATGAATGTTTTAGCTGATGATGATCATGATGCATTGATCCTCTCTCACTTATCAACATGGAATTCTGGGTGGTGGACTTGGGCACATTCTTTCATGCAACTCCATCAAGGAGTACCTTCAAGAACTACACCAAGGATAACTTGGGAAATGTATATCTTGGAAATCACAAGGCTTGCAACATTATTGGCAGTGGTGATATGGATATTCAGCTACCAAGCGGTGTAGTTTGGAAGCTCAAAGATGTTAGACATGTGCCATGTCTAAAGAGAATCTAATTTCTATGAGCTAGTTAGCCAGAGAGGGCTACAACACTTATTTCACTAGAGACTCGTGGTAGGTCACCAAAGGTGCACCTGTTGTTGTACAAGGAAATATGAAAGGTACACTTTGCATGATCAATAAAGTGTCTGATTCTATTGCAACTGTAGAAGTGATGAATGTGGATTTATGGCACCGGAGGCTTGGCCATATGAGCAAGAAAGGATTGAAATCCCTATTGCCAAAGGGGAAGCTTCAAGGACTAAAGTTAATAAACTTAGATTTCTATGAAGACTATGTGCTGGGCAAATAAAAGAAGGTTTCATTCTCCAAAGTTGGAAGAGAGCCAAAAAGTAAGAAACTTGAGTTGGTGCATACCGATGTATGGGGGCCAGCTCCTACTTTTTCCATAGGTGGATATTTTGTCACCATTTTTTGATGACCATACGAAGAAAGTATGAGTTTAGTTTCTAACAATAAATCTGATGTGTTTGATGTGTTTGGAAAGTGGTTTGTTTTGGTGGAGAACAAGACATGATAAAAGCTTAAGTGCTTGAGGTCCGATAATGGCGGTGAGTATTATGATAGGGAGTTCATGGAGTTCTATGCCTTGAGAGGCATCAAGAGGGCATTTACAATCCCAAGAACACCATAGCAAAATAGTGTTGCAGAATGGATGAGCAAAATAATCATAAAAAGGGCTAGGAGCATGAGATTGGAAGCGAGTCTCCCAAAACAATTCTGGACTGAAACTATTAACACTGTTGTTTAATTGAAAAATAGGGGACCTTCCGTACCCTTGAATGAAGGGATCCTCAAGGAAGCTTGGAGCGAAAAGGAGGTGAAACTAAACCACCTCAAGGTATTTGGCTATTCATCATATGTGCACATTGATACAATATCTATGAGCAAGCTTGACTCAAAGGAGATCAAGAGGACAAGTTCGATTACAGATTATGGGACAATCAAAACCAAAAGGTCATCAGAAGTAGGGATGTCACTTTTAATGAAAGTGAAATGTACAAGGACTGTATTGGAGGTAAGGCTGATTCTAAGGATGCTTCAGATGTTGATCCCTAGCACATAAAAATTGATGACAGTGCTAGGCTAGATGTTGGAGTACATTAAGAAGCTTAGGAGGGTGTCAATATTAAATCAGAAACACTCATGTTAAAAAGATGCACAAGAGTCACAATACTGACACAGAGGTACACTTTTTCCTTATTTTACCTGTTATTAACAGAGAGTGGTGAACTAGAAAGCTTAGAAGAGGCATTCAGGTTGAAGATTCAATCAAGTGGGAAGCTGCTATGAATGATAAAATGGCATCACTCATGTCAAATAGGACATGGGAGTTAACATCTCAACCAATTGAGAATAAGGCCCTTCAAAAAAGGTGGGTTTATCGGGTGAAGGAAGAATCGAATGTAAGTAAGCACTATAAAGCAAGGCTTGCAGTAAAGGGCTTCCAGCAAGGCATGGGGTTGACTATAGTGGCCTTCGCCCAAATTGTGAAAATGTCAACTATCATGGTTGTGTTGAACATTGTTGCAGTTGAGGATTTGCATCTGGAGCAAATGGATTTCTGTAACAGCCTTAGTTGTTACTCTAGCTGAATCCAGATTTATTTAATCTAAACCAAGTTCTAAGTTTGATTCTATTAAACTCAATAGGTCATTTAAACCTAACCCTAAAAGTTTGGGATCGATAAGAGCTAAATTGAGAATTTTGGTATTTTTGCCTATTTTTTTATCCTAAAAAAATACTTAAATTAATTTGATCTCTAAATTAAAATCTAATTTCATTTTTGAATTCCTCATGCCTCAATTAGCTAAGGGTGAAATTTTGGGAATTTTTGGAGCTCATTTAAGCCTAAAGTGGATTTAAGAATTTTAAGATTTTAATTTTATTATTTAAATGAATAATATTAATTAAAATTAATTTTATTAAAATTTATTTATATGAGATTTGCTGTCGGGACTACAGTAGATCTGTTGTGGGTTCTCGACAGTAGAGCACTTTCTCCTTCCATTGGATACGCTAGCACGCATCTTAGCGCCATCTATCCAACGGCTCGTATCACCTGCGTCGTGATTAAATCCTAAGCATTAGATCGATTGAGCGCATCCGACACCTGATATCTGATCCGCGGTTAATCATTTAAGTAGTGCATCGCAGCTTTCCAATCCCAATGGCTCAGTGATCAGACGGCTCCCAGCACCCCGTGCACTGTGGATCTTCGTCTACCTCTCACCTGTCGCACGCTGGCCCCCCTCCCCCTCGATAGCTCGATCCCTCCTAGTCCCCGTGGCAGTACGGGAAAAAACCCGTTCTTCCTCTTTTACCCTCAGTATGACCTTCTGCCGGTAGTAGTCTCCCAGGATAACCCCTAGCCGTTGAGCCTAGCCTTACCTTCGGTCTGAGCCAATGTCATGAAACCCGAGCTCTGGAACCCACCCCTAGTGCTCCTTATCGCCTATAAATACCCTGAGAGCATCACATTGAGTTCCTTTGCTAACTGTGATCTCTTAATCCTCCCAATCGAATCCCCTTGAACTCCTGTCTCTCTCGGTGAATCTTGGCATCCCCGCAGCTACGTATTGCTGATAGAGGGTACATCTGGTGTTCAAACTCCCTGCGAACATGTGCCTGCTGCTGGGTGAGCTTGGAAGCCTCTCAATTCCTCTCGGTCGTGCCTGCAACCCCCTCTTCAGGTACAGCCTCTTCCACTGAATTCTGTAAGTTCAGTATTCTATTTAAGCTTCTAGATGTCGCCTAGCTTACCTTAGCCACCTAAGAAACCTATTCTAATTGTCGTTAGGGTTGAGCTAGCTCTGATCGATCGTATCGATCGATCGAGCTGGCAGCCGAGCCATGACAGGGTCCGAGTAAGGACCCAGCGATTCGCTCCACCCCAGGATACAAAATCTTGGGGGTTCAACTTGCCTCACATCACTGATGGTGTAAGAATCGAGCCTCGTCTATTCAGTGGCCTCTGTGAGGAGAATTATCCCCTCATTGTGAACCCTAATCATCTGAAATTTGAAGCTTCGGTGGAGTAGCAATCCAGCGTTACAGTCCATCCCAATTATGGCTTCCAGGTTTAATCGACATGCCTTGACCCCCTGAAGGTGTGGCGATCGAATGTTGGTCTTGGTGTGGCCTAACGGCAGCGAATTCGGCGATCCAAGGTCCCCTCCTCGCGCTGTCTGCGAAGGAGAGGTATCAAGGACGACACACAGGCGCATTGGGTCGGGCTTCTCTTGACCCGCGTGGTTTCAATTTTGGGTCGCGGCTTATTTAACAAATATTGGATTTAATTTTCTTAAGTTAAATATTTGATAAATGCATTCCCTGTAGTTTTAATTTAAATAAAAATACAGATTAAATTATTTAAATAACTTTAGTTATACTTATCCAAATGGTATGATCCAATATACCATTTTAATCAAAAAAATACAAGGAACAATAATATAAAATAAAATTAAGTATCCAATGGTTAGATTTTAAATAATTGCCTAACCTTTCTCTATTTTTAATTAATTCATAATTAATTCATTAATTTCTCAAAAGTAGTGATTAAGGTCTCTGATTGCTCATAAGACCATAGAAAACCTATGTAAGCCAATAAAAATAATTTAAGAACCCTAAATTCGCAAATTACCTCTTAATTACCCTAAAATGAGATTAGTGAATTAAGCTTTGGATTAGTCTCTAATTTTGGTGAACTAATTCCTAATGCTTTATTAAGTATAGTAGAACCTATAAATATATTTGGATCATCATAGTATGCCCTAATTCCCTTAATCACCTTAATTGACCTCTTAATGTGATTAGTACTAATTAAGCTAATTAAATATCAGAAACCTAAGTTTAGTATTTTACCTACATCAATAATCAATATAAAGCTCACTAAGACTTGAATCAATTTAATTGATCAAACCTTAATTTCCCAATTTTAGCCTTAAGAGGGGTATTCTGGTCATTTTGACTATAGAATGGTTTAAGCACTCTTAAACCTTAGAAACCTCAAGTGAAGATAGTGTAATCAGTAATGAATGATATTAATATCAATTGCTAAGTTTCATCACCTCATGAATGAATCCTAGTGCTTAAGTCCTAAAATCCTTAAGTAAATCCTTAAGATCTTAAATGATCTTAAGACCCTTCATAAAGAATTGTTGGATCGATGCTAAAGCTACAGTTTCTAATCCTAGTTATTTATCAAAGATTATCCATAAACTATAGTCCTAATGAACTATCCTTTTAACATCATAAGTCTAGTTTTTAGCGTAGATCTAAAGTGATCAAATCTTAGATCTTAGAAATTAGACTTAGATCATCTGATTGAACTGAATTACCTTCTTTAGAATTCCTTAATTGATTTGCTATTTAATCCTTTTTGAAACCTCCTTGTGAGTGTAGGATTGATTCGATCCATAGAATAATGTAATTATTCTAAGGATTGAATATAGATCTTAAGTTCTTGATTGATTATTTTATCTTATAATACTAGAACCTTTCATTAAGATCTTAGTTTCTAATTCTTTCAGTTCATAAGATTCTATACATTTAGATTATGCTTAAGAGTAAACCCTAGATCGTTATAGGATATCATCTTGGATTCAGGATTTAAACCCCAATGTGGAGTTTAAGTTCAGAATCCTTAGTCTTGATTTAATTAATCAAGATTTGGGTTAAGTGAGGAAAACAGTAATAATTAAGTCATTAATTTATTTACTTTAAACTCTTATAGTCATCACTTGATTATAAACTAGAACTTGTTAAGTTCTATCGTTAACATCTGAGATTTTACTCGATAGCTGGATATTGGAGATCATAAACTTATATCTTCTCAGAATAGTTAGATTTGGATAAATTAGACAACAACACATATCACATGTCTAGTTGAATCCCTTGCTTACTTTGACTTTGATTGCTCTGCATATCTTGGATATTGAGCTTTTTCCATGGACATAATAAGTAAACTTAGGATATGGAAGATACATCCTAAGTTTGTATTTGAAAAGCATAACATTCAGTTTTTTTAGTGCATTCAGTTCAGTAGGGTATGTCCTTGCTTAGTATGCCTCTTCAATTCTAGTTTTGTTATAGAATAGACTCGTACTTAGCCCAGTGCTTGGCTAGGATGGATACATGTCTTATTCTATAAGTTCAACTCGGACCTAGCTCTGATGATGCCTAGGATGGACACATGATGAACTTTCTGTTCAGAGGCCCTGCATGGCCTATTTATGTTATGGCAGTACTATATTTCAGGTATACCTTTACTTCAGTTTAGTTTCAATGCCTCGTTTTTCTTTGTTACATGCTTCAGTAGCCTTATTTTTTGTGCTTTCAATTGCTTTACCACATGTCTCAGTGGCTTTACTTTTTAGCTTATTTCTATATTTAGCTTGCTTTGCCACATGCTTCAATAGTCTTTTATTTATTAAATGAGCATACTTGTATATATGTTTCCATTGAATAGCTATTAAACATTGGCATATTTAGGATGCTAATTTTTTATGTTTATTCAGCACATTTCAGTACAGTTACTTTTGATGAAATCAGCATGTATTTATGTGATAATGAGGATGTTAGGATGAGTTCTTCAGTACTTGCAATTATTTTTGCTCTTTAGCCTCACCTTGCTTAGTTTCATATTTTGTATATTACTTTACATACCTGTTGTTCAATTATAAATGAATAATTTATAGCTATCCTTCTCTTTGTAGCTTGATGCACCTTATATTTCTTACATGTTTAAAAGTAATTGATGTGATATATTTAAATAGTCAATTCACTTAAATCAGCTTAAAATGTACTTAGACAAATTATCTAACTGTAATCTTTTTCTTGTTGTTAGTTGGGGCCTGGCATTTGTGATACTGACAAATTTTAGATTTGGAGCTGTTCGCTGGTAGTTCTGTAAGAGATGAGCTTGCACAGGGGGAGGACCTTCCCGTGGCCGCTTAGATAAATTCTCTTTTCAGTTGTTAGATTTAAGAGATCTTTTTTGCATTTAAGCTTTCAGTCTGTAATAATTATTTTTGGATATATTTACTTTCTACACTTTGAGCTGAGTTACTATTTATTTTACTCTTCTATACTATGCAGTGATGTGGATGTTACGTTACACTATTTTTTGCTTCCGCTACTTTGATATGTTGATGTATGTTCACAGTTCCAGGTGACAAGTCCTTAGCTTAAGGCGAGTTTGGTCTTACCTGACTCTACTTACGTCAGGGATTTGCCATAGTTGAGTACCGTACTCCTCGTGTTTATGCTAATATTAGTATTAGCATTGGCCGCGGAGGGTACAGGGCCCCACAATATCAAAATTGAATTCCTTCACGTAAAGCTGGAGGAGAAGCTGTACATGCAATAACCTGAAAGGTATTAGGCTTAAAAGAAAAGATCAAAGCTGGTGTGTAAGCTCAAGAAGAGCCTCTATGGCTTGAATCAAGTGCCAAGGCAGTGGTACAAGAGATTCGATAGGTTCATACCAAAATTTGGGTACAAGAAATGTCATGCAGATCACTATTGCTATATAAAATAGTGTAAGTCCTCTTATATCATTCTGTTGTTGTATGTGGATGATATGTTGATCACAGGATCATATATGGAGGAGATAAGGATGCTAAAAGGGCTTTTGTCAAAGGAGTTAGACATGAAGAACTTGGGGTCGGCCAAGCAGAATCTTGGAATGAGAATCAATAGGGAAAGAAGTGCAAGAATTCTGAAGCTATCATAGAAATAAAATATTAAAAAGGCATTGAAAAGATTCAACATGAGTCAGGCAAAGCAAGTGGACACTCCCCTAGCAAGTCGCTTTAGCTTATCAATAGAACAAATGATGAAGTCTAAAGAAGAGAAGGAGTATATGCTAAAGGTGTCTTATGCTTAAGTAGTTGGGAGCTTGATGCACGCGATGATCTGCACGAGACCGGATATTGCCGATGCAATGGAAGTTGTTATTAGACTCAAGGGAAATAAAGGGAAGCACCTTTGGGAGGCGGTCAAGTGGATCCTAAGGTATTTAAAAGGTACAACGGGCAAAGCATTATGCTTTGAAAGATCTAACATTGTTTTACATGGCTATGTAGACTCAAATCTTGTAGAAGATATTGATAGTAGGAGAAGCCCTATGGGATATGTGTAAACATTGAGAAATGCAGCAGTAAGCTGGATTCCTAGGCTACAAAATATTGTGTTGCTATCTGCCATGAAGGCAGGATACGTTGTCATTATAGAGGCAAGTAAGGAGATGATTGTTGTGTTGTGGAGACATCTAGGAACAACACAGGTATTGTAGCTCATCATTGCGAGCCACAGTGCGTCCAAGTGGTCCCAACCCAAGACGGAGGCGCTATAGCGTGCCTCAGTGGTCAGCAATAGAGAAGCAGGTGCTGCAGCATGTTGCAGTGTAAATCATTGCTGCAGTGCACCCCAACGAATCCATCCCGAGATGTGGGCGCTACAGCACGCCTCAGCGGGTCTCAACCTGAGACACGGGCGCTACAGCATGCCACAGTGGTCTCAACTGGAAATAGTGTGCCGTAGTGCCTGGCAAAAAATTTCTCTGTCAAGGTTACACCCTAAGCAAATTGAAGAGAATTTTGAACCTTTTAGGGTATGTTTGTTTAGCTGGGTACTTAATCTAATAAGTTGGGAGGAGAAAATAATGTTGGCATTTCATATTCGAGGCTAGAAGCTGTTGTGAGAAGAAGAACCCTAGGTTGAACTCTAAGGAAACTACAGTGGAAGTTAGCCCTTGTATGTTGGAGGAGACACTCCAGGTGGTAGTTGCTTCCTCTCCTCTCCATTATAGAGTAAGAGCTGGAGCATTTGTGCTAAGGTGACAAGCTCTTTGTGATTTTGTAACCTTCAAGTTATTATAGTGGATATTCTTGTGGTGTGGCTCTGTATTTTTTTCCATTCTTAGATTTTTCACATATTTCATTGTGTTTGGATGTTCCTTATGTGCTATGAACTTGCATGCATGTGCTGTGACCTTAATCTTGTGGTTTTGTGATTATGAGATTGCTTGATAACCATCAATGAAATTCTGGTTCTCGAATTCATAGTGCACGCTCTTGTGAAAACACTTCTGAAGCGAAGAGAGTGTGTTGAAGACTTCATCGCGTATCTTCTTATCAACAATGATATGGTTGAAGAGGTTTATGGAATAATTGGGCAAGGAGCAGGAGGATGTGAAGCTCTATAGTGATAGTATGAGCGTTGTTCACCTACCAAAAAATACATCATTTCATGCCAAGACAATGCACATTCAACTCCGTTATTATTTCATCCGGACACTATTAGAAAAAGGGCTGCCCAGATTGGAGAAGATCCACACTTCTAAGAATCTATATGATATGATCACAAAAGTGGTAACAGTAGAGAAACTAAAGCTATGCTATGACATTGGTATGAGCCACACCAAATTTCTTGACAAGAATAGAAGAAGACGTTGAAGGATCAAGGTTCGAAGAGGGGGTGATACCGAAAAGGTCTCCAAGTGGGAGATTGTTGTGTTATGGAGACCATTTAGACCATCATGGAGATGTCAATGGTGCTCCGGTGAGCTTCCAGAAGGTTTCGAGGCAATTCGGAATAATGTGTGACATCCAGGAACAACACAGGAATTGCAACGCGCCTTAGCGGTCCCTCACCCGAGACAGAGGTGCTATTGCACACCTCAGCAGTCAGTAAAAAGAGAAGCGAGCACTACCGCGCGCCGCAGCGAAATTTGGCGCTACAGGGCGCCGCAACGGCAGGCAACCCGAGAGGTAGGCTCTATAGCGCGCCGTATCTCCTGGTGGAATTTTGCTCTGGTTCAGGTTATACCCTAAGTAATTTGGAAGGCATTTTAGACTATTTGGAGACCGAAAATGAGCTGGGTACTTAAGGGAACATGTGGAAGAGTTTCCTATGCAAGCTAAGAGTGTTGGCATCTCAGTTGGAGGCTTTGGGTTGCTGTTATTAGGAGATCCGAAAGTGAATCCCTAAGGAAGCTGCAGTGCAAGAGAGCTCTTGCATGTTGGAGAAGATACTCCTAGTAGTGGCTGCTTCCTCTCCTCTTCATCCTAGAGTAAGAACTTGTGTGTTTCCTGTAAAAGGTTAAGTACTTTGTAACTCTATACTCTTCATGATTTTTAGTGGATTTTTTTCTATGGTATGGCTACGTGGTTTTTCCTATTCTTAGGTTTTCCACGTAATTTCTGTCTTTGGATGTTTATGTGCTTGAGTTTGCTCTACATGCATGTGATGTGATCTATTCATTGTAGATTTGTGATTTCGGATTTGCTTGATAACCATTAACGCAACCCCAACCATCGATCGAGTGTACAAGTCCAACTGCTACCACTGTGGAGTGTTCTCGGTGCTGGAAGGTTTATTTATCAACAAACTATGTAGTGAGAAGTAATCCTTGTACATGTATTAAAATTATTAATTCAATGAAATGAAATGAAATGAAATGAAACTTTGTGCTCAATTTTGCTTATCTTTATGAATGAATGAGTTATTTGAAATGAACTCTTAAGAAATAGGAATTTATTATAAAAACCTTCACTATGCTAGATGATTGTCGCTGATTTAAATTATATGCACCAAGAGCGTTAGAGCCACGAACGATGTGACATAAGTTTGGTGAGCTTGATTACTAAAACAATTGTTTGAAATTAGAGACTTGATGCATCCAATTCATGACGAATAAATTTAAGAAATCTTAGAGCTCCATGGCTCAATTCTAGACATAAAGAGATAAGCATGTAAAGCAGTGGATGATGTGACATAAGTTCACGTAAGCTATTTCTTATCTCTATGTTAAGTCAAAAAATTGATGCATGTGAGCCGAGACCTATTCATTGAGCCCCACTGCTCACTAGTGACTTGAGCGAGACTTTTGAAGCACGATAAGTTATAAGTAACTTGACATAAACTCACTGAGCTTTGCTGCTCATCGTCTTAGCCAAGGCAAAAGTGGATGCATGTGAGTCATGACTGAATCAAGATTTTGTGGACATTAAATAAACTTGTAATTTTTTTCACTTAAATGCAATAATAATAATTAACATTAAATGGATCACAAAGCTATCTATATGCTTATTATGAATCCTATGGAGTTCCATGTAGCACTAGGTAGGGCGAATGCGCTGGAATTGTTAACTTTTCAACATTGGCCATATGAAAGATAACGTGATAATAAATGAAATTGAGAATAATGAAAATAATGAATTAAGAGAATCTCATGCACAGGATTATTACTACTCATATGTTCAAACCTAATTCTCCCGAATTTTATCTAATCGATCACAAAACAAATTAGGATAATTTAGAGTGACATTAGGGCTAAAAAACCAACGTTCAATTGTTTAGATATTGTTGAAAGGAGGAAGTATTTGGTAAGAAACATGCACTGTTCTTTAAGGATGATAAAATCTCGAGTGAATGACACTTCATGTTCAAGAAACTGTCGGGTGCATGGGCGCGCCCGAGCGCGCGCTCTGTTGTCGTACAATTTTCTTTGGGTCTTCTAGGCATGCCTAAACGCCCGAGTTTGTGTGACTTTGGCGCTCAGGCGCTCGTAAGTGCGTGTGTTTCTGTCAAGTTGGTGCTGGAGTGTGCGTGTTTCTGTCACCTTGACACTCAGGCACATCAAAGCGCATATATTTCTATCACCTCGGCGCTTAGGCGCGCTTGAGGGTGCAGAGTTCTGTCAATGCTGCTCAGGTACTACTGTATTGCGACTCTTAGGCACACCTGAACACCTGACTGCTCTCTTTATTGAATTTATGAGGTAGAAACTATTAAAGTACCTTGAATTCCTGTATAATTAAAATGGAAACAAAACATACCGAAAATGAATTAAAGTTGTCTAATCTAATATGAAATAACATAATATGATGAGGTGATTTTAGCGTAAATGCATGGCTTATCAGGTTTCCAAAAATTAATTCAATATGCATAGAATAATGTCTCTTAGTTCACTTTAGCTATTGTGATTTTATCCACCGATGCTTTGATCTCAGATAGATATTCATACATAGATATCTCTTAGAGATAAATTGTGTTTTCAAGTTGTATAACCCAAGAGTGGTTTGTAGATTGAAGCCTTTTTTCCAAGATATGCCATACCTCTTTACATTAGTCTACCTCCATAATAAAAGGAAGAATTGAAGGCGAAATGGTGGAGTAGAGTAGTGATCTGATTCTAATCAATGTTTGTCCACGTGATATACCTTGGATTGTCGATGTTGTTACTACGGTCGCTTAGTATGGTGATTGGCAGAGAGGGAATAAAGTCAACTAAATGTCCATGAAGATTATTAGCCCTGAATAGTTAGAGGATTTGAGCACATCATATGGTTATTAGCCCTGAATAGTTAGAGGATTTGAGCACATCATATGGGGTAGTTCTCTGAGGTGAGGGATGTATGAATCATAATTTTGATATTGGACATTAAGAATTTGAGATCCTTTGAATCAGCCATAGAGACGTCTTTGCCGCGTAAATATGATCTTTCGCCGGAGTGGTGATCGATGTTGGAAGACTCCTTTTGAGATTGATTGGCTTAGTTTGTGAGAATTCAGCTAGATTTGCAATGACAAATAGTTGCAGAACCGATGCAGAGGTTGAATCAGCAGTGTAGCTTCGTCATCGGTACTCCACCAGCATGGGAGAATTCCGTCTGTAGTGATCAAATTCTAATCATGGTTACAGATTCGGAAAGAATCATCATTTTACTCTCCAGGCTTCACTGTAAAATGGAACTAGAGCTACGATCAGATTCGTAGCGGGAACTGTGCGCAAGATGGCTTTGTCGCTTTGATTCTATAAAGAGATCGGATAATAGAGAGGAGCAGAGAAAAGAAACGGGAGACTAGAATTTCAGGAAATGAATATTCAAATTGAGTTTAATGCATATGTATATAACTATGTTAGCAATCTGCAGTCCCGATGGATTCAGTTATCGTTGCACGCCTAGGATTGATTAGTTTGTTAATACTTTGTTGGCTCGAACTTGTCGTTGAGCTTATTCGAAAATCAAGCTCTAGTTAGCTTGTAAATCGGCTTGACATCAAGCCAATTTGGAATTTTTTGAGAATGTTAGGTGTAACCCGTTCTATCACTTGATGAGAAGCATAGAGCTATTTCTTGTTAATACAACAGATCACAACAAGAAAGTATTTAAAATGATCCCGGGCTGTTGTCATCGCACTTATGTATGCAAATATAAAAATTATATTGAATGCATTCTTTCTTTTTTCAAACTCCACTTCATTTTAAGTACAACGCGAGCAAGTTCCTTCTTGCTCTCCCTATTTAATCCAAAATAAACAGTTCTAAAATTGATTGCACTAGGGATAATCTTGCTGTCCAACATGTCCTGAATAAGCTTGAATGCATCTTCAGACCTACCTTGTCTGCACAGACAAGTCAAGAGCATTGAATAAGTTTGAAAGTCAGGAAAGGGCCCTTTCACTTTCATACGGTTAAAAATGTTCCAAGCATCTGTATACATCCCCAGATTCATGTACCCCTTAATTAAAGCCGAGTAAGTAATTACAGATGGCTCGCAACCTTCTTCTCTCATCTTCTTATATATCTCCAATGCCTTCTCGATCTGCTGTTTTTTACAAAAATGGGCAATCAGTGATGTGTTTATATGCACTGACTCTCGAATTCCAGCACTTTTCATGGTTGCCAACTTGTCTAGGGCCTCTTCCAATCTTCCTTTTCTTAATAATGCATCAACAATGCTTGCATATATGTATTCGTCAGCCCTGCATCCAAGCTTATCAAACTCATCGTTTAGGATACTAAGAGCTACTTTAACTCTCCCTGCCCTGCATAAAGACTTGATAAGCAGAGAGTAACCAATTTGCCTTTGGAGCCCTCTTTTACACAAAGAATTAACTACTGCTCTTGCTTCTACAAATCTTCTCGTTTCACATATAGTAGACAGAAAAATATCAACCATCTCTTTATCTGGCAAGTAGCCCGAAGGCAACATTTCTTGAAATATATTGATTGCCTCTTCCACCATTCGACCTTTGTTTCCACAGAGATAGATAATCAGATACTTGAAAGTGCTGCCATTTGGTTCATATCCTTCAGCCTTCATCTCCTTGAAAGTATTCAAAGCAACCTTTGTCAGACCTGCTTGTCCATACTGAGATATCATAATAGTCCATGTATTTGGCCCTATACAACAGCATTTTCTCCTCATTTCTTGAAAAAGATGTCTCATATGCACGAAATCTTTACCACCGCCTGCAATTTTTATAGCCATATTATAAGTGATAGTTGAGTGCTTGTAGTTGGGCTGTTTACCAACCCAAGAGAAGAACTGCAAAGCAGCACAGCCATGCCTCTGTGATCTACGCAGAACTGCCTCTACAAGTTCTGGTGTGAAAGAAATTGAGCTTCTACTCAGTTTCTGTAGCAGTAAATCCCTATCTGCGGATGATGACAAAATTCCACAGAGTTCTTCCACATCATTGTCATCAAACGTATTAATCAGCTGTGTACTAACTGCATTATTATGATCGGACAAGCAGACAGAAGCCTCCAGATCTTCATGAAATTGTTGATGCTTATATAAATGATATGATTGCTCCCTCCCATGGTGATTGAGTCTATATGATCTGCATTGATGCTGAACTATTTTTGCTTTCTCCAATTCGCCATTTCTTGTTAAGGATCTTATAACCAACCTAAGTATATGATCGGTTGGATTTATCTTGGAAACTAACATTTCACTTAAAAGCTTAAAAGCTTCAATGGGTTTCGAAGCTTTGCAAAGTTCTTTGATGAAAACCGAATATGCTTTCCAAGTAGGCACTATGCCTTCCCTTTTCATGTCATTGAAAAGTCTCCATGCTTCAGAAATGTTGTTATGCTGTACATGGCCAGCAACCACTGCTGTGGTTGCCACAATATCAGGCTTAACACTACCTCCCAACATCTCTTCATATAGCTCGCAAGCCTTTTTGTACTGATATGATCTGAATAGATATTGGATAACTTGGGTATAAGAAGAAACCAAAGGCAAGCAGCCAGCTTCCTCCATACTATGCAACAATTCTAAAGCTTTCCAAGTTTTACCCCTTCTCAAGAATCCATCGATCAAACACCCATAAATCCTATTAAGAGCATTAAATTTAGGCTTCATATCATCCATAATCTTCATAGCTTCTTCCATTCTTCCAGCTTTGCACAATCCCTTCACTAGCACCTCATAAACATCTGAGTCAACTGGTAGACTACTTGCTCTCATCTCCTCAAACAATTTCCAAGCATCATCTATGTTCCCTGAAATGCAAAAACTTCTCAACATGATGGTACGCACCTCAGTTTCTGGAAACCCAGCAATGTTCATCATATCTTCTCCAACCAACCTTGCATTAGCAATATCCCCTGCAACAGACAGGCATTTCAGTAGCATTGCGTAAATCTTAATATCAACTTTCATTTTCTTCAAAATCATTTCTTTGTAGAACTCAAAAGCTAGTTCTGCCTTCTCAGAAGTAAGAAGAGCCCTCAGAATTGCTTCATAAACTCCACAATCTAAATTGCATCCTGATTTCCTCATCTCCTCAAAAGTCATGAGAGCTTTACCAATCTTTTTCGCATTCCCATATTGTGAAATAAGAATTGTCCAAGTCTTGATGTTCTTTGAACATGAGTCAACAATCATATCCTTCATCAGCTGCTCTACCAAGTCAAATTCTCCAGCTTCACCTGCAATATAAGTCATTGCATTGTAAGTTTCTGTTGTATGACAGAATCCAGTTTGCCACTTCATCCAGTTGAAGAATCTAAGAGCCAAATTCCCAACTTTAAAGCACCTCTTCAACACCATCTCCACAACCTCAGGAGTGAACACAATCCCAAGCTCATTCAACCGCTTTTCCATTGGACTTTGGGTATTCTGTGATCGGATTACCTCTGTCACCTTGTGAACAACTGCACTAATTTCTTCCAAATCAGGAATTTTTAGCCGTGTTCTTCCTGCATTAATTGTCCAAGAAGAGCTGTTACCCTCTCGGACATTTTGTCGAACACCTTTATGTGTGCTGTTAGTGCCTTGTTGGTCAGCATTGCCTGTCCGAATGGGAACAACCTCTGCTATCATTTGATGAAGGGAAGGAAGAGATGCAGAGGGCAGCCGTCTGCCGGAAGATTTGCCACGGGAGAAGAGCCTTGATCTGCGGCACACACCCAACGTTCTCATAAGCCGCAAGTTAAGTTATTCAGCCTATCAAATGGGCTTAGCGATCTGATCGAATACAATGCTCCGCATTTAAAGAATCAATGCACCATTCAGTGAGTTATGTGTCAATTAGAAAAACAGAACTTACAACATAATGCTATAACTGAAATGTATGCTTGATGGATTGAGCTTCCGCTTGTACAAATCATTATGTTGGTTATAGATCACTGGAATTTTCATTTCGAACAAACTTTAACAATCAAATGCACCAATGACATTTTGTTTGGCAAGCAGGAAACGATGCAGTTTTAAGAAAACCAAGGAGAAGCTAAGAAACCTGTTAGCGATTTGGGAATATAAACCGTGAAGATTTAATTTGAGCTTCCGATTGGAGAAAAAGACAAGCTGCGTTTTGCAATTCGTGGTTGAAGACCGAAAGACGAAGACCGAAGAAGATCCGAGCCCTAAGAAGAAAGGAGGCCTCTCGAAATGAGAACCTGGACGGTTCAAGCTAATTGCAAAGTCTGATTAAGTCTACATTATCAGTTTGATTATTTACAAAAAATATTTAAATAATAATCTAAAAACCTATCAAATTTATGCTTATTAAAATTTAATTTAATAAAAAATTAATATCATAAACTAAAAGTTATTAATATTAGTAATTATAAATTTTTATTTATAGTATAAGTGTGTATATATATATATATATATATATATACAATAATAAGCAAATTTTATTAAATATGTTACATTTATATTTTTTATTATTAGTTCAAATTAATATTAATTTTGGTATAATAAAATTTATTGCTAATGACATTATATTTTATAATTTTTTAATATCCCATATATTTATTAGGCTTTGATTTGAGAATAATCCATTGCTAGGTCTTTAAGAACGATAAAAAATATATGGTGCTTTCTTATTGTTCATTAAAGATGACAAAGCATTGAGGTGCGTCTTTAGGGCATCTTTACTTTTCCTTCTAACATGAATTGCTTCATGACACCGATGCTTGGATTTGTTCAAACTCGTCGAAACTCTCTAGCAAACTATCAACAAGGCACTGTTTGCACACGTTGGCAAAGGCCTCAGTTATGATCGATGATGGTCCATATTAGCTGTTGAATATTTGCATGTTTGCACCACACCATATGAAGAAGACATTTACTTGTTCTCACCACGAATTGTTTTATCTTGATCATAAAACTGATTAAAATAGGAAGAGTGTAACATATATTCAATTTAAACTTACATTGCATACATTCAATTTCGGGCATATTGATTAAAACTTAATAAACTTACAAATCTTAAGCGGTAATCATCTATAAATTACAGTATTTCAAACAAACAACCAAAATAATTGCAAAATAATTAGATTATACTATAATCAAATAATTGCATACTTAAATTATACTCTGATCAGATAACATTATAAATCCTGCTACCAAATAGCCCCTTAAAGAATTTTAATGATGACATTATTTTTGAGGTGAGAAGAACTATAACATCTTAACTTCATGCTCTATCATTTAAAACCTTTGTTGTTGGATAACCGCCATTTAACCTAATCAATAATTATTATTTAGCGCATCAAATGACTCAATATTTATAAAGCAATTTATGGCTATAGTAAAAGTTCTGCCCATCTAATTATATTTTAAGGGATTCTAATAATAGTGATTCTCACAAATTTTTAATAGAGTTTATGTATAATATCCAAATCTTAACCCAATGATAAGCCCCAGTGAGTTTTGTATGCTAATTAGGTGTTTTGATTTTATTTATTTCAAGTTACATTTGCACAAATTTATGTATTTGAAGCACAAAGAGAAGATCTAGCAAACTAAATGAAATTGCAATCTAAAGGAGTAGAAGGCCAGGCACTACGGAGTGCCCTAGCGCGCCCATGCGCTTAATCCAGAGCGCCAGACGCTACTACTCACCTCCAAGCCCAAAAGCAAAAGTACACAACGCAATATAGTGAACCGCAGACGCTACAGTGCGCCCTGGTGCCCGGTCAAGATTGCTAGGCGCTACGACGCGCCCTAGTGCCCAGAAGCCAAAATCTGAGGCTAGCACAGAAACTCCATTTCCCAAACCACGGATGTTATAGCGAGCCTTGGCATCCAGTCCAGAGCCCAGGCACTACGTCGTCCCCATGTGTCCTAAAGCCTGATGCGACTACATGTTTAGGCGCCCCAGCCGAAAGCGCAAGCGCTTTGGCGCGCCATGCCGCCAACCCTAGAGAGCCACAAGTTGCGGTGCGCCACATCGCGCCTCCAAAACAAAAAATCAGCTGGATCATTGAATGCAAACAGAACCACAGGCGCCCAAGCGCGCCCTAGTGCCCGCTATCCAAATGGCACAACAATGTCGATGATTGGAAGGTGAAAATGTTCAAAGGAATTAATTAAATAATCCCTTCAGTTCCAAAGGTTGATTAAAAGGGCGAAATATCCAAAATTAGGCATTTAGATCCTAGGATTCTATATTGGGGCTTAGTACAACACTATAATAGGAGCAGTATAAAATATACATCTTTCCACATTCATTGCAACATTTAGAAATTCTAGAATAACAAAAAAATATTCATAATATATATGTTAATTATTTTACAAAATTTATTACACACTAAGAAGAAAATCAAAATTTAAGAAAAATAATTCATTAAGTTTCTCAATCCTACATAAGCTCTTTCTCAACGATTTATTCTAGAGATTGCTCCTGATATGCCACACACACACACACACACTTATATGATAAGGCGAACTAAGAAAAAAAAAAAAATTTAATTAAACATAAAGGTATAAGTAAGGTTTGTAAGATATCACAATTTATAGATAATATTAAGCAGCATGATTCTATAAGAGAAGCACATACAAATATAATAATATATAATATTTAAGTAGAATATGCTTGAAAAATTATTAAAATTATAAATATGAATGTATATATTTAATATATGTGCTTATTCTATAAGAAAATTCCAATAAGATATAAAATTTATTCTATTGATTAATGTTACAGAATAATTGAAGAGTTTGATACATTTTTATCTAATCATCTGAGATGTGCGTTCCTAACTAACTACACGTTCCCTTTAAAAAGTTATATGTAGTCTCCTTATTTCTCCAGATATCTGTCTATCATGGCCTAAAATATTGTATATATATACTTGAGCTCAATCTGAATGAACCCATGATATTGATTATGATTATTTATTTCAAATTCCGAGCACAAAAGTTCATATAAATATATCAAAGTAGTATAAAGTTTGATAGCGATGCAAAAGCAATAAATGAACCAATTAAATGAAAAGAATGATATTCTTCATGTAAAAATAATAATAATAATATTATTATTAATATTCATAGTAATAATAATGATAATAATACTAATAAAATAGTAATAATAATAATAATAATAATAAAGAAAATGACTAAATTAAAATGATAGAAATGAATTACATAAATGAAAATAATAATAATATTATTATTATTAGTAGTAATAATAATAATAATAATAATAAAATAAAAATGATTGAATTAAAATAATAGAAATATAAATTGTAAAATTGAATATAATAATAAAAATAATAGTAAATAATAATACTAGTAATAATAATAATAATAATAATAATAATAACAATAACAATAAAAATAATAAAAAAATAAATAAATTATAATAATAGAAATGTAAATTGCAAAAAAAAAAAATAATAATAATAAAATGACATAAATGTAAATGCAGAAATTGAAGTAATAATAATAATAATAATAATAATAATAATAATAATAACAATAATATTATTAATAATAAAAAGAAAATGATTGAATTAAAATGACAAGAATTTAAATTATAGAAATGGAAATAATAATAACAATATTAGTAATAGTGAAAAGATTTTATTAATTTTATTTTCATTGAAAAATTTTACTATCTTTCCCTTCTTTTATTCTTCTCCCTCATTCAGAGGGGTTCTCTTTTCTTCTTCCTTGTTCAGAATGGATTTATCTATTCTTCCGAGTTCAGAGGGATCTGTTCTCTTGTTCCCCATTTAGAGGGGATCTCTTCTCTTTTTCCCCAATCAAAGGGGATCAATTCTTTTCTCACCGTTTAGAGGGGATCTTCTATAGCTGGAGACTGGTGACAGAGGTCGGCGACGGCTATTGGGGGAGGAGAAGAAGGGAGGTAGCTTGAGGTAAGGAGGAGGAAGAGAGATTAATGTGTATCGAAGGGGGGTTTATGGTCTTATTTATAAGGAAAAAAGATATATTTTACTTCAGAAGTATCTTACTGAATTGCTACTTAATAAAAGAAAACTTTGCGATAATGAAACTTACTAAAATGTAATGTAACTTGACAAAAATTTACTAGGAGATGTATCTTGAGGAGAAGAACACACATACTAAATTTTCTTAGTTTGGAGCTATATTTTATTTTATATTAATTTTTGAAGATTAAAACTTTAAAAATTAGTTATGATCAATGTGGAGCTCAAATTTTATAAAACTTTTTATATAATCATTCACTAATATTCTCAATCCAACAACACTAAAACTGTTGAATTTAGACTTATATTTAATTTTCTTAATTTTCAAATTTTTTAATATTCAAAAATTAATTCAGGAGTATCCATTATCTAGATTGCTCCCAAACTTGAGCATTACGATGCTAAAAATATACTCTATCCAATTATATTTTTGGCTGATTTATTTTTGAAGTCTTCTGTGAAATTGATTTTTTAGTTGGTTTTAGTCTTAAATGTCCTAGTAACGACTTTGGCCATTACATATGGTTAGATAGCTCGAGAACATAAAGCCATGATTTGGAGGGTGATATAAGGTAGTTGGTGCTTAAAGCAGCCAAGGCAGTGAGCACTGCCTCAGGGCGGTGAGTGTTATTTTGGAGTAGGGCAACCGAAAAGCTAGTGACAATTGCATGATGAATGCATGCATGTCAACCTAGGATGCTGATGTACGAAGGTTGTAGATATAGCTAAGTGCTAAAGCTACAAGGAAGGATCACATAATTGTAGGGTGACTAGAGGAGCTATAAAGCAAGCTGATCAAAAAGTTATGAAGGCAATTATATAGTGGTGCAAGGATGTAACAACAACATTTGAAAGACAATATGAGCAATGAAAGACTATGTAATATGACTTGGCAGTGCAACCATGACTACCGCAGCAGGACGGCTGCAGAATAGTGGCTATAAATTTGTGACTTTAGATTGTTTGTAATAAATTTTAGATGGTTTAATATTTAAATTAATATAAATTAAATATACGTCTGAATTTAATATTTTTTGCATGTATGTGTTCGTCTCGTTAAAATATACAAACAGACTAAATTTCATAAAAATTGAAATACAAATGGCAATATATATATATATATATATATAATCAAAATTTTAAATGATGAATATTTTAATATTTGTTTTTATCATCATTTTATAAGAAAAACAATGAGCCTCCCCCTTTTCTGCATTCACGTGCATAGTAGAATCCACCCACAATCCCATTCCTATCTCCACCTCCCCCATGCAACGGAGAAACCCATCGGCCGTGAGCTCCCAACGATGGTTGACGTAATTAATGCTGACCAACTAGCCATCGCATCTAGTCACACATATTATAACGATCTAATGTTGTGTTAGTATATTAAACCAACATGAGTTGTTACTATGACACTTTAGATTGAATTATATGTATTAATCCAATATAAGATGTCATACTTGCCAAAAATTTTATTGAAGTGTAACATAATAGTAAATATATACAAACTAAATAAGAAAAAAAGCGCATCATCTAAATTCCATTAATCTAGGAAGAGAAGAAAATTGTATTCATCTTAGAAATAAAAACTAAGACGGTAAGAAAAACTAATGAGTTGTAAGAAAATAGAATTCTATCATCCCCACACTAAGGCTGTAAGAAAAACTAAGAGTTGTCTCCTACTCTTCTATATGCTCCACCTCGCAAGCAAGATACTCCTGAAGCTCATGATCTGACTTATCAGTATCTTATGCCAAGTAACACGCAAAAAAGTAGTAATTTGATTCAACAAATTCTCTGAATACATTTTAGACATCTTTTATTTTAATTACAATTAATTTAAGAATGTGCAAAATTTTAAATGTACTACCGGAAAAAAAAATTGAAATTAAAAGTAAACAATAAATTGTACAAATACAATATATCTCCAACTAGTTAACATTCAGAAATTGTCATGGTACATATGTATATACATACATAAATACTACTAAGAAATTGCAATCTATAAAATTTAATCTGCAAAAATATATATATATATATATATATATATATATATATAAATATATATGTATATATATATATATGTATATATATGTATATATATGCTTAGCAACTGTAAGTACTGTACAAGAAAATAAATTATGCTGAATTTTATCATTCAAGCAATTCTAAATGAATGTATGTAAAAGAAAGTATTGGTGAAAAAATAAATAAAATTGTAAGCATGTGTAACAGTTCTTGAAAATGTATCTAAATTATGTAATATACATGCAGGGACCTAATGCCGAGTTTGTAGGAGATAATCCTGTATTGGGAGTAATCCCCAAACCGCAAGATCATATTGAGTAATTTAAAAGAAATAATATGTACACACCAACTATAACTCATTTATTTATGATTTTAAGGCATTACAGAGTTTTGATTACCAGGATCAAAATAAAATTAAAAGTTACAAACTTTAATAAGAAATAAAAGTAGTAATCAGCAGGTAGTAGCAATGATACTTTCAAGTTCTTAGAGCATTTCTTCTATAATGAGCTCTTGATCTGAGCACATTTTAAAAGTGTGGGCATTTGAATACTAGTTAGTTATGGTGAAGAATATTAACTTTATAAATGTTAGATAATAAGCAAAATAATTAAATTGACAATAATTAAAAAGATTTACAATTTCTTAATACAAAACATATTTCAACTACACTGAAATTTTAGCACAAAAATATTTACTATCATAAAAATGAGGACATAATTTTATTATTTAATATCTGGTGTAGTCTGATAATTTTGTTGGATAAGTATAAAATCAAGAAAAAGTGAGGTTCATATTCGTGTTAAATAATAATCCCAACTTCTTTATATACCTGCTCTTTCAAAGGCTTACCAATTTTGGCTCCTTATGACTCCCATAATCAGACAATCCCAACTTAATAGTTGTCTAATCAGACTAAAAGAAAAGTTTTAATATTGAACCCTGTATAACTTATACAGTTATCTAAATTTTTTTAAAATTATTTTATGTGGCATTTAAGAATATTTTTTCTCAAAATAGTATGATGTTGAGTGCAAAAGTATATAAATTAATAGTAAATTAAGATGTCTCTTGTACATTTCTTGATATGCTTGACAAATGTGACAAAAAATAAAATAGCTAGGAATATCTGTACAATTTTTAATTTAATAAGAGATTGCACGAGAATTAATAATTAATATTTTATTAGTGACTATTTTCTATTTTTTAATTTAAATGATAAAACAATAATATGATAAGATATTATAATATGTATGTGAAAATAAGATATCTTTTATATAAGAGAAATGATCTTTCTTTTCTTCTATTATTTTTTTTTTTCTTCTCTCTCATTCTCTTTTCTCTATCTTTTATTATCATCTCTCCTTCTTTTTTTCTCTTTCTTTCTTTCTCTTTTTGTTTCTATAACAATCCTAGATTATTACTTAGCCTAATATAAGCTTAATCACATTTAATTTTTTATTTCATTGTGTTTATATAGCCATTAGAATCTAACCATGAAAGTTTGGGGTCAAAGGGACCTCAATAGGTCAAATTGGTAATTTTGTCAAATTAAGAACCCTAAAACATAGCCAAAATATTTTAATCTCCAAATCAAATTGTGATTGAATTTTTGAATTCCATACCCCAAAATTAGCTAGGGTGCAAATTTGGGAATTTTTGGAGGTCATTCAAGCCATAAGTGAATCAAATTAAGAAAATTGCTTAAAAGGGCTTCCAACAATTCATAATTGCGCTCTAACCCTCCAACGGTTGCCAACGGTCCAGGGTCCGTTGTGTGAACCGTGAGCGATCCGCTGCGGCGCTCGGGTCACGCGACAGCAGAGCCCGCGCCATTTAGCAGTCAATCCCCTCAGATCCAATATCCAGGATTAGATCCAGGACGCAAATGTTCGTAGGCGTCAGATCACGCCCATGATCTGACAGCCAGGATCGCTTCCGTGACTGATCGTTAGGATCTGATCCATCAGGGTCGTCCTGCCTTCAGCTCAATCAATTAGACAATTGATGAAGCTCCCGCACTGTGGGTCTTTGTCCCCACTCAGTCAGCATCCCCGACATAAAGGATCTTCGTACTCCCAATCGCAGGGCTTGTCCCGCACTCTCCCACCACTTCAGCAATTTTGTTTGAACCCTCCAAAGTTGGGCAAGTGCCATGAACCGGCCCTGAGTCCCGGTTGTCCCAATTTGGAAAATTAGAGAGCTCAGCCCCGACCTGAGCACTTTGGTCGAGCCAAGCCCATAACTGTATCACATTCGATTCTTGAGGCTATAAATAACCTCAAAAAGTTTGTAGTGAGCTTTTTGGCTCACAATGCAATTCCGATTTTCCTTTCCCTAACTTTTGCTCCTTGGTGTCCCATAAGCTTTCCCAGCAGCCCCAGCTCCAGTCAATGGTAATTAGAGGGTGAGACTTGGAGTTCAAGTCCTATAGCTACTTCCTTGAGCACAACCAGTCTGTGGAATCCCTTCTGTCGCTCAAGCCAACATCAATTCCATCAGTTTAGGTACCTACCTCTCCTTTCTGAGTTGACTAGGCACAGCATTACTCTAAATTTGATTCATGATTGAATTATTAGGCTAGACGAACCCAGAGCAAGCACCTCCGAGGTCTGGGCTAGTTCCAATGGATCGTATAGATCAATCGGGCTAAGATGCTTCAGAAGGCTGGGATTGAGTAAGGACATAGCGTCTAGGTTCCTCCCAAGCCTCAAGGTCGTAGGGTTCCAATCCATCTCACTTCCTTGATGGCGTAGGGATCAAGCCTAAGAAAATTGGTGGGCTTTGTAGGGAGTATTCAGTCTCCTTAGTAAACCCTAATTGAAAGCCTCATGTGAGTAAGGTTCGGACGCCTTCGGCCACCTCACAGGGGGCTTTGTGGTGCACGTAAAGCGCATTTCCTTTTTATTGTGTAGGGATTGAATTCTGGTCATGGCGTTGTTGGTATAACTGACATCTAGGGTTAAATCCTAACCCTAATTGGCCTGAGCCGAGGAGAAGGCGGAGAAATAGAAGATAACTGTGCGGGTCGAGCCGACCCGTGACCCATGTGATTCGACAATAGTGGGTCATCAAGCCTGACTGACCCACGCCTTCATAATTGGGTTGCCTCTGTTAAAAATAAATAAAATGATTTTTTGATTTATTTTCCTTAAGGAAAATAAATCAAAGAATCAAAATTTAATTAAAAATATTTAGAATGTATTAATGCAATAACTTTGCCATCTTAACTCTACGCCAAATAAAATTATATTCCATTTTGTTCAAAAAAATGTAAGGAATAAGAATATATAAAAATATTTTACTTTATACGTTTTATTTTCTTAATTCTGCCTAATTTATCTAATGTCTTAATTAGCAAATATTAGAACTTATACCTCTCCAAATATCTTGATTTAAGTTTCTAAATGTTAATTATGGCATGTAAAATGTATTCCTAGTGCTAATTTAATTTTTTGAAATCAATTTTTGTTAATATGCTCAAATCCCCAATTTTCATGATTTGTGATAATTAGAGATTTTTTTACTTAACTTAAATGCCATGTTATAGTCTCTGATTATACTCCTTTGTATGCTTAAAGTAAATTGGCAATGTTGAATTAATTTTTTGAATATTAATCAGTCATCTAAATGCTAATCACTTTAGAAATGGGTTAATGTTAATTAGTCTTAAATACTTTTTGATTTTGTTAAGTTTTTTATTCTCATGGCTTATAAATAGTAAGAACCACATCTTAAGCATTATAGCTTGATTTGAAAACATTTAACCTTTAATCACTCCTAATTAGGATGAAACCCTAGTTAACTTAACTAATCATTTAAATTAATTAAAGCATAAGTTATTACTAATTCTAAATAATGAATAAGTCACTTAATGATAGTTGTGCATTTTAAATTTTATAGGTTAAAACTCTCAACTATGTCTTCTAATTCAAAGCTTAATTAACCATAATTGAGTTCTTATAATTTATCAAGCTTAATTTCAATCATTGATTTTGCACACCTTAATTTGCATGGGTTAAGCTAATGCTTACTAATTTTGGCATTGATCCTAGATTAGCAAAATAGAAGGATGGATCTTAAGAAGGACTCATGTGATTAAATATCTTGATTTAAATCTTAAGATCCATGATATTCTCCTAAATAAGATAACTGACATAAATCGATCTTTAATAAAATATGATTGATTACAAACAATCAATTCCCAATAGTTATATGACTTTATCCAACAATTCATGTGCTAGTCATTAAGATATAATTTGGAAGATTATCATGCTTGAATTGCATCCGAACTTAATGATTGAATTTATAAATCCTTATGTAATTACATTATTGGATTAAGAATAAATTCATGACAACATAGATTTAAATGTGATGATTAGAAACTTTAGATCTTTAAAGTATAAAGATAGTCTTAAGCATAAGTAAATGCTCTACCTTTAAAAGATTACTTTGAGGTAAGAAATTGTCTTATTTGTCTCATTTTGAGGTAGGACCTTAGATGGACCTTAACAACCTTAGATGACTATTCCTATGCCTTGTGGTAGGATAGCCTAAAGAAACTTAGATTGAGTTATCTTTTGTGGTAGTTATCATAAATTGAATGACTTATATGTCACTTTCTTAGAGCCTTTTGGTGTAGGACCTACCACAATGAAGGAAGGATTTATTAGCCTATAAATCCTTGATCATTAAATAAATTATTAGAATAAGAGTGTTTGTATTAGCATATGGAGATTGTATTGCATATCCATAGAACCGATTTATTCAGTAAGATATGGAATTGGTTGATTTACCTTGAATAGAACTATAGAGTTTTAGTTTTATCTAAAATAATTAAATAAGTACAGTTTAGTTCAGGATAAATATCCCAAGTTCAAATGATGTTATAAGTTGGGAATTTATTAGCTTAGTTTGAGAGAATAAACTATAAAATGATTATGTCCCTTATCCTTGTGCACATTGATAAGTGCTATTGAACAAACTAAGTGCTTAAAGTCACCTTTCCTAGAACATATTGATCATGCATATGTACTCTTAACATGTGATGAATTAGGATGTTATAAAGTTATAATATAGGTTAAATGTTGAATTAAGTGGGATTAAAATAGATTGGTATAATTTTTACAATGATATTTATGATTTGTAAAACTTTTAAGGTTAATGTGCATAAGAGATTAGGCTAAGTCCTTGGTAATCAAGAACTATCTATTTTTTAGTTAAATATTGATTGAATTCTATCTATTTTCTAGTTAAATAAAGTTTTTACAAGGATAAAAATGATTGAATTCTATCTATTTTCTAGTTATTAATGATTTTAAATACATTTAGTTATTAAATTCCTTAGCATATCATGATTCACATAAGCATATCATGTCATTAGAGGAATAGTTCTACTCACCTAGGATATGTTACCAGAGTGATTATTCTCACCTAGGTTCTGTGGAATGTCACATGACATCAAGGTTATGCATATTTGTGGCATAAGATTCTGTGGTATATTCAAATATATATATATATATATATATATATATATATATATATATATACATATATACAGTAGCATATATCACAGTTTTATTTCAGTGTTTTAATCAGTTTCAGCTCTTTCAGCACCCTGTCTTTTCTCTATCATTTTACTTTACTTTTAGTTCTGCACTATTTTTCAGCTTTCAATTATTTCAATACTTTTCTATAATATTTTTCTATTTTACTTAATGTTAATTACTTTAATTTGTAATAAAGTATAATATGACTTTTGATGTGTTAAAATTATTGTCTAACATGAGATACTTTCTTTTCTTTTGTTTAGGAAACCGATATTTTTGTATCCGAGAATTTGTCAGATCCGGGGTAGTCTAAGGAGCTGGCTTTGGAGGCTTCCAAGGAGACTCAGATGGAGCTAGTGGAGCATTAGCTAGCTCAGCTTTTATTTATAGTTTTTAGTTAATTTAACTGTGAGATGAGATATCTTTATTTTTACTGTTCTTTTCATTTTAAATAATGATTTGTAATAATTTAACTCTGTATATATTTTTTCTTTCTTTTCTGAGATAAATATTTTTACTTAGCTTCTATGATGAATGTTACGGATGAATGCTATAATTTCCATACTTTGTTATTACTACTACTTATACTTAGTATTATGATGTGATCGGCATGTAAGTTATGCAAATACTTGTATATATTGGATACTTGTTAAATCACCTCTCATAAATATAATGTGTAAGTACCCTAACTAATACTTAAGATAAGCATATCACACTTATCTTAAGGATTAGAGCTAAGTGCTACCTCGGGTAGAATATCACCAATATTCGGGGAGGTTTGGCAGCCCTTCCTGAGTAACGCACCATTATGCCATCAATTGGGTTGTCATTAATACCTTTGTTGTGCGCGGCGATGTGACGGGGTGTTACAGTTGGTATCGGAGAAGAATCATAAAGTGTCAGATAAGGAGAGTGTTTCTATCTACTTTATGACCCGTTCTCTGGAGCGAACATGATCACGATAATTAAGTGTAAGAAGGCATCATCCATAATTCATCAAATCGAATCTCATAAATGAAACTAAAAACATCTAGAAAGGACACCTTAGAATTTGAACAAATTTTAAAGAAATAAAAGACATAAAAGTAAATTAAATGTAAAAATCAAGGCTGACCTTCAAATAAAATGAAATTTTATGAATGGAGTGTCATCATCATGAGGTTGGTTACTAATTTAGACTCTTCGACGACTATTGGATGGATGATTTTCAACACAACAACATTTATGGTATAACCGTTAGTGGAGTATCTCTCAGAGAGGTTGAAGTGCTTAATAAGATCTTATTTCATCCAACCTTCCGAGGAACCAGCCTTTCAATCCTTATTAGAGAATGACTAGATTGTGTAACTACCTCCTTCAAAGAGACAACATGCCCCGACGACTATTGTCTTCATACCTTGGGAGCCTTACTCAGTGGACCAGCTGAAAAATGGTGGTTCAAGATGTATCACAAACTCAAGAGAAAGCGTATGATAGGACATCATGTAGTCACTTATGATGACTTCAACACTTCTTTTATAGCTAAATTTTATGGTTGATCTTGTTGATCATTTCTTGTATTCATCTTTCATAGCCTTTTATCCTTCATATGCTTCTCCATAAAACTTCTCCATTGAGAAGTAATGATAAAGAAATGGTCATTTGTTTCATTTTCTGAACTTGTATCCTTAGAATTCATAGTCATGAATCTAGGATCCCACTCTATGACTACCCCAATCAAGAACATAGTTACATCATCCAGTGGGTCCATGATATTAACTCATTGGTTGGTCTAGCAAAGACTCTAATCGAGATTTAAGCCCAATAAGTCTAGGAAACTTGTAACCACCTAACAACACAGCAACAACTTGTCATCCATGTGGCAAGCACATATGCCCCTCACTTCTCTGTAGATGGATTCCTTCAAAACTTCTTAAGACTAACAACCCCAACATTCAATGGGGCCCTGAATCCCATGGATACTATTAGTTGGTTAAAACTTGTTTGCTTAGTCATGCAACTCTGAAGCTATTTTCTTAGTCACGCATCTATTTCAAGATGAAGCAGAATATTGGTGGGAAAATGAGAGAAACACGAAATTTGTTGATTATAAAATCGAGGACATTCTGTGAGAAACATTTATGGATACATTCAAGGAGGCCTTCATCCTTGTATCTGCTCAAACTATCCTTGAAGATGAACTTCTTAACCTCTCTCAAGGAGTGGGATATGTTTCAGAGTATGAATTGGAATTCTAATGTATGTCTCATTTCACCCCAGATCTAGTAAGATCAGAAGCCGCAAGGTGTAATCGATTCCTAAAATGACTCCAGGATTTGATTCGGGCACACCTTGTTTCTCATCAATTTTCTCATCAGTTCAGATATTTTTTGGAGCTGGTTGAAGAAACTCAGTTGCAAGAACACTTCCAGAGCCAAATGGACAGAAAAAGGAAAGCTAATTTTACTCCGGTAAGGAAAGAAGCAGTTGAGCATCGAAAGGTCTCCAAGATCTTCCACATTGAAGTTGATCCATTCCCAATTGATGTATCGGGAAGATAATGTCCCCACCCGTATGAGAAATGCTGCCACCAAGAAAATGTCTGCTTCACTTGCAATAGGCCAGGTCATAGCTTATATTAGTGCATCACTGAGAAGACAATTGACAAAGTTCCCATCATTCACTCAAAGCAGGATCATGTTTTCCATCCTTAACCTTTGAATAGCCATGTGAAGACTCACTTAAGTAGTAATATGCGAAACTCTTAAATATCAAGGTGCCTTTTCAGATAACGGTGGAATTCCTGATAAGAACTCCAAAGTTAAGTGTGCTCAGGTGGGAGCACTCCCAGGATGGGTGACCTACTGGGAAGTTATCTTCTGAGGGCAAAGCCGTGAGGCTTTTCTGGCCAAAGCAGACAATACCTTGGTGTTAAGAGTTTGGGCTGTTACAAATGGTATCAGAGCACACCATAGGGTGTCAGATTGGAGCTAAGTGTTATACAGGGCAAAATACCACTTTATGTGAGCAACCTCTTGAACCCATGATGGTTAAGGTGCTACATGGTTGTGGGTACCTCTTGTGCCTGTAGGGGTCACCTCTAGTCCTATCTACCCAGTGGATGGTTCTTGGATCTTTGTGTGGATACTGACGAGGACGCCAGTTACTTAAGTTGGGGAGATTGTGAAGACCCACTTAAGTAGTAATAAGTGAAACTCTTAAACATCGAGGCGCCTTTTCAGATAACGGTGGAATTCCTAATAAGAACTCTAAAGTTAAGTGTGCTCAGGTGGGAGCACTCCCAGGATGGGTGACCTACTGGGAAGTTATCTTCTGAGGGCAAAGCCATGAGGCTTTTCTGGCCAAAGCGGACAATACCTTGGTGTTAAGAGTTTGGGCTGTTATAAATGGTATCAGAGCAAACCATAGGGTGTCAGATTGGAGCTAAGTGTCATACAGGGCAAAGTACCACTTCATGTGAGCAACCTCTTGAATCCATGATGGTTAAGGTGCTACATAGTTGTGGGTACCTTTTGTACCTGTAGGGGTCACCTCTAGTCCTATCTACCCAGTGGATGGTTCTTGGATCTATGTGTGGATACTGACGAGGACGCCAGTTACTTAAGTTGGGGAGATTGTGAAGACCCACTTAAGTAGTAATAAGTGAAACTCTTAAACATCAAGGCGCCTTTTCAGATAATGGTGGAATTCCTAATAAGAACTCCAAAGTTAAGTGTGCTCAGGTGGGAGCACTCCCAGGATGGGTGACCTACTGGGAAGTTATCTTCTGAGGGCAAAGCCGTGAGGCCTTTCTGGCCAAAGCGGACAATACCTTGGTGTTAAGAGTTTGGGTTGTTACAACATGCCCCTGCCTTGGCAGTGATGCTGCCACTTACTCATATTGTAGCCTTCAGAGGTGCACTAGCTCCTTCTCAAGCCCATAGTCGTCAGTGGTGAGCACCGTAGAACTATAACCTTCTGCCCTGGCTAGAGTCTACATGTTGACTCTCGCATCTACCCTTGAAGACAATGAAGGCACATCTGGTACATTTTAAATTAATTAGTCCTATTTTTATTTACTACCTTATTCCTTAGATGTTGCAAGTAAAACTATGTTATTGCTCTAAGCATAGGCTCTCTTAAAATTAATAGCAAAATGTGTAATGTTCTTTTTGATACTGGAGCAAGTTACTCATTTGTATTAAAAAGTTGGGCTAAAACTCTTAAATTGTCTTCCCATCATTTAGTAAATTCCTTAAGCATAGGGTTACTTTTTAGGGCTTACATGCAAGCTCAACGGTTCTGTAATATAGTAATCCCCATAGGTGAGCAAAATTTGAAGCCAAGTTAATCATGCTCCCAATTGTAAAATTTGATGTGGTTCTTGGAATGAACTGGTTAAGTAAGCACAGTGCCATAATCAACCACGAGAAGAAGAAAATCACCTTAAGCAGTGGAAGTCAAGCCAAGTCACTCAAAGGAAAGTTTGGTACCCAAGCCTCTCCAATCAATGCTATGAGGGCTGAAAATCTTACCTAGTGACAATGTTGGGTGAGAAGAAGGAAGAAGTTCCTATTAGTAAAAATCATATCATATGCAAATTTCCTGATGTTTTTTTTGAAGACCTACATGGTCATCCACCCATTAAAGACGTGGAATTTGCGATCGAGCTTATTGCAAGAATGCAGCCCGTATCTAAAGTCCCATATCGAATGACACCCAAAGAGTCGCAGGAACTAAATAAGCAACTTCAAGAATTTCTAGAGAAAAGTCTCATTAGGCCAAGCTTGTCTCCTTGGGTTGCGCCAACTCTCTTTGTTAAGAAGAAAGATGGTTCCGTGTGCATGTGTATAGACTATTGAGAACTCAACCAGATGACAATCAAGAACAAGTGCATGTTATCTTGAACTGATGATCTATTCAATTAGCCATCTAAAGCCAAAGTTTTCTCCAAGATAGACTTGCGATCCGGTTACCACCAACTACAGGTCAAGAATGAAGATATCGAGAAAACAACATTCATAACTCGATATGAACATTCTGAATTCTTAGTAATGTCTTTTGGTCTAATAAACTCATCATAACTTTTTATTGACTCAGCACAGCATGTGCTCAAGTCCTTCTTAGACAAATTCATCATAGTATTTATCGATAATATCTTTTTTCTACTTGAAGAGTAAATTTGAGAATGAAAACCACTTAAGAGTCATATTAGAAGAGCTGTGCAGCTATCAGCTCTGTGCTAAGTACTCCAAGTGTGAGTTTTGGTTTGGCTCAGTGGCATTTCTAGGTCATGATGTTGATGTTTAAGGCATTACAGATGATAAAAAAAAAGTCAGTGATGTTCAGGATTAGTCATAGCCAAGATCAGTAACTGATATTTGAAGCTTTTTGGGATTAGCCAAGTAATATAAAAAATTTGTTGAAAGTTTTTCTCAGATTGCTTCTTTATTGACCAAACTAACCCAAAAATATGTACCTCTTATTTGAAGATATGAGTGTGAAGAAGCATTCCAAGCATAAAAAGACACACACTCATCTACCCCAGTGCTTGTCTTATCAAAATAAGGTTAAAACTATCAAGTCTACACTGATGCATCTAGAGTCAATTTGGGATGTGTGCTAATGCAAGAAGGAAGAGTGATTGCATACTGACAGATTGTAAAATACATGTCTGCACTCGCACTCAAGTATACGTTGTCTGAAGTAATAATTGGAAGGTAAGTTTTGAGATTTATCATCCTCAAGAAACGATGTGTTTTGTTACTTAAGGTTTATCTAATTTCAATAATGTTTAGAATAGAATATTTTTGGTTTTGTTTGGCTCCTAATTTAATAATTCTAAAATATCAAATTGAAGATACTATTTGAGAAGAAGAGAGAGTTGGGTTTCAATCATGCAATTTTTATTAGAACTGGATAAGTAATTAAATTAATTCAACTTTTAATAAATTATGTATTCATGCTAGTTATAATAAAGTGAAGATAGCATTCCTTTGACTAGTCCACTAATTATAGCTATTTCATATCTAGTGCACAAGATGAACACACAAAGGTTCGATCTTGGCACATAGATCCTCATGTGATCGATAAGAGGTCATTAATATTTCTTATGTCTAAGTTATCAAAATAATCATTTTAATTTAGCAATCACATGAACTTGATTCCCACACAATGAGCATCACATGCTACATGCATTGTTTAGCTAAGAAAGCAAATTATCGATCTGCATGGATTATGTCATGATCATCCATGAGCACTCAATAATTTCACTTCCTCCTTTAATGTCTGTTGAGCCATGGAGCTCAATTGGTGGCTCTTGGCTCACATGCATCGACCTCTCAACTGAGCTCAAAGAATAGTGTTGTTAGGCTCAAGATCTTGTCACTGGGCTCCAAGCACTAACTCACATATTCCTAGCTTTATGCTAATTGGTGAGCTATGGAGTTCAAAGAGATTTAAGTTACCAAATCAACCTATCATTCCAATCTCAATTTGCTTACACCAAGAATCCTCACGCAGCGAATATGTATTCACGGCGAGGACCTGTATGTGCATTCTCTTGAGCTTGGTATGACTAGTTGATTCGATATTATTTTTGTTATAAAATCATTTAAAATAAAATAAAATAGACATTTATTTCAAAAGCATGCATTCACAAGAAACATAACTACATCAAATGACAAAGATTTTATTTATTGAAGAAGATTTAATATAAACACTATTTTGTCTCTTAACTCATTATATGATTTCGGCCCAACCCTCCCCAAGGAGGGCTTAGCCTTCCATTACAATAGAGATGCAGAAAATAAAATACAAGGAAATGAACTTTTGCATAGTTTTACTGAAAAATATCAAATTGAAGATATTATTTGAGAAGAAGGGAGAGTTGGGTTTCAATCATGCAATTTGTAATGGGACTGGTGTATGTAAATAAATTAATTCAACTTTTAATGAATCCTATTTTCATGCTAGTTATAATCAAGTGAAGATAACATTCCTTAGATTGGTCTTCTAATTCTAGCTATTTTATATCTAGTGCATAAGATGAACACACAAAGGTTCGATCATATCACATAAATCCTCATGTGATCGATAAGAGTTAATAAATATTATGTATGTCTAAGTTATCAAATAATCATTTTAATTTAGCAATCACATGAACATGATTCCCACATAATGAGCGTCACATGCTACATGCACTATTTAACTAAGGAAGTAAATTATCGGGCTGCATGGATTATGTCACGATCATCCATGAGCACTCAATAATTCCATTTCCTCCTTTAACGTCTGCTGAGCCATAGAGATCAATTGGTGGCTCTTGGCTCACATGCATCGACCTCTCTACTAAGCTCAAAGAAAAATGATGTTAGGCTCAAGAGCTTGTCACTAGGCTCCAAGCACTAACTCACATATTCCTAGCTTTACGCCAATTGGTGAGCTATGGAGCTCAAAGAGATTTAAGTTACCAAATCAACCTGTCATTCCAATCTCAAGGTATCTACACCGAGAATCCTTGCATAGTGAATATGTATTCGTGGTGAGGACTTGTATGTGCATTCCATTAAGCTTGGTATGACTAGTTGATTTGATATTATTTTCATTATAAAACCATTTAAAATAAAATAAAATAGACATTCATTCCACAAGCATGCATTCCCAAGAAACATATCTACATCAAAATAAAAAGGTTTTATTTATTGAAGAAGATTTAATACAAACACCATTTTGTCCCTTAACTCATTACATGATTTTGGCCAAACTCTAGTTTAGCTTTCCATTACAACAAAGATGCAGAAAATAAAATACAAGGAAGTGAAATTTTGCATGGTTCCACTGAAAAATTCAAAGAAGAGTTCTTAGAGAAATACTAGGAACTACCTTTGGTGTTCTCTGGATCTCTCCTTACTCTCCAACATCTTTTCTTCCAGCCCCTTGAGTTGTATTTTCTTTTTCTCCTTGAATGGTTGTCTATTCCTTCCTTGGTTAGGGTTCTCCTTAACTTCTTACAGCAGCCTCATAAATTTTATCTTGGAATGTCAAAGAGGGGAACCCCTCTTAGTCATTCTTGCTACCTAATATAGAGCAACTCTCAGCCTCCCTTGGCATCCTAATTGTCACCCCTTCAACTCCCTTGCTTTAAATACTTTTTTCGTAAAATGTTCAGTTATTTTCTCTTGAAAATATAAGGGATAAATGAATTGGAGCTTAAAGTAGCTGAGGAAGGAAAAAGGTTTGAATTTGTGTCCTTCCATATGCTAAATTTAATGCTTGATCCTGGTTGGAAATTTGGCGGGTGCTGTAGCGCCTAGCTTTTCAAATGCAATCTGCCTTGGCGCACTGCAACAATGTATTAAATTTCATTTTAATTATCTGTATTCGACCCTTTTGATCTGTTGTAGCGCGCGGTAGCGCTTGAACTTCCGAAATGAGCTCGCTGCAGCACGCGTTTGCGGACCTATTAAGAATTCTGCAAAGTCTAATCCCGCTGTAGCGCACGGTAGCAGAGAGGTTTCGAGTCGGATCCACAGTAGCGCGCTGTAGCATATCAATTAATATTTATTTCATTTTCACTCCGTTGTGGTGCGCTATAGCGGTGACCTTTTCGAATTCAATCTGCCTTGGCATGATGTGGTCGCTTAGGCGCACAAAAGTAGTTTTATTAAATCTTTATTTGCTGAGTCTGGTTTTATAAATGCTGCTGTGGCACGCTATAGTGGTGAGCTTTTTGAGTTCGATCCACCTTGGTGCGCTGTAGCACGCTTGGGTGCTCTACATCAGTTTTCTTCTAGATTTTGCTCATATTGTCATTTTGCCTGAAAATAGTGAAAAATTCGTCAAAGTACACCATTCTGTAATGAAATTGTATATATTTATTTTTTTGTTTTATTAGAAATCTTGGACTTATCACATACACTTCTCATTGGCTTAGTCCTCATGAGAAGAATTATCTGGTGCATGAACTCGAACTTGCTGCCATTATCTTTGCCTTGAAAATTTGGCATCACTATCTCAATGGCATTCTGTGTTTGATCTTTATCGATAATCGGAATTTAAAGTATATCTTTACTCAGTGTGAACTAAACTATCAATAGAGAATATGGTTAGAACTGATAAATGATTATGATCTGAACATTCAATATCATCTCGGCAAGGCAAACATTGTGGCCGATGCTCTTGGCTTTTATGATACTTTATGTGCCTTAATCGCCAAAAGTCCTATCTAGGATGAATTTTTTAAACTGCACATTGAACCTGTCAGAGGAGATATTCTTAGTGATTTGATCCAACAGAGTTTGGTAGAACCCATATTTCATAGAGATGTCTCCATCTCTCAAACCAAAGATGAGGACTATCTAAAGTTCAAAGCCGAAATTGAAGGTGGTCATCGTCACAATTTACAAATGCGTGGATGTGTAATCTATCAAAGAAATCATCTTTGGATTTCCAAATCCATGCTTCAAGTGTTTCTCATTGAAGGTCATAATTCTGGATATCATATCCACCTTGGAAGCACAAAAATGTACTAAGAATTGAAGTAGTCATTCTGGTGGCCTAATATGAAGAGTAGTGTGGCAGAATTTGCTACAAAGTTTCATGCTTGTAATCTCATCAAAGCTAAACATTAAAGGTCCAGAGGACTCATTCATCCTCTGGCAATCCCTGAATGGAAGTGGTTTGACACATATGGACTTCATCATGAGTTTGCCTAAGTCGAGACGTGGAGCTGATTCGATTTGGGTAATAATTGATCGATTAACCAAGTTAACTCATTTCATTCCTATGCATCAAACTGATTCAATGGAAAAGTTGGCAAAGATCTATATCAAAGAAATCATCCGACTTCATGGTATTCCAAAGTCAATAGTTTCTTATCGATATAGTAGATTCACGTCAAAGTTCTAGCAAGCATTACATCAAGACTTGAGAACTACTCTGGCCATGAGCACCGTCTTCCATCCTCAAATAGATGGACAAACATAATGAATCAACCAAGTTCTCAAAGTTCTCATACGCTTATGTATTTTGGATTTCAGTAGCTTGTGGGAAGACCACATTTTTCTTATGGAGTTTGTATATAAAATGGTTATCAAACAAGTATCATCATGGCTCCTATTAATACTATATATGAAGAAAGAGTAGCACTCCGCTGGCATGGTTGGAAATCGATAGTGTCCAACTTTTGGGTCTGATTTGGTGGAAGAAAACAATAAAAAGGTGTAGTTGATTCAGCAGAGGATTCATGATGTGAAAGATCACCAAAGTAAATTCCACAATGGACTTCATCGTCCCTTGGATTTCAAAGTTGGAGATTTAGCATATCTTAAGGTCAGCCCAATGAAGGGTGTTTTTCATTTTGGTGTAGCTGAGAAGCTTGGTCCCCATTACATCAGAACTTTCGAAGTGGCAGCAAAGTTAGGCTCTGCAGCCTACAAGTTGAAGCTCTACAAAGATTTCTTAGCAATGCATAACATATTTCATATCTCATGATTGCAGAGATATTTTTGTGATCCATTGCATCTAGTTCAACTTCCAGCTGTATCTCTTCAGCTGAATCATTCTTATGTGGAAGAACAAATCAGAATCTTACTCGCAATCAAAAGCAATTGAAGAATCGCTCTATCACCATGGTAAGAGTTCAATGGAAGAATCATTCTCTCAAAGAAACTACTTGGGAGAAAAAGGCTAGTATGCAATAAAAATATTCAAGTCTCTTGGAAAATTTACCCTTAAATTTCTAAATCATGATTCTTAAATTCTACATTATATGTTCCCTACTTAAGATGATGTCGAGGACAACATCATTCTTAAGTGGGAGAGTCTATAACTAATATTTCCAAAATTTATAGCAAAATTAAGTGTTAAAAACATTCAAAACCTCATATAAACTAATATACTCTGAGTAGAACTTATACATTTTCAAGAAAAATGAAGAAAAGGGCAAGCCTGAGCTGAATTGAACAATTATGGATGAAAACTACTATGGCGGCCGCAGCACACCACACCGCCCCATGGCGGTCTACTAATTCGCTTACCTGGAAGTGTACCTAAAGGCCTGGAAAGAAGACTGCTGCAGCGCGCCACAGTTGGCCACAACATCATTTCCTGAGAGAAATATTAAAACATTATATAAATTAATTGAACAATGCCAATCCGCTTTCTCAAAAGATTAATCGCTGCATCGTGCTATGTCTTATAAGGATTAATACTAACCTAGGACAAAATTGTTGCCACGCGCCGCGATGTGCCACGGTGGCATATCTGATTAATCATGAAAAACCTTATGTGAACAATTTGAATAGTTACTATTCCACGTTCACAATAGTCTAACAGCCGCAGCGCACCGTAGCATGCCACGATGGAATTTTTGATTATTTATAAAAACCTTATCTGAACTATTTGAACAGTCATTGTTCCGCTTTCATGAAAGTATAACTGCCACAGCGTGCCTTCAGCGCTCCCCAGTGGATAAGCAGCAGCCTCAAGGTAAGCGATTAAAATATACAGCGGAACAATATGTGAACTTTAGCTACTACTATGCACCACGGTAGAACAGTGTTTGAATCAAGGCAGCTATAGCGCATTGCGGTGCACCACAGCGCCTGCTACAGAAAACTCCAGAACCTGCATTGAATTCGGCATAGGGAAGGTCACAAATTGAGACTTTTGGCTTTCCCCTGCTTCTTGAAACCTGAGTTAAACAATAATTTTGAGGAAACCAAAGAGACTAAAGCAGAATAAAATAAATTGCTTACATTGAAGAAGAAGAAGATGAAGGGTCATTGGTGATTAATGCATGGGGCTAAAAATTCCCCTATTTAAAGGCCAATTTCAGACCAAAGAAGAGTTCCAATTTTCAATATTCAAAAGACCAAAAGGGAGGCTATAGGAAGGAAAAAGGAGAACTCTCCAAGGGGCAAGTAGTAGACTGGGAAGAGTGAGGATAAGAAGATAGCAAGGGAAAAGATGAGAAGTTAAGTAGAAGTGCAGGAGAAAGATCAAGAGAACCCTAGAAAACCTCTGGGTGTTTCACAGTACTTTTCCTAAACTCATTTTAATTGTTTTCTATTATAAACTGATGTCAAGGCTAACTTCCTTTAGCATGTACTTTTATTTAATCTGTAATGGAATGCTAAAACCCCTTGGATAGGGTTGGGATGTAGTTGTTGGAAAATATAAGGTTGTATTCGTGTTGTAACAGAGATGTTCGAATGAATAAAATTGATTTCTATTTTAATGTTTATTATTATTATTGCGCATGAATGCCTGGATGAAAATATGTCAAATTAATTTGCTAAAATAAAACTTAAATGAACTATTAATTAAGAAAAGAACTTGAGTTCCAAGCTCATTAACTGGACAAGAGAAAGGAAGGTAGTGCAAGTAGAGCTAAGAACTATATGATAAGTTCTCAAGCTCACTTGCACCTTTCCATAAGAGCTCTATCAAGTGATTTGAAGCTTATGAACCAAGTTCCCATCAACTCTGATCTACTACTCAGCAAAGTAGAAGGGATGAGAGGATGTTAGAAATCCATTGGATGATGTTACATTGTCTATTGACCCAACGCATCCTCTAATCTAGCTAAACTACGTGTGTAAGTGCATGACGTAATGCCAATGGAAATCATGTTTATGAGATCTAACAATTAAAGTAAAATATTTTGTAACCTAGACGTAGGAAATCAATGATAAATCTTGACAGACTATAATTACGTCTGCGCTTGCACGCAAGTGTACGTGGTCTGAAGTAATAATTTGGAATGTGAGTTCCAAGATTTATTGTTCTCAGGGAATTGGGTATTCTGTTACTAAGATATATCTACATTCAAAAATGTTGAAGCTATGCATATTTTGATGAATTGGTTCCAAAACAAGCACAATAATATTTAGTAGAAGAATACTATGATAAAAGGAGAGGAAAGTTGGGTCTCTCTCACATGATATGTTAAATGACTTATGTATGATTATTCCTCAAGCTTCCCTTTTTTCTTTAATTTTTAATCAAGTGCACATTGTCCTACTTATAGTTTAACTCCAAGATTTACATGTTCAAATCTCGTGCTTGAAATGAACACACAGTTGGTTCTATTTCAGCATAAAGACACTTATAAGATTTTTAGATTATTAGTTTTCCTCTCGTTTCTTGATCATAGAAATGAGGGTTGTTCAGTTAATATCTTACAAGTATTACTTCCACTAAGAGATTCATGTGCATCATGCATGATTTATATAGTGGAGTGATTTCATTTGGGCTCAATGACTATGTCACCTCATTCATGAGCATTCAAAGAATCCCCTCCATGCCTTCATGTATGCTGAGCAGCGGAGCATATTTAGTGGGTCTTAGCATCACATGCTTCAACTCCTTAGTTGAGCATAGATTGAGGTGCACTAGGCTTAAGAACCTTCTCACATAGTTCTAAGCTCTTATGCACTCATGATTATAACTCTAAACTAAGGGTGAGCAATGGAGCACAAGACTTGTTTTTAGTCTTGATGTTATTCAGTCCATTGTCATGTAGTCCACATTCAAGTCCACAATAGTCCTTTACACTTCTTTAACAATCATTTAATTCACAAATTTTATTAAAGCTTGAGGAAATTTTCATACAAAAGTCTCTTTCAATTCATGTAGGATTACCCTAACCCTCTCCAAGGGAAGTTTAGCTCTCCATTACACAAGATATTAAGAATAATACATATATGGATAAAGACCCTTTCATGATCAACTAAGAAAGACAAAAAAGATAAGATTTAGAGAGTACTAGGAACGTTCCTTGATGGAGTTCTCCGAATTTTCTCTTCTTCTTATTCTTGGTTACTTCTTCTAGGTCCGTAGTGCTGCCTTTATTCCTTCTTCTCTTTAGCAATAGGAGCCCTTCTTTCCTTGGAGAGTTCTCCTTCTCTTTTAAAATAGCCCTCTCCTTACTTAGGATGTTAGTGAGCTAAGCTGGGAACCTCTTTTAAGTCAAGAAGAGTTGAATTTATAAAGGGTTTTCCTTCCTCTTCCTTTCTTTTCAAATTCTAAAATCTACTGTCATCATTTCAAATGCAACTTGAGGGGTGAAGTGACCTCTACTTTTCCATTCTTTAGTCTTTACATCACTTCAAACTATCAATTCTCCATTAAAAATAATTCTTCTGCAGAAGGAATGATGGCTGGGAGACAAGGGGCCGGTTGGGGGTCTTGTCCCAGCCTCATTTAATGCACCTGTTCAGACAAAATTTCGGCACGCCGCTGCAGCGCGCTGTAGCACGCTATGGCGCACTATAGTGGTTGAAATTTTGTGAAATGGTCTGCTGTGGCATTCTAATTTGTACATTGATGGGCCGCTACAGCGCGTTGTAGCGCTCTTTAGCGCCAAAATTTCTCCAGTTGATTCGCTGCAGCGCACAATAGCGCCAGAGCTTCGCAAGTTGATCCGCTGCAGCGCGCTATGGCGCCAGATTCTCTTAGGTTGATCCGCTGTAGCGCGCTATAGCGCTAGAGATTCGTAAGTTGGTCTGCAGTAGCGTGCTATAGAGCCAGAATTTTGCCAGTTGATCCACTGCAACATACAATAGTGCCATAATTTTGCCAATTGATCTGCTGCAGCATGCTATAGCACTGGAACTTCGCAAGTTGGTCTGCTGTAGTGCGCTATGGCACCATAATCTTGTAGGTTTGATCCGCTGCAGCGCGCAATAGCCCGCTGTGGTGGATTTCTTCCAGAAATGTTTAGAAATTATCCAGAAGTGTCCAGACTTTATTGGGTAAGCATTTTTTCCTAAAAAGTAGGCAAAATTTAATTAAGGAAGCAGTTTCAATATGAAAATGAATAAAATTTTTCTTTATTTAGGATATAAATTATGAATTTATCACACCCCCACACTTAATCTCTTGCTCGTCCTCAAGTAAGCTTAAAATGGCATTTTTCTGTTTCTTTAGGTATGAGTGTCAACAAGTAATATTAATAAGGGCTTGATTTGCATTTCAAAGCTCATGCTTAACTAAAATAACAAGAGCAATTGACATCATTTAAATTTTTCTAAGCTGAGTTATGAACAGAGGTTAATAGACTAATCTTCAATTCATAGGTAGTTTTGCTTGGTGCTCAGTAATGGGAAAGGTTCCTTGGACTAACTGAACTAGGGAGGTAGTGAGTAATCAAGAGGTTTGTGCCATATGTGCTCCTTCCTATGAATCACAAAGATGTTTAAATTTTAGGAGAGATATTTTCATCATCATTTTTAATTTCTTTTCTTTGGGAGAGATATTTTTTTTCATCCCTATTTATATATATATATATATATATATATTTTATTTTTTTTCATTCTTAGGGAGAGATATTTTTCTTCATCCCAATTTCCAATCTTTATGATCATGAAGTCCTAGGGGAGCCTAGCACACTCTTTTTAGATTACTCACCTTAATCACTAACTTTTATTCTAAAGCCTTCCCCCACACATAGTCCTTAGCATTGATTTAAATTTTGGAGATTATACTCAACCTGAAATCATTCCCTTGCTTAGATGATTTAATGGTGTCAAAGAATTAGTCAATTTTTGTTAAGCAACCCTTGGTTGATAATCAATTTCCTCATTGATATTCTTGTAACTTCCATAAACTTGAAAATATCAGAAAAATTTATCATTTGCAAATCATAGAAAGATTTTTGAAAATATGAGAATCCATAATTTATTTCTTTAAAATGACAAAATGAACATACTTTACTAAGAGTAGTAAGGAATAAAACAACCTGATATGAATAATGACAATTTGTCATTACTGCATTCATGCTCGAGAATCCTTCTTCTCCTTTATTGACGCACACATGTACTACTCAGAATCTGAAATAAATAAAAACATAAATATTTGTTGGGTTGCCTCCCAACCAGCGCTTAGTTTAATGTCCTCAGCCTGACCAAAAAATGTTTATATCCTTTCAAAATTTCTTTCCAAATTTTCATTAACTCCTTAGGATGAGTACGAGCTAGTTTAATAATTGGGTCATCATGAACACCAGCTCTACTATTTTTCTTCTTATAAGCCCAATCAGTATCCTCAATCTTATAATAAGTTTAATTTATATTTGTCTTTTCATTCCTTTCATTTCTTCCTTTATACTTATTATCAAACTTTTTCATATTTTTCCTTGTTATCATCCTCCATTTCATTTTGTAAGAATGGGTAAAGCTCAGTTCTTTCAGGACTACTCTTAAGGTGATTCTCTACAAATTCAAATTGCACACAAATACTATCAATATTGCTAAGGGGTTTGTTGATAGTTGAGATGTCAGAGATAGTAATTTTCTTACTTTTACTACCTGAGATTCTCTTAGTTTATTTGTCCTCATATTATTTTCAATTAATTCATCTTGATTGTTTTCACATGGTGGGTCACCTATTACTGAGCATTCAGTTGAAAGCACTTGAGATGTGTATGGAACAAAAATTTTGGATTGCTCTTGGTCAAATTTTTTAGTTTGACACTCTTGTTGCATTTTTAAATTGTCCAATTCAAGTTGATACTCCACCTCTCTCTCATTTTTACTATTTGTTTGAGTTAAGGTTTCTTCCCTACAAATCAACAATTCTTCAGCTTGTTCCTTTATTTTCTCAGTTATAGCAACTTCTTGGACGGGGTTAGCTAATTATTATAATATAAATTCTAACTTAGCCTCAATTGATTTACATATATGCTCTTGATCAACCAAATTAAACTCGTGCCTTTTCAAGGTTTGTTCAATTTTGTGCAAATTGTTGTTCGCATAACAACTATAGTCTTCCACTAATTCTTCTAAATAAGATGCACTTATCCAATTTGTGTTGTTAATGTCCATATCTTAGTGAGTGTAATTGTGTTGCAAGTTGTTATCAAACTTAATATCATTAATCAGTTTTGTTTTTGAAGGCGCAAAAGGGTTGTTTGTATTACAATCAGAACTTAAATGTGTTCTCCCACACCAAATACACAAGTTTTGATTATTATTGTGCACACCCTTGAAATTTGAGTACTCCATATAAATAGTTAAAATCTATAAAAATTAAAAGAAAAGTAAACTAAGGAAATAAGAAAATATATATGCAAAGAGATTTGTTTAAATCAGTATTTACTGATAGATTCTCTTTAATACGAAATAAGTACCAATTCCCTGGCAATGGTGCTAAAAACTTGACAGACTTTAATTATGTCTGCGCTTGCACGCAAATGTATGTGCTCTAAAATAATAATTTGGAATGTGAGTTCTGAGATTTATCATCCTTAGGAAAATGGGTGTTCTGTTACTAAGGTATATTTATGTTCAAAAATGTTTAAGCTATGCATATTTTATCGAATTGGTTCCTAAATAAGCACAACAATTCTTAGCAGAAGAATACTATGATAAAAGAAGAGGAGAGTTGGGTCTCTCCCACATGATATGCTAGATGACTTATGTATGATGATTCCTCAAGCATTCCTTTGTTTTTTTAATTTTTAATCAAGTGCACATTATCCTCCTTAGAGCTTTACTCCAAGATTTATAAGTTCAAATCTCATACTTGAAATGAATACACAGTCGGTTCTATTTCAGCACAAAGACCCTTATAAGATGTTTAGATTATTAGTTTTTCTCTCATTTCTTGATCATAAAAATGAGGGTTGGTCAGTTAATATCATACAAGCATTGATACCACTAAGAGCTTCACGTGCATCATGCACAGTTTAGAGAGTGGAGTGATTTTATTTAGGCTCAATGACTATGTCACCTCGTTCATGAGCATTCAAAGAATCCCCTCCATCCCTTCACGTATGCTGAGTAGCGAAGCATATTTAGTGGGTCTTAGCATCACACACTTCAACTCCTTAGTTGAGCATAGATCGAGGTGCATTAGGCTCAAGAACTTTCTCACATAGTTCTAAGCTCTTATCCACTCGTGATTATAGCTCTAAACTAAGGGTGAGCTATGGAGCACAAGACTTATTTTTAGTCTTGATGTCATTTAGTCCATTGTCATTTGGTCCACATTCAATTCCACAATAGTCCTTTATATTTCTTTAACAAGTCATTTAATTCAAAAATTTTATTAAAGCTTGAGGAAATTTTCATACAAAAGTCTCTTTCAATTCATGTAGGATTGCCCCAACCCTCCCCAAGGAAAGTATAGCTCTCCAATACACAAGATATTAAGAAGAACACATACATGGATAAAGACCCTTTCATGATCAACTAAGAAGGACAAACAAGATAAGAGTTAGAGAGTATTAAGAACGTTCCTTGATGGAGTTCTCCAGATTTTCTTTTCTTCTTGTTCTTGGTTGCTTCTCCTAGGTCCGTAGTGATGCCTTTCTTTCTTCTTCTCTTTAGCAATAGGAGTCCTTCTTCCCTTGGAGACTTCTCCTTCTCTTTTAAAGCAGCCCTCTCCTTACTTAGGATGTTTGTGAGCTAAGTTGGGAAACTTTCTTAAGTCAAGAAGAGTTGAATTTATAGAGGAATTGCATTCCTCTTCCTTTCTTTACAAATTCTGCATTTCCTTTTTAAAAAATATGTTGCCATTATTTCAAATTCAACATGAGGGGTGAAGTGACCTCTACTTTTCAATTCTTTAGTCTTTACATCACTTCAAAATATTAATTCTCCATTAAAAATAATTCTGCTGTAGAAGGATTGATGGCTGGGAGACAAGCGACAGGTTGGGGGTCTTATCCCAGCCTCATTTAATGCACCTGTTCAGACAAAATTTTGGCGCGCGGCTACAGCGCGCTGTGGCGCACAATAGCGGTTTAAATTTTGTGAAATGGTCCACTGTGGCATTCTGGTTTGTACATTGATGGGCCACTATAGCACGCTGTAGCGTGCTATAGTATCAAAATTTCACCAGTTGATCCGCTGCAGCGCGCTATAGCGCCAGAGCTTCGCAAGTTGGTCCGCTGCAATGCGCTACGGTGCCAGAATTCTGCAGGTTGATCTGTTACAGTGCGCTATAGCGCTAGAGCTTCACAAGTTGGTCCGCAGTAGCGTGTTGTAGTGCCAGAATTTTGCCAGTTGATCCGCTACAGTGCACTATAGCGCCAAAATTTTGCCAGTTGATCCGCTGCAGTGCACTATAGCGCCAAAATTTTGCCAGTTGATCCGCTGCAGCGTGCTATAGTGCCAGAGCTTCACAAGTTGGTTCACTGTAGTGCGCTATGGCACTAGAATCCCGCAGGTTAATCTGCTGCAGCAGATTTCTTCCAGAAATATTTAGAAATTGTCCAGAATTGTCCAGACTTTGTTGGGTAAGCATTCTTTTCCTAAAAATTTGGCAAAATTTGATTAAGGAAGCAGTTTCAATCCCATAACATTTGATAATGTCAAGAAATCCATATAGTGGACAATCAGTGGTTCACTCATCTTTCTCAGATATAATGATAAGCACCTATACCGGCAAGAAGGCTAGAACTCACATTAGTAGCCAGACCAGTTCATGTACCTATAACTACTCTAATGCAAAAGAGAGGTCCACCCATTGCTCCTAAAGCACCAGCTATTAATCAAAGGGGAAGACTAATTGCTCACCAGCAAACTACATATGCAAGGATGTATACCCTCACCCTAATTCTAACCCTATAAGATATTGAAGTGGTATTAGGTACCATATTCTTTCTTTTTATAAATATATTTTATGTTATATTTAAATAAAGCATGAAGTATCTTTCATTTTAAACCCTAAGCCCTTACATTTCAATGACAAATTTTGTGGCATATTATTTGACACTGGTGCCACTTGTTCATTTCTGAAAGATTTGCTAAGACTCTTAGATTACCATATTACAACTTAGCTAAAGCCTTAAACATCGGGTTACCATCTAGTGCCCTCATAAGTGTACAAAAATGTTGCGACTGTAACATACTAATTAATGGTAAGACATATGAAGCAAACATGATAGTACTGCCTATAGTAAATCTTGATATTATTCTAGGAATGAATTGGCTCAGCAAGCATAAATTTATGATTGATTGTTAAATAAAGAAGGTCATTATCAAGGGTAAGAGAAAGCCTGAAGTATTTAAGGGAAAGTTTGGCATTTCAACATCTTTAATCAATGCTTTGCAAGCAGATAAATTAATTTAAAAGCCATGTAATGCATACTTAGTAATGATGATGGGAGAAAAGATGAAAGAAATTCCTTTAGCAGGCACTCAAATTGTAAAAGCGTTTGAAGATGTATTCCCTGATGAATTGTCTGGATTACTTCTAGTAAGAGAAATTAAATTCTCAATTGAGTTAATTCCTGTCACTTAACCAATAGCAAAGGAACTTTACTGTATGATACCCAAAGAACTACAAAAGTTAAGTGAACAACTGCAAGATCTGATGAACAAAAGTTTTATTCAATAAATCATATTACCATGGGGAGCCCCAATGCTTTTTATAAAGAAAAAGATAGTTTGATATGAATGTGCATCGATTATCATAAACTCAATAAGGTAACCATTAAAAATAAGTACCCTCTACCACGTATTGATGATCTATTTGGCCAATTAGCTAGAGCTAATATATTTTCCAAGATAGATCTAAATCAGGCTATCATCAATTAAGTGTCAAAGAAGACGATATTCCAAAAATAACATTTAGAATTCGCTACGAGCATTAAGAGTTCATTGTCATGTCATTTGGTCTAACCAATGCTCCGTCTATCTTTATGAACTTAATGCAAAGAATTCTTAAATTGTATTTGGATAAGTTTGTAATAGTATTCGTTGATGATATTTTAATTTTTTTTGAGAGCAAGGAAGAACATGAAAACCATCTAAGAACCGTTCTAAACTCTAAGGCATCATCAGCTTTACACAAAATATCATAAATGTGAATTTTGGCTGGATTCTGTAGCTTTCTTAGGCCATGTAGTGGATGTCGAAGGAATCAAGATCGATTAGAAAAAGATAAGCGTTATTCAAGAACGGCCCAAACCAAAGACCGTGATAGATATTTGTAGTTTTCTCAGTTTAGCCGGGTATTATCAAAAATTTGTTATGAGATTTTCACAAATAGCTGTACCTTTAAAAAAATTAACACAAAATGTAGTTCCATTCATTTAGAGTCATCAATGCAAAGAATATTTTCATTAGTTAAAATGAGCATTAACAACCACCCCAGTAATAAACTTTAGCACCCTGCCCCATCGTCACGCACAAAAATAAACTAAATTCAGTGGTGGAGTGGCGTGCTACTTGGGAAGGCATAACCCGTCTCCTCGAATAGGCCGACTAAGGACACTAGCCATACTGAAGGCTGTTGACTCAACCCAAAAGGAGGGTCGAGAGCTATTACTTAAAATAAGAGTAAGATACTTATCGTAAGCAATAGACAAATACATACATTGGATTATAAGGGCAAGTAAAGAATCCAGTATATGTTCTCAAATATCAGCATTCCCAGTATGCTGATCACATAACAATACTAAGTATAGGTAGTATAAAAATAGAGTGCAGAAGCTAAGGCAAATCATCTAGAGTACCTTTATCATAGAACTGTAGTAAATATTCATCTTAGAAAAGAAAAGTAAAATGCATCTAGAATTATTACAAGCCATTTACTGAATAATACAGAAATAAATTCTAACTAATACACTGAAATAAAATCAAAAGTGATAAGGCTAAGGAGGGTCCACAAAGGCTACACGTACTCCTCCTGGATCTCTTGCAAGTCCTCCTGTCATGGCTCAACAAACTGCTCAGGATTTAGAAAATTGTTGAATCCCAAAAGTACCTAGTGTAAGACAAGAAGTCTAACACATTGAAACTAAACTAAATAGTTTTAAAATATGAACAATATAACAGTAAAGTAAACACATTGCAGAAAAACTGTAAAGATAATTGAATAGCTGAAACTGCATAAAATTGAATAACATAAGCTGAATATGCACTAAAAATTAAAAATGAATAAAATTAGTGTATACTATAAAACTGATGTAAAAACATCTAAATTGTGCTATATACAACTGGAATCATGCGTCTGAATATGCCACAACACGGTATGTCACTGATATCAACTGAACTATCACTGAACTATTATGAGCTGTACGGTCCAATGTCTACATACATCATATTGGGAAATTTTACTGCGATGTCTCAACATCTTGAATTTCCCCCGCTAATGTATTCAACATTTCGTAACTCATAATTCATCACTGATACTCATACGTCATTACTGATATTCATGCATCACACTGATACTTATGCATCACACTTATGCTCATGCCTCAATATTACATGAGTTAAATCCAAAAATCTAGAAATACTTGAAATCAGATTTTGACTCAAATGTCTCCATTGTGCAGAATCCTGCTAAAAGGATTATGACTCCTAGATTCTAATTTCATTAACTAATTTCTCTAATTTAGGGAGTTTTACTTGGAGTTATCAATTAGAATGGTTGTATACACATAGTTGTATAATTCTCAAGAAGGTGAATTTAGCACTTAGTTTGCTTATAACGACACTTATTGAGGTGCACACAAGATAGGAGGCAAAACCCTTTTGCAGTTATCATTCTCCCAAACTAAGATTCTAGCTCACTCTCTTAAGTTTAGATAATTTACTCTAATGGGACTGTATTCAGCTTAACCCATAGAAAGCACCTGGTCAAAAGTCCACATTGGAGTGACTCATCCAAACCTGAATATTATTGAAACAACTCAGTACCATGGGTATGCACGATCATAATCAACTAATAATCCAAGCTCAGCCAATTTTATTTAATCACCAAGGATTTATCCAACACTATCAATCCTTACTTTAATTGGGTGAGTCCTACACAAGGTTCCAAGGATGTGACCAAGAGGTCAATCAACATGGGTTACTATTACATGGGGGAATCTCAATTTAATATATTAGGTATAATCTACCACAAGGTTTAAGATCAATCTCTAAAGTTAGGGAGGATCATCTAAGTTCCTACCTCAATATGTCACAATAAGCCTTTTTTACCTCAACGTATTACATTCTTTAGGGCTTTTAAACATTTTAAAGCACTCATATAACAAGATCATTAAGTTCTCACTCTTCTAATACTTAAACTAAAGATTCAAGGCTTACATATTAACTTGGATAAAAGTGAACAGATCAGATGATTAGATCCATCTTATCACATCCTATTCTACAATCATTAGATGAAATCAAAGATGTTATTAAAGTTAGGTGATTTCATAAATCATTACAGTTTTATTAACCATTTTATGCTAATAATCTTATAAGAGAAAATTAAAGATCTAAAGCTTAGATTCAGATGATTTAATCAGATTTGTTAATCTTAGCACTTTTAATTCAATGCTTTAAGATCAATACTAAATCAGATGTATTATTGGAATAATATCAATTGAATTATCTTACAATCAACTAATTTGATTAAGTAATTAAAGATTCATATCTTAATCAAATAGGTTAGGATTTAACCTCTACCCTTACCCAATTAAGACCAATTGTGGATTTATAGATCAAATGTAAAATCAGTATATTATTGGTGACAATCTCAAATTTCAACTAAGTATAATTCACTTCATCAAGATCTTATGATTTCTTAAGATTAATTAAGGAATTATGCTACTTTAATCAAATTAGTTATATTAAATGCTTAAGATTCACATAATAGGTTCTTTACAATCATAGCACTGTTATAAAGGCTAAATAATTGAAATTTGTAGAAAACAAAATGTAATTAGTGCTAATTAAACCTTAATTCAAAACACATAGATTAGCACCTAATTATAAATCCAACCATTAGAAGTTTATAAAACTTGGCAATTATGTGCTATTTATTCATATGAGCAATCAGAGACTAAGTTTACTAATTTTGGATAATTAGAAATCCTAATTATCACTAATCATGCAATTATAAGTTTAGGACATAGTTAAGAATATATAAATCAAAAACTTAAACCACCTAGCACATGCATTTTATAAGGAATAAGGAACACATTGGCACCGAAATCATAAAATTTGGCTAAGTATTCATGCTGATCAATCCTAATTAAGTTATGCAATGATTAAGCTAATCCAAAAAATCCAACCATTAAAAGCTCAATATTATTTTATATTCTAATTCCTTATGATTTTTTGATCAATTTGGTATATATGATTACAGGGTTTGGATCAGTGGATCAAAAGTTATCACATTAATTTAATTTGTATTTTTTCTAACTAAATTTCCTTATGATTTGATTAATTGGATTATTTTCCTTAAGGAAAATAAATCCAATTAATCAAATTTAATTATAACATGCTCGGGCCCATTAACCAAACCACGTGGGTTGACCTGGGCCCGAAAGACCCAGGAGTGTCGCACTGCGCGGGTCACGGGTCGGCCCGACCCACACAGTGGCTTCGTCCTCGACCCCTCATCCTGACGAATGGCCGATTAGGGAAACACTAATTGGCCAATTCTCGTGAACATAGGCCATGGAATGACCAGCTGAAGATCGCTACACCTTCACCATGGTCAGGCGTACCAGTAGAGACCCGAAGCTCCAAGTGAGGTGGTTTGGTTCGCCCAGACCTAACTCACCTGAGAGCTCCTTCAATAGAGCTACTATGGGGTGAAACTTCTCCCCATAGAGGCCATGACTGACTCAGGGCTCGATCTCTGCACCTTCAAGGAGGTGAGGTGGATCAAGTCCCTCTGTCCTGAGGGTCTGAGGTGAGCTAGATCGCTGGGTCCTTACTCGGACCCAACCCTTTTACGGGACCTAGCCCGATCGAGCAAAATTGATCAATCAGAGCTAGCTTATGGCACAATTACAATAGTAGTGAGTTTGATTCTATAATACGAGCTATCACAAATCAAAAGGAGTAATGTCTGAGGTTCAATATCTCAAAACATGTAGACTGAGGTACCTGGTTTGACGGACGAGCTCGGGTTGGATGACAGAGGGAGATTGGGGCACCAGTAAGCTTCTAGAGATACGATAAGGGTTCCTGAATACTAGGAGATACCTTCTATCAATGGTACATATGCCTGGAACGCCTAAGAAGCTCGGACAAACAACAATGGAGGTTCAGGATGCAGAGCTTCAATTGACAACAAGCCGATCCTTGTAGCAGACATGAGGCTATTTAAAGCCACAGTGAGGGAATGGGAAGGTTCTAGAGGCTTGCTCGGGTCTGGGACTAACCCGAGAGCTCGAGCCATGGATGAACTCCAATTTCCATATTTGGAGCTAACTAGGCCACGGGGCCCGAAATGGCTGATATGCCATTGAGGGATGATCCCCAACTGCATGCTGAGGTGGAGCAGGTAGTGGGGGACAGGCCTAAATGTCTAGAATCCTCTAGATTCCTTCTATCGGGCACGGGGAGGCAAAGACAAAGATCCATAGTGTGAGAGCACTACTGTGGGTCGTCTGATGGATCGATCAGAACTGCACCACGGTCCTGATCCTCCATATCCTAATGGCCATATCTGATTGAATCCGCATCGTAGGATTGGTAGATTTGTGGTTCTGTAGGATCTAATCCTAGTCATTGATTCCTTAAGCGCGATAGTAAGATCAGCGAGACTTCGCTGTCGCACAACCCGGGCTCCACAGTGGATCGCCCTTGGACCGCACAGCGGATCCCAACCATTTAATCAGTATTTGGGTATATTCAAAAATTTGAAACATTGGAAGCCCTAAAATGCAATTAGACAAATTTAATTTAAATTGAATTATGGTCTAAGTGATCTTTAAATTTTACCAAACTTTCACTAATTTGGGGGTGAGGAATTCAAAAATACAATCAAATTTTAATTATGAGATAAAAATATTTTAGGTCTTACTTAGAGCATCTAAACTGATCAATAATGTTAACTTGACTTAGAGAAGTCCAATTGACTTCAAATTTTCAAAATTTACTTAATTTGATATTTAAAATGCAATAGGATTAAAACTAATGCCTGATCAAGCTGAGATTAACAGGGAAACAACCAAGGGTTTTTACAGACTCTCCCATTTAAGAACAATGTCGTCCTCAATATCATCTAAAGAGAGGAAACAATAATGCAGAAATTTTTTGAACAAAATTACAAATTCAAAATTTAACGGATACCTATATTCTCAAAGAGACTGGGATACTTTCTTCAAATATCAGCATCTTTCTCCCAAGTAGATTCTTCTAGAGAGCGATTTCTCCACTGAACCTTCACCATGGGAATAGAGCGATTCCTTAGTTGCTTTTGATCATGAGCTAAGATCTTAATTATCTCATTCGCATAAGAAAAATTCAGTTGGAGAGATACTGCTGGAAGTTGAACTATATGAGAAGGATTATGAAGACATCTCCATAGAGAGGAGATGTGGAACACATTATGGACTGCAGAGAAATCTTCAGGAAGCTTCAATCTATAAGCTGCAAAACCAATCTTCTCTAAGATTTTAAAAGGTTTGATGTAGCGGGGACTTAGCTTCCTAGTTACACCTACACGATATATGCCTTTCATCGAGCTTACTTTAAGATACGTAAAATTTCAAACTTTAAATTTTAGAGAACGATGATGAGCATCATGATACTTACTCTGGTGATCTTGGGTTGCTTTAATTCTCTACTGAATTAATTAAACTTTACGATTAGTTTCTTCAACTAATTCTGAGCCATATAATTGAACACTGCTAGTCAGACCATGCTAAGGGAGCACTACACTTCTTACCGTACAAGGCCTCATATGGAGCCCTGCTGATACTTGCCTGAAAGTTGTTATTATATGTGAACTCTACTAAAGGAATATGACTTTCCTAAAAGCCTCCGAAATCCAGAATACAGAGACGAAGAAGATCCTCCAAAACTTAGTTGACTTTTTTTGTTTGACCATCTGTTTGAGGATGGAAAGTGGTTCTAATGGCTAGGGTAGTCCCCAAGTCTTGATGCACTGCTTGCCAAAATTTAAAATTGAAATGGCTATCTCGATCAAATATGTTGACCTTTGGAATTCCATTGAGCATGAAGATTTCCCTGATATAAAGCTTTGCTAATTTCTCTACAGAATTAGTTTAATGCAGAGGAATATAATGTGTTGATTTTGTCAGTCGGTCGATAATGACCCAAATTGAATTGGCACCAGATCTTGATTTTGGCAAACCCAAAATGAAATTCATAGATATATCAAACTATTTCCATTTGGGAATTACCATAGGATGGAGAAGTCCTCTAGGATTTTGATGTTCTGCTTTAACTAAACTGCAGGGATGACACTTTGTTACGAATTCGGCCACATTTTTCTTCATTCTAGGCCACCAGAAGGATTTCCTCAAATCTTGGTACATCTTAGTACTACAAGGATGCACTTGATAACCAGAATTATGGCCTTCCACTAAATCTCTTGCTGCATGTATTTGGGGATCCATAGATGATCTTCTAGATAAATTACATTTCCTCGAATCTACAGGTCGAATCGACGACCACTTTCAATTTCTATTTTAAATTTCTGATAGTCTTCATCCTTTGTTTGGGAGATGGAGACATCGTGATGAAATGTTGGTTCAATGGTACTCAAGGATATTAGCTCGCTTAATAAGGCATCATGCACTAGCTTGATATCAAGCTTTCTAAATTCTTCTTCTAGAGAACTTGACAATATCATGGATGAAAGTATAGCATGACGACTGAGTGCATCAGCCACAACATTTACTTTTCCCAAATGATATTGGATACTGATGTCGTAATTGCTTATTAGTTCTAGCCATCTTTGCTAATAGCAATTGAGCTCACGCTGAGTGAAGATGTACTTTAAATTCTGATGGTCTATGAATATGGAACATTGGATGCCATACAGATAATGACACTATATTTTCACGGTGAAAACTACAGTGGCTAATTCGAGATCATGGACAAGTTAATTCTTTTCATGCGGTTTTAGCTAACGAGATGCATAGGAGATAACTTTTTCTTCCTGTATTAGCACACATCCCAAGCCTATCCCAGATGCATAGGTATAGACTTGGTAGTTGAGACCCTTTTTAGATTAGGCCAGAACCGAGGCAGAAGAAAGAGCATCTTTTAATACTTGGAATGTATTCTCACACTTTGAACTCTAGATAAAAGGTACTGCTTTATGAGTTAACTTCGTGAGAGGAGACACAATTTGTGAGAAGCCATTAAAAATTTTTCTGTAGTAACCAGCTAAACCCAGAAAACTTCTGATATCAATTACAGACTTTGGCTGTGACCAATCTTGAACTGTGCTTACTTTATTTTTAGCAACTTTGATTTTTTATGTGTCTATGACATGACCCAAGAAAGTGACTGAGTTAAGCCAGAATTTGCACTTAGAATACTTAGCATATAATTCATGGTTTTGAAGCTCTTCTAATACTAACTACAGATGGTTCTCATGATCCGCTTCACTTCTCAAATAAATCAGGATATCATCAATGAAGATGATGATGAATTTATCTAAATATGCTTTGAATATTCACTACATTGAATCCATAAAAATGGATGGCGCATTTGTTAAGTCGAAAGACATTACCAAAATTTCAGTGTCCATAGTGGGTTCTAAATGTGATTTTTTCTCGACATCTGAATCATTAACTTGTAGCTGGTGGTAACCTGATCGCAAGTTAATTTTTGAGAAAACTTATATCTCCAGATAGTTGATCAAACAGATCATCGATACGCGACAGAGGGTACTTATTCTTGATGGTTACTTTATTTAGTTCTCTATAATCGATGCACATTCGCATCAAACCATCCTTCTTTTTCATGAATAAGACTGACGCTCCCCAAGGAGATGAACTTAAGCGGATAAGTCCCTTCAACAGTTCTTGAAGTTGCTGGTTCAGCTCGTGCAGTTCCTTGGGTGCCATACAATATGGACCTTTGACAGCAGTTGGGTTTTGGGGATTAATTCAATTGTGTACTCTACCTCTCTAACTGGAGGAAGGCCAGGCAGGTTTTTAGGAAAGTCTTCAAGAAATTCACGAACTATTAGATTCCCCAAGATAGGAACGACCTCTTTATTTTCTCCTGACATCGTTATGAGATACGCATCGTAACCTTTCTTGACTAATCTTTCTACTTTCATCGCATTAATTAATAATGCTTGAGTACTGAAACTACCTATAAAGGATTGTGACTGACTTCCACTGCCAAAAGTGATTTTCTTCTTTTGGCAATTTATGGACTCACCGTGCTTGCTTTGCTAGTCCGTACCCAAAATTATATTAAAATTTGCAATTGGCAACAAGATTAGTTTGACCCTATACTTCTGTTCTCCGATGGGAATATCAACATTACAAAATTGCTGGGATTGCATGTGGGCTCCGGAAGGTAACCCGATGCTCAACGAGGATGCTAATCGACAAGTTGGCAATTTAAGAATTTTAACCCAACTTTTTGATATGAAGGAATGACTTGCTCCCATATCAAAAAGAATGTTGTAATATTTATCATTTATCATTATGGTGCCTATGATTATAACAGTGCTGATAAGGATTTGCCATTCAAACATTCAAAAATACTGAAGCAGAGAAAAACTAAATACATGAATAGTTGAATAAAAATTAATTAAAGGCGCACCTGAGATGACATCACTATCTTCAGGAGTCAAAGTGGGAGTTATCATAAAGACTCTTGCAGGAGCCAATGATTACTTGACTTAAGGCTGCTGGCCTTGACGGTTGTAGGCCGGTCTTTACGCAGAAGCATACATGTTCTTATGGCTGCCAGCACAAGAGCTAGCAGAACCGCTAGGACTGGAGCACGACTGTTCAAAGATTGAGGGCGGAACACATTGTTGCGATGAGAGTGATCAATAAGAACTCAGTCGATGGTGTTTTTAGAGTCACAACGATAATAGCGGCGGCCATCTCGACCGCAAGTGAAACACATGTTACCAAAATGGTAACATTTTCCATAGGGATGAGCGCACATGCTGTTGAGATGGCCATTAGAACTTAATTTTCTAATTAATTAAATATTAAAATAATCCAAAATAATCGATTGAGCTCCGAATTGCTCCAAACTTTCAAGATTTGGTTCTAATGTCTAGATGAACTTAATTAAGATACGATTAAGTTAAAATTAAGCTGGGTAATAATCTTGGGTTTTGGACATATTTGGAAGTTGTTAGATTTTCGCAAATATTTTAATATAATTAAATACCCCAAAAATTAGCATAATTAAATAATTATCAGAATCAAAATCCGACTTCGTCGTTGAATTCCTCACCCCAATTTAGTTAGGAGTGAATTTTTGAGATTTTTCGGAACATGTTTATTAAATATGAATTTTTTAAGAAATTAAATATTATAAATGCATAATTATTTATCTATTTACATTCATTCTCTTTATTTCCTTCCTTTTCTTCTTCTTGGCTAGACCCCACTTTCCTGCTCCATTAAATCTGAGTTTTAAATCATTAATTAGTTAAATAAATTAAATTAAAAGCTTTAAATAATCTATTTATTTTCTTCATTTTCTTCTTTCATGGTTAGATCCCATTTTCTCTCTTCCCCTTCTTTTCCTCTAATGCATGTAATCACTCCTAACCCTCCCTCTTCCCCTTCCTCTTCTCTAATGCATGCAATTACTTATCACCCTCCCTCTTCCCCTTCCATACTTGATGGGAGAATTCAAGGGAGAGCCAAGCTCTCCTTCTCCTTTAAATGGAGGCTCAACCATCTCTTCCTCTCCATGGTCGAGCACTCCTCCTCTCCATGGGTGAACCACCGCCTTGTCGTGCAGCTCCTCTACCTTGAGCAAAATACAGCCAGCAAGGTATCTCTTGTACTCATAGCTTTTATTAGGTTGTTAGCTGTTATACTAATAAATCCATTTGTTACAATTTTTTTTTTTGGTCATTGGCAAGCTTTCTAGTCGATTTCGGCAAGGTATATTATGATACTCATAAGATTTATCAAGTTTTTAAGATTAATATTCAACAACTAGATTCATCAATTATATTTATTATGCATAGAAGTTATTCGACAATTATATTTTCAGCGATTATATAGAGCATATTCAGCCAAATTATTTATCATTCTGGAACTATCTTATACTTCAAAAATTGCAATAGAGCTCTACCATCTCATTTTCTTTCAGTTCATAGCACATCATATTGCTGCTAATAGAAGGCTTCCAAGAGTGATATAACGATATTACTTTACTTATTAATATTTAGGTTTGATTATGGAGCTATATTTTTTTTAAAATAGTTGAGTAATATGTTTGTGAAGATCTATTCAATATATTTTCTTCTAATTTCATATATTGTACTAACTATATTATTTGCTTTAGGTACTCGAGATCTTTCTTAAAGTCTTGCCAACTAAATTATTATATGTTGCTGAAATATATGCTAATTTTTAATTATGATTATGATAAGCAATAGCATGGTTTGCATTTAAATATTATTCTACTTTGCTAGTCTCAACTTCATATATTATTTATTATGTATTAGCTATCTATCACACCATTCTATTTTGTTAGTTTCAACTTCAGCATGCATCTCTCTTTTATTGGTTAATTAATCATTTCAAATCTGCCGCATACACTTTTATTTTTCATCCTTCATCTATTTTGTCCGCATCATTTATAACTAGAGCTATTGATCATCATCCAATTAATTTATATGGGTGTTGTTAATATAATGTTTAGAAACTAGAGAAATTTAAATGACTTTGTGTTATGCAAATATTCTACTCTTAATCAAGATGCAATTTCTTTTATTATTTTGATGAAATTCTTAATTGTAATATCTCAAATGAATACTCATGATTTAATAATCATTGCTCTTTGGAGTTGGGTTAAGTGACACCCTTGGGTTCACCATAATCAATTATTAAAAGATCATATTCTATATGCTTCCCTTTATATTCCATAATAATGTTGGTTATCATTCTTAGCAAGCTATTTGATGCTAACTTTTAGGTCTCTTTTTATCATGCTAAGGTTATCCTTTTATCCTAAGTTATAGAAAAAGATCTAAATAAAGCCCAAGCTAGTCTGAATAAACAACTTTGGTCAAAATAATTTACCGCTTAAATGAATCTTGCCAATACTTTTGCAGGTGCTGTGAATGTTGCATTCATCTCAGTAATTATTAAACTGCGACTTCAAATAATTTCCGCAAGGTACGTAAGTACTTAGAACTTGTATTGAGTTTTATAAATTAATTATTTATTTAGTCCTATGTTAAGTGCATACATCAGTTGAATAGTTCTTATTGACATTTTTGCACTTTTATTTTCTTGAAACTTATATTAGTTTCCATTTAGTTTAGCAAGTTGTTTTCAAGGATTAAGTATTTTAATTCTATTATGAATGCTTAATTTCATTAAACTCTCATTTATCCCTAATTAAAATTAAGAGATCTTAAGATCTTAATCAAGTGATTTACACTTGATCTAGATTTTAGATTGCCATCAATAATAAATCAATAATTTATTAGATTTGACATTAACTTGTAACGTAACTCTTGGCCTTAAAGTGATAAAGTTAGGGGTTAACACCTAATCTGTCTAATTTAGACCCAAACTCTTAATCACTTAATAAATCATCCTGATTGTAAGATAATTTGGCTAACATGATTCGAATGATCCATTTGATTTGGTATTAATTTTAATTCATTGAATTAGAAGTGCTAAGGAAATTAAAGAACCATTATGATTAAGCATATGGACTTGAAGCTTATGATCTTTGATTTCCTATTAAATAAGACTATTAGTATGAAATCAACTATAAAATCTATGATGATTCATTACAAGATCAAATCATAATAAGATTCTCGATTATATTCAATAATTGTAGTCTATAACTCGATTATATAAGGCTACCCATCTGATCTAGTTAACCAACTTAATGAATAATCTTATAAGATTATATTGAGTGTTTAGATATGTGAGATCTTGATGATCTTACATTAGGCTTCATTTGGTATTACTAATAGCCTTAACAAATGATGATATATTGAGGTAGAAAGAACCTTTGTAACTTGTTGAGGTAGAATCTTAGATGATCCTTTTAATCTTAAAAGTTGATTTTAACACCTCCTAATAGAAACCACCTAAAGTACTTAGAATGGAACTTACTCCTTGTGGTAGCAATCTATATTGAGTGTTCTTTTGATCATACCCTTAGAGCCTTGTATAGGACTCTCCTAATTAGAATAAGAATTGATATCTTTGATAAATCCTTGTTGATTAAATAGAATCATCTGAACCCCGATTATTAGTTGGGTATAGTAGGGTATACCTATAGTGCTGGTTTACTCTAGTAATATTCAGGATAGGTTGATTCATCTTAGTGTAAGATTATGTATGTGTTATATCCTACAAATTTAGTTGAATATAGTCTCACTTATACTAAATCATTCAAACCTAAGAGTACTATGATTAGGGAATTTAGATCATTAACTTATTTGAATAAAAAGCATCATCGGGTGATGCCTCCTATCGAAGATCGCTTCCATAGGTGTGCTTCAAGTAAACTATGTGATCCTAATGACCCGCTTTAGGACAATAAGTATGCTTATGATTTGTGTATTTTAATACCTTGGCTTGAGATACAAGTCACCATCGGGTGATGCCTCCTATCAAAGATCACTTCGTTAGGGTGGATTAATTAAACTAAGAGTTAAGAACTACCCTTCTTGGAAACATGCTATATATATGTATACCACCTCCCCATTTGATGATTTATAACTGAAATCACAACTTAAACCAATCATCAAACTAGAATCTAGGAGTCAGAATCCTATTAGCAAGATTTTGCACAATGGAGGCTTTGAATTCATTTTAGGTATTTAAATCATTTATGGATTTTTTTGGATTTAACTCATGTAGTAAGTATAGAAACATGAGCATGAGCATGAGCATGAGCATGATGCAAGAATTTTAGTGATGATATTTGAGTATCAGTGATGATTTAATTGCATACATTCATTGAGGAATTTCAGGATGCATCGATGTCACTATAAACTATATTGCCAACTGGATGTATGTATATATTGGACCGTACGACCCATAGTTGTTCAGTGATAGTCCTGTTATATATCAATTGCATACCGTATTATGACATATTTGGATGCATGATCCCAGTGGCATATAGTACAACATTGGATGTTTTTGAATTAGTTTTAAAATACTCACTATTTTTATTTACATTCAGCATTCAGTTTATAGTTCAGTTTTACTTCATTTAGTTCATACAATTTTACTTATTTTGTGCATTTATAATTCTTCTGTAATTTTACTTTACTTTACTTCAATTTTATATAATTTTATACTTTCAGTTATTTTACAGTATTTATGCAGCTTAATTTCTGTCTTACTATTATGTTGAATAATATCTTTTAAATGTAAGCATATGATATTTTTCTAGATTTCTTGTACTTTAACTTTATAAGTCTAATATTATTTTTTTTCCTTTGTTAGCTTGGCCCTATCATATATGTACATGTAACAACTTAGGTTGTTACTTAAGTCATTTATGACTAATTTAAGTCCTAAGTAGGGTTTAAGTGCACTAATTAAGTTATTAGAAACTAACCTCTAAGAATCAGTTGAAACCAGGAATCAAATGGATCAAATCCTAATTTTGGAAATTTTAAGAACACCCTAGAAATTGACCTATTTATTTTGACCTCAAATCAAAAATCTAACTTCACCGTTGCGCTCATCACCCCCAAATTTGCTAGGGGTGATATTTTGGAGGCATTTGGAAGTCGTTGGATTTTCATTGAATATTTTAATATTATTAAAATACCCTGGAAATTTGAATAATTAAATACTCATCAAAATAAAAATCCCACTATGCCGTTGCATTCCTCACCCCTCAATTAGCTAAGGGTGATTTATTGAAAATTTTTGGGGCGCATTTAATTAAATAATTTTAATTAATAAGAAAGGACTAAAATTTATTAACTATTAATATAGTAATATAATCTAACGGCCACCGTCTGAATAGTAATTGACACCGTCCCTTTTCTTTTAATCATGCCGTTAGGAGTTACGGTTCATCAGAGCCGTTCGATCGGATGGCTGTGCCTTCATCTCCTTCGACGAGCCGACCACGCGAACGCACGCCGCTTGTCTTCGCACGCGGCGATGACATCTCTCCGCGTGGCCATCCCTGTCGCTCTTCGACCGCTCCTATTCACCTTTAAGCGATACCGAAATTTTAGGTCTCGGTTTACATCATCTGAGTCAAAGAGCAATCGAAGAAGGACTGTGTATCGATCCCAAAATCAACAATCGTTCAAACATAGGTATCAATTATCTCCTAATCTACTTAATTGATCGTCAATTTTCATTTTTGAGAAGCTATTCCGCATCAAAGATTAAACTTTGATCGGGTTCGATCACGTTCGTTCGAACCCAATTGTGTCAATTTGGCCGCTCGACTACAATTCTCACCATTAAATCGCTTATTGTCCCGGGAGTAGTCGCTAGGGCATGACTTTGCCGGAGCTATGCACCCTCTTCGGCTGCGTTCTTGGCACCAATTGTAAGGTCTCTCCAAGACTATTCGATCGGTGGGTGGATCGGCCCCCGGCGACAGCATCCAGGTTGCCGATTTCGGTGCCCTAGCCCTCTGTCGTTCGAACTCGCCGTGTATGGCCGAGTCTGGGCCGGGTCAGGTTCAACCAGTTGGTTTGGGTTCGGGCCCCGCTGTGTCAGCCGACAGTGGGTCTTGTTGTCTTTCGCAGCTGGCATCACTAGGGCCTGCCTATCACGCCTCACTAAGCCACAATTCGCTACGTAGCCTCTGTGGGGTCGACCTCTGCGCCCGTAAGCTGGCGCGGGTTCCACCTGTAGTGAATATAATTATTTATAATATATATTATATATAAATGTATATATATGTATATATATATATATTTATATATATATATAATACTTATAGCATAATTATATATAATGTAAAGCATATATATATATATATATATATATATATATATATATATATATATTCTTATTTATATATATAAACAAAAAATAAGTCCAAATGCAATAATCAAATATACCATTTTAATCAGCAAAAATCAAAGAATTTATTGGTGCCGTTTAATTTTCAATAGGACTTATATTTTTATAGTTACATTTTAGGGTATTAAATAATTATAAAATTGTCTCAAATGTTCAATTAGTCATAATTTTGTGTGTATTTACCCAAATATACTTAATATGGGCCTCAAAGTAATCAACAAAGCCTCATGAGTTTTCCTATAGTATTAGAATTTTTGTTTAGGTGATAATTTTGCTAATCACTTTTTGACCCAAACCCTAATCCTATAAGTCTCATAAATTTTTAACCACTAGTCCAAACTAAGATAATATGGATCTTAAATTGATCAGTAGAACCTCTAGAATAACCTAGTAGTGTTGAATTCTCTGTTTGGATTAGTATGTGCTTGAATCACTTTTAGGACCTAACCATAATTACCCTAATTAACCCTAGATCTACAATTGACCATAACTTAGTCAATTGAGCTCAAAATTAGGTCTTCTAGTATACCATTTTGATCAGAAAGACCTAATTAACATCAAACTAAGAAAATATTTTAAATCCAATGGTTATATCTTTTAATCAACCCTGATCACCTTAAAACTTGCTTAGTGAATATTAGCATAATTAATGATCCAAATTGAGTAATTTTAGTTTCTAATTACGCATAGAGTAGAATAGAACCTAATTGTGTGGTTAGTTTAGTGATTTTGTGATTAATTTCACTAATCACTCACTAATCACCTAAATTCTAATTAAGCCATAACTTAACTAAATGAGGTTCAATTTGAGTCTACTCCTAATTAAAGTAATTAGTGGATTATAGGAAAGCTATAACCACTAAGTTTAACTAAATTTGGACTTAAATTGGAAAAATTAGGTTTTTAACCTATTTTAGGAAACTTAATTTCCTTAATTAGCCCAAATTCTTGTATTGGCTATAACTTAGCGAATACTTATCAAATTTAGTAATTTTAGGCTCTATGGAACCCTTAGACAGTTGTGGAGCCCACGTACTAATAACAAGGAAGTACAGTGCTCCAACTGTGACAAATCCTCAACTTAAGTAAAGTTAGGTAAACCCAACCTGCCTTAAGCCAATGACTTATCACCAAGTGCTATAACATACATCAATATATACATATGTAAAGTAGCGGAAGCGATAGGCAAGTAGTAACATCCACAAGCATACATAGTAGGAAAAGAGAATGCACTATAGTAACTCATCACAATGCAGAAATGAAATACATCTAGATTTAATTATTACAAACTGAAGTTTAAAGAGAATGAAAATGTCTCTCAATCTCACTAAAATAAAAAATGCAATATCTAACTAAATAGTAGCACACGATCCTCCTCCAGAACCTGCTCCTCTTCTGGGATACTGCCCACGAACACATCTAAATCTGATATTTGTCGGTGTCACAAATGCCAGGGCCCCAGCTAACAAACCCAAAAGATTACAGTTAAACAATTGTCTAAGTACATTTTAGGTTATTTTAATGAACTGAATATTTTAAAGATATCACATTTAAATTAGCTAAACATGCAAGCAGTAAGAGGTGCAACAAGCTATGGAGAAATGGTAACTATAAACTATCCATTTATAGCCAGCAACTAGTATGAAGACCATATAATGCAAAATAAATAAGATGAGGCTAAAAGCTAAAAAGAAACAGTAACTACAATCCAATTCTGAACCTAACATGCTCTACGATCATGTTAACACATGATGAGTGTATAAAAGAAACACAAGTACTGAAAACATGCAATTCTAGCATCCTAACATGCCAAAATATATATAAGTAAGCCATGTGAGTATATATACAACATGCTAGTTAAGAACAGGAAAAGAAAAGAAAAGCTACTGAGATATGTGGTAAAAGTAAAGCAATCTATGAAATGTAAGGCCACTGAGACATGTGGCAAAATGAGCAAATACTAAAAATAAGGCCACTGAAGCATGTGGCAAAGCAAAACAAAAAACAATACTAAACAATCTAGCTAAAGTAGCAATAAGCCTAAGACATAGTACTACCATACCAGCCAATAGGCCATCCAGGGCCTCCAATATCAATCAATCAATCCCCAGCCTAGCCTTCCAAATATGATAGATCTAAGTCTAGTCTATACAATACTACTACTGAAGAGGCAGACTAAGCTAAGATATATTCTACCAACTGCAAACAATACAAAACTGAATGATATGCAATACAAATACTAACTTAGGTTGTATCATCCATATCCTAAGTTCTCCTATTTTGCTCAAGGAATAAGGCTCAATATCCAAGGTATGCAAAGCAATCTAGTCAAAGTAAGCAAGAGACTCAATCTAGACTTATGGGATATCTGATGTTATCTAATTACCAAATCAAACTACTCTGAGAAGGTACAAGTTTAGGATCTATAATATCTAGCTATCAAGTAGAATCTCAGATTTACATCCTTAAAGTTAATATTAGAAGTTAACAAGTTCTAATCCAAAATCATGTGATGACTATATGGTTTAAGTAAGTAAATCAATGACTTAATTTATTAATATTTTACTCTCTTACCCAAATCTTGATTAAGTAAATCAAGATTTAAGGATCTAGAACTTAAACCCCAATTTTGAGTTAAAATCCCAAATCCAAGGTAGTATCCTAACTAGGATCTAGGGTTCACATTTACAACCCAAATTTAAGATATAGAATCCTATAAGCTGAAGGATCCAGGAACTATGAACTTATTGAAAGGTTATTCTACTGATTATAAGATAAAATAATCAATTAAGAACTTGAGAATCTAAGATCTATATTCAATCTTTAAAATAATTTCATTATCTTATGGATTGAATCATCCTATACCCATATGGAAGGTTTCAAAAGATTAAATAATCAATCATTTAAAGAATTTTAATTAGAGATGGTTTAATTCAAATTGAAAATCTAAGTTTAAGATCTAAGATCTAAGGATCTGAAGTTTGATCACTTTAGACTTGAAACTAGAGTTTTAACTTAAGAGTTTTCGTTTGTATTTCTTTTAGAATTTAAGTTCATAGTTAAACTATATGGAGCTTATTAAGGTGAAAATTGACAATTTTAAGTATTAGGTTAAACATCAAACTCATTTTGATCTTTTTAGGGCTACTTAAGATCTAAAGATCTTAATTTGGGCTAAATTGAAGATTTCATAATTTCAATATTAATATTATTAATATCATTAGTCTAAGGGTTCAAAGAACATTTTTAATCTATCTTAGGGTGGTTTACTAAATTTCCAAGGTCTAAGGGGCACTTAAGCACATTTTGGTCAAAATGACCAAAATACCCCTCTTAAGGCTAAAAATTGGGATTTTAGGGTTTAGCTATCAAAATTAAATCTAATCTATTTTAATATGTTTCATATTGATTAATGAAGTGAGAGACACCCTCATCTCAGGTTTTGACCACTTAATTAAGACTAATTATCACTAATTACTTAATTAAGTTCATTAGGGTAATTAGTGAAAATAGGCATCCTTAGGATAATCCAACCTTTCCAAATGGTTATAGCATACTTAGGGTAGCATTAGGAACAATCTTTATCAAGATCAGAGGCTTAATTAAGTTTAATTTTACTAATCCCTAATTAGGGTGATTAAAGAGTGATTAAGAGAAATTAATATCCAAAATTGGTTTTAAAGGTCTGAAATTGTTTTCTATGGTTCAGGGAGCAATCAGAGCCCTTAATCTCCTCATTTGAATATTTATTTAATTATATACGATTTAAATAAGGACAGCAAAGAGTTGCGCAAATATTTTTAAATCCAACCATTGGATCTGTGATTTTATTTTATATTTAGATTCCTTGTATTTTTCTGATTCAAATGGTATATTAGATCATACCATTTGGATTTGTATAACTAAAATTATTCAATTAATTTAATCTGAATGTTTATTTAAATTGGAACTATAGGGTTTAATTATTTAAAAGCATAACCATTAAAAATGTTATCCAATAATTATTAAATAGGCGCAGCCCAAAATCAGAACCGCACGGGTCACGGGTTGGCCCGGCCCAGGACCCACGACTTCATCTTCCTCCACTCGACGGGTCCCGAGTCAGCCAGACTTCCACAGCAAAGTTCCCGGCACTACGGCAATGGCAGCGGCTCAAATTAATCCCTACATGTTCAGGTAGTCGATACACATCGACTGGTCCAAGAACCCCCATCTGAATCCCTCTGGAACGATGGGGTGCTACTCGACCGAGACGCCATCAATAAGGCATCCCAGGCCGATTGTGAGGGGAAAATTCTCCTCACAGAGGCCTCGATTCGATCTGGGTTCAATCCCTACACATTCAAGGAGTCAAGATACATCGAACCCCCAACCTATCTTAACCTGAGGCGCAACCAATCGCTGGGTCCTTACTCGGACTCAGCCATTGGCTCGGCTGCTAGCTCAGTCAATCAATACGATGGACTCGAGCTAGATTAGCCCCAGGTGACAATCATCACAGGTTTTCTAGTTGGCTAAGGTGCTCTAGATGACATCCAGAGCTCAATCTAGAAGACAGAATGGAAATGAGCTGAAGAAATTTCAATGTGGTAAGGCTGTACCTTAAGTGGGGCTGCAGGCTTGGCCGAGGAAAATTGAGGTCATCTGTAGCTTCTTGGATAGCAGACAAAGCTTCACAGGGGGTCTAAACACCAAACGGGCCCTCTATTGGTGGTTCAAGCTTCGGAAATGCTGGGATTCGCCAAGGAAGACGGAAGCTCCAGAGACTTCAACTGGGGAAATTGACAGTTCACAGTGAGCAAAGGGACTCACTGTGAATCACTGGGGGTATTGATATGCCTGAGGGAACTCTAGGGGTGGTTTTCAGAGCTTGGCAATGGCAGGAGGCTCGGGCCGAAGGGAATGGCTCGGGCCAACCACTATGGGCAAATTGGGAAGAAGGCAGCCAGCAAAGTGAATGCGCCGAGGGCAGGAGAGGAATTTCGGAGCTTTTCCCATACTGCCACGCTACTGAGGAGATCTTGGCTGTCGGGGGGGGGACCAGACGCAGACAGGTCGAGGGGAAGACGAAGATCCACAGAGCTTGGGATGCTCCGGACCGTCTGATTGATCAACCGTCGGGGCGGAACAGCCCTGATCTCCCGATACTTAATGAAGAATCACGGATAAGAGATCAATTGTTGGATTAGATCAGATGATCTAATGGCGGATCGGGGATACTTGCGGCGGGTGGATTAGGCGCCGCAGGATTAAATCTCAAAACCGCGGAACGGTCCAGATTAAACGGGTCCGATCGAAGGTGCGAGCCGTTAGATCAAATCCCATGGAACGGACGGCTTGGATGGCGCCCGCGGTTTGGAAACCCGCCGACCGTTGGAAAAGGTAAAATTGTAATTATGGAAAGTTTAAAATCCTAATTTGCAATTAAACCTATTTAAATTAAATCCAAAAAGTGCCTAAATGACCTCCAAAGATTCCCAAAATTTTACCCTTAACTAATTTGGGGGTGGGGAATTCAAAAATGAAATCAGATTTTAATTTAGAGATCAAATTATTTTAGGTATTTTCTAGGGTTCAAAAATAACCAAAAATATAAAATTTGTCATTTTAGCTCCGATTGATTCCAAACTTCTATGATTAGGTTTAAATGACCCAATGAGTCCAATGGAATTAAATTCAAAGGTTGGTTTAGCTTAATTAATCTAGATTAAGCTTGGGTAACAACAAGGGTTGTTACAACAATAAACTTTAATAAATAGAAAGAAAAATTAAAATTTATTAAGTAAAATTACTAAATTGCCCCTATGAATCAAATTCCTTAATTTGATCTCATAAGGCTTAATAATTATCCAAAATAAATGTACTTACCGTCTAATTTCATTTTTGATAGTAAGTAATCATTAGCCACTATAAATTTCTAATTTAGAGCCCTAAATCAAAAAGTAAATTTTTAGACCCTTAAGGAAGGGCAAAATGTTTATTTTATCCAAACTTAGAGTTAATTGCTTTTAGGCCTTAATTTCATGTTTTAATTGTTAAAATTACTAAATAAATAAGTTTAGAAAGAAATTTCATTTATTTAAATCATAATTTAATTTTTAAGAAAAATCATCATTTTCCTTCCATAGGAAATTTTTTAAGTAAGCTTTTGGTTGTATGATGTGAGATAAATCTCACGTCATACCCCTACTTTAAACATTTTATCTCTTTTCCTTAGTTTTCTTATAACATTAGTTAGGATTGGAGCTTGAGTGTTCATCTTAGTGTTTAAGAGCTCATTCTTTAGGAATTAGGACTAGCTCTTAAGTTAGAGTTCATCTATTAAGTAAAATGGGTTACTTAATATGTGAAGCCTTGATTTTAATAGTTTATAGATTTTCATAGTTTATTATTAATTTTTCAATCTTTTAACTTTAGATTTAAGAATAGAGATCCATCCTATTAAGTATGATTTCACTTAATAGGATTTACCCTAAATCTTAATTTGCGAGTTTGGGTATTAAAACCTAGTCCTTAGGATCATCATTTGGATTAAGTAATTAAACCCCAATATTTGGAGTTTAATTCTTAATCCTTTCATCTTGATTTGGCTAATCAAGATGCTTTGGGTTGTTTAACCAATTAAAATAGGTCAATAGATTTATCATTTAAACCTATATAATTGACATCAATTTATTTATAATAAGGACCTAGCTAGTCCTAAATATTTTCAATCTATAAGGTCATGAATCTGAGTTACACTCAATAGTAGGAATTGGAGATCCTGAACTTGTGTAATTTAGAATAGATAGAATGAATAAATAGACAATAATGGATATCACATGTGTCCTAATAGTGTTACTTGCTCACTTTGATATTTGAAGCTTTGCTTCCCTTGTTTTAAGATTTATACCTTGGTCAAATGTAATAAGCATAAGATATTTGTAAAGTATTACATGTCAACCTTATTTTGCATAATAAATTGGCATATGCCTTATCAATGTTGTGTTTTGTTGAACTTATGGTTATGTAGCCTAATTTGTATGCCTTTTCATACCTATACTTTAGTATAGGCCAAGCCTAGACCTATGATCGGCTAGGATGGTATTCGTGCGTCTAAAGCAAGTTCACCCAAGCCTAGACCTATGAATAGCTAGGATGGAATTTGTTATACTTTATATCATTTTTTCCCCTTGTGGCAATAATAAATTAGGTGCATTTCTACTTTAAGTTTGATTGTCTTGCTTAAGTCATTGCAGTTTCAGTTTTATACTTTTTGTTTCAGTTTTCATTTCAGCACTTTCTTACTTACTGTCTTCTGCATTTACTAGCTTTACTTCTATTTATAGGATGCTAGTTTTACTTATTGTTTACATTCATAGGATGTTAGTCTATCTTTCAGTTACTTAATTGTTTCATATGTGGTTTAACTTTATGTTGATTAGCATGAGTTTATAGTGATCATAAGCATGTTTGGGTTGAGTTTTCTTTCAGTTATATTAGTACTTAGCCTTTATTTTATAGATAACCTTGTTGCATCTATACTTGGAGGTATATGCTTATTTCTTATTTTGTTAAGTTATAGACTTATTATTTATAACTGCCTTTCTCTTTCACATGTATTCTGCTCCTTTACTGCTTATTTTAAATGTATAGTGTATGGTGATATCTAAATAACTTAATAAAAAAAAATTGAAGCTTAAAATGTAGATTTTTCTTTTGTTGGCTGGGGCCCTATCATTGTGAAACTGACAATGATAGACTCTGAGCTATTTAAGGTTGTGGAGCCTTCTGAAGACAGGATTCAGGAGGAGGTTCAAGCTGTTGAAGACCCTTAGCTTTTCTTACTTTTGCATTGTGAGAATGAGTGTTGTCTTTAATTCATTTCAGCTCTTATCCTTTAAAAATTATTTTGTAATAATACAGGGTTAACTTTACTTTTTACTACTTTACTTATTATAAGTTGGATATTTAGTTTCTTATATTATAATGAATGGATATTTATTATTTTGCATTCGCACTCTATTTTCTTGTAATTATCATTTAGTAAGAATATACTTTGGAAATGGCAAAGTCTTTAATTATGATGGATTATGATGAGTACCTAATCTAATTATAAGTAATGACCTTGTCATTTAGGTTACCCCTCCACCGTAATCATGTTAACTTAAGAGTTAACAAGACCAAGGCAGGGCAGGGCCGCCACAGTTGGTATCAAATAACTCAATAAGGTGTTAGATTGGAAATTACATTCCTCTCTACCTAATGAATTGTTCTTCTGCCACTTCATCTCTAAATGAATATTTGAAACAATATCCATATCATTATGAGTATAACGCAGAATGAAGTAAGAAATGAGAAAAACTATAGTGAATACTAAAGTATAAATATTTAAGTAATAATATACGCTCAACAGACTAAAGGGATTTAATGATAATTATAGGCATAAAAGATACTTAAGAATGGCGTTCACGAGTTACTTAAAAGAATTTGAGGCCATTTGGAGATACGAATCTCAACTGGGACTAAAGCAAGAAAGATCTATTGAAGGGGTGTCAAATGAAGGAGCTCAAGTATTAAATAAATTACTAAAGGAAGACACTTATAGAGGGCTTGATTTTTCCATTTTAGCTAAGGAATGGCTTGCAAGGGTGAACCATATTTTTAGCACTTTGGAATAGCTAGATAATATTAATGTAGATGTAGTGTTATGTCTTCTGGGAGATCTTACAAGAGAATAGTGGATTGATACTTACAAGTGTTTATCCAAGGAACTTCAAAGAGAGCGTCGCAAACTCACTTACGAAGATTTTTGTATAGCTTTTTCTACTAAGTATATAGGCTAAGATCTTTATTAAGATAAAGATCCATTCTATGTTTTCTTGATTTGTAATAACTTCATGTTTGAAGAATAATGAAATGCTGGTGATATTCTAGTTCTTTTTCAGTAAGACTAAGAATGTTGATTTTTATTTTCAGAAAATGAATCCTGCTACTTCTCTTAACAATACTCCAATTAATGATGTCCCATGTTCTAATGAACCCCTAAATAATGCTATTGCGATATCTAATGACAATAATGCTCTTCTATCTGTCAATGCCAGTGCTTCATCTGCATCGCCAGTTGCACATTCATTTACTCGATCATCTGGTGATGGAATGTTACATAGTTTCTTAAGATTGAGGCCACCTACATTTGATGGAACCTTATCTCCCATAGATACAATGGAATGGTTAAAAATGATAGAGAACATTTTGGTAACTCTCAGTTGTCCAAATTACCAAATTGTACAATTAGCTATACATCTGCTTCAAGGTGAGGCTGAACACTGGTGAGATAATATAAGAGGAACTCATTTTGAAGAGTATGAATTGGAACACATAGAATGGGATTGGTTTGTAGAAGCATTTAAAGAAACCTTCATACCTCCATTTTCAAAGAATATTATAGGTGATTCCTTGTTAAAGTTAACTCAAGGTAGTGGATCAGTGGCAGACTATATGGCAGAATTCAGAAAACTGGCTGTCATGATTTACAGATGCATGGGACAGTAATTTATTAAGATAATCGTATATGGATTCCCAAGTCAATGCATTAAGAGATACTTGTAGAAGGCCACAATTCTAATTATTAGGTCCATTCTGGAAGTATTGAAATGTATCAAGATTTAAAGAAATCATTTTGGTGGCCTAACATGAAAAAGAGTGTAGCAGAATTTGTAACCAAATGTCATGCTTATAATCTGGTTAAAGCAGAACACCAAAAACATAGTAGTTTATTTGTGGGGCCCTGTACCCTCCACGGAGATGCTAATATCGAAGTTAGCATAAACATAGGGAGTACAGTGCTCCAACTGTGGCAAATCCCAACTCAAGTAGAGTTAGGTAAGACCCAATCTGCCTTAAGCCAAGGACTTGTCACCTGAAACTGTAAACATATATCAATATATCAAAGTAGCGAAAGGAGGAAATCGTATAATATAACATCCACCTCATAGCATAGTATAAAAGTGTAAAAGAAACAGTAACTCAGCTTAAGTGCAGAAAGTAAATAAATCCAAAATTTAATTGTTACAGACTGAATTAAAAGAAAAGATCTCTCAAACTCTTTGCAGAAAAAGGAAAATAAAATATAACTTGGCGGCAGTAGGAAGATCCTCCTCCTGCACTGGATCCTTTTCTGCAGAACCACCAACAAACAGCTCCAAATTTGACATTTGTCGGTATCACAAATGCCAGGGCCTCAGCCAACAAAAGAAAAAGGTTACAGATAAACAAATTGTCTAAGTAAATTTAAGTTATTTAAGCGAACTGAATATTTAAAGATATCACATTTAATTACTTTAAACATGCAAGCAATATAGGGTGCATCAAGCTACAAGGAATAGGATGGCTACAAAGTATTCATTTATAACTGATCATCAAGTATGTACAAACATGAAATTAGAACAAGGTGAGGCTAAAGAGAAAAACTAACTGCAAGTACTATAATAGACTGATCATAACATGCTTATGGTCACATGATGACATGCTGGTTTTATAAACTGAAAAGTGCTAAAATGAACATATAAAACCAACATCCTAAACATGCCAATATCTAATATTACTCAATAGAAACATATATAAAAGGCCACTAAAGTATATGGCAAAAGCAAGCTGAGAGCATAATTAAGCTAAAAAGTAAAACCACTGAGATATGTGGCAAAGCAAAACAAAGCATTGAATTTGAACTGAATTAAAAATAAGCCTAAAGCATAGTATTGCCATATCAGAGACAGGCCAAACAGGGCCTCTAAACATAAACTCCAACATCTGTCCATCCTAGGCATCATCAGAGCTAGTCCGAGTTGAACTTATAGAATGAGACATGTATCCATCTTAGCCAAGCACTGAGCTAGGTCCGAGTCTATTCTACAACAAAATTAGAACTGAGGAGGTAGACTAATCTAGGACATACCCTACTGGACTAAATGCACTAAAAGAACTGAGTGAATGTTATGCTTTGCAAACACTAACTTAGGATGTATCTTCCATATCTTAAGTTCTCGTATTATGCTCAAGGAACAAGGCTCAATATTCAAGGTGTGTTGAGCAATCAAAGTCAAAGTAAGCAAGAGACTCAACTAGACTTATGCGATATTTGTTGTTTTCTAAATTTTCCAAATCTAACTATTTTGAGAAGATACAAGTTTAGGATCTCCAACATCCAGCTATCGAGTATAATCTTAGATTCACGACCTTAATGTCAACATTAGTACTTAACAAGTTCTAATTCAAAATCAAGTGACAACTATAAAGGTTAAAAGTAAATAAATCAACCACCTAATTATTATTATTATACTCACTTAACCCAAACCTTGATTAAGTAACTCAAGATTAAGGATTCTAGAACCAAACTCCATATATGGGGTTCAATTTCCTGAATCCAAGGTAATATCCTAAGAAGGATCTATGGTTCACACTCAAACATAGTTTAGAGGTGCAAAAACCATCTAAGTGGAAGGATTTAGAGCTAAGATCTAAATAAAAGGTTAGGTTAGGTTAGGATTATAAGATAAAATAATCACTTAAGAACAAAGAATCGAAGATCTATATTCAATCTTTAAGATAATTACATTATTCTATAAATTGAATAAATCCTACACCCACATGGAGGTTTCAAAAGGTTTAAATAAGTAATCACTTAAGGAATTCCAAAGAAGATGATTCAATTCAATTAGATGATCTAAAGTCTAAGATTTAAGATCTGATCACTTTAGATCTAGGCTAAAAATTAGGCTTAGGATTTTACAAGGATATTTATTTTAGGATTTCTAGCTTATGAATCAACTTAATAAGGTGATTAAACTGAAAACTTAGTGTTGAAGCTAATTAGGTTTGCCTCCTTCAGGAAGTGGATTTGATTACTCAAATAGAACTAATATAAGATTTCTTCACTTAACTCCACCCTTATTAGCATAGGATTTCAGAGAGGTGTTAAGGTATTAACTAGATGTATTTTACTAAAATTTTAAGACCTAAGGGGTGCTTAAACCTATTTTGATCAAAATGATAAATGCTTAGCTTATGGTTTGGTAGCATAATTAGCTTAATTATCACTAATCATACCTTAAGGCCAATTAAGGTGGCTAAGGGAAATAAGGCATACTAGGAAGATCTAAACACCATTATAGTCTCTACTATACTTAATAAGACATTAAAAACTAGATTTACCAAAATCATTGGTTCATATAAGGCTTAATTCACTAATCACATTTTAGGGTAATTAAGAGGTGATTAATAATTTTAGGGTTCTTAAACTAACATTAATTACTTATATAGGATCTTTATGGTCTTATGAGTAATCAGAGACCTTAATCAATATTTTTGGACAATTAATGAATTTATTATGATTTAAATATAAATAGAGAAGGATTAGGCATTTATTTAAAATCTAACTATTAGATATTTGATTTTGTTTTAAATTATTGTTCCTTGTATTTTTCTGATTAAAATGGTATATTGGATCATACCATTTGGATAAGTATAATTAAAGTTATTTAAAAAAATTATTATGTATTTTTATTTAAATTAAAACAATATGATTTGATTTTCCAAATTAATTTTCTTAAGGAAGTTAATTCGAAAAATCCTTTATTAAATCACCGGCTTGAAATGCAAAATGCACGGGTTAGGAGAAGCTCGACCCGAAACTGTGGATCTTCTTCCATGCCGAAAGGGGCCCGACAAAAGCAACCTTGGATAGCTTCTATCATCGAATTCTCCTTATCCAGACCATCCCACGCCCTGATCTCGATGGCTACATCTTCAGCAGCACCAGATGTGTCTATGGAGCTAGAAAGCCCCATCCAAGGTGCTCTAGATTACTGGAGTGCTACTAGGCCTAAGCGACTTCTAGGGCTGAGCTGTGAGGATCGAATTGTCCTCATAAAGAGAGAGAGAGAGAGAGAGAGAGAGATGATCAAAGCTATAGCTCAACTCAATAAATTAACTAAGATGGAGCGATTGAGTGAACTAAAGGGCTTGGCATCTATCTAATTTGATGGAGTGCTATTCTATAGGATGCTGACATGAGTCGAACATGGATCGGTTGATTCGAGCTGAATTAATCGATCAAGGTACAAATGACAATCACTACTTCGATCATAAATCAATAACAGAGAATGATCAAGTATTAGAATAGTCCCCAACCATTATGGAGTGCTGGAGACTCAGAACAGACTGGCAGTGGACCTCCAGATGGTGATTATACTGTCTAGCCATTGCCAGAGATTGCTAGCACCCTAGCTATCCATAGAGACTATTTAGGAAGGTCCCTAACACATCATCTAAGGTAAGAGGAAAGAAATCGAGCTAGAGCTAACTCGACAGAAGTACAGATAGAGGCTGTACCTTGAATGCAGTGAAGAGCTGAGACGAGCTGAATTAAGGCTAGGACCAAGCACAAAACTTCAGGAGATCGCAGAAAGTTCTGAGGGGGTTTGAATGCCAGACACACACCCTCTATCAGTGGTACGCACATCTATAGCCATCGAGGAGCTCCGATCTAAAGATGGGTGGAGACAGGGAAGATGAAGGAAATGCAGCCTGATCACATAGGGCAAACAGATTTTTCTGTGAAAGCTCCAGTGCTTTTATAGCTAGAGATTTGGATATGGGGTCTCGGGCATGGCCTATGCTGGTTGACCCGAGAGATTGGGAATTGGGCCTTAACCCTTAAGGGGTAGACCCGGGAGATCACCTCACAATTCGTTATAATTTGAGGAGTGGTGGGGGATAGTATCCCTCCCGTACAGCCACTGTAGCAGGAGCAGGGCGAGCTATCGGGGCTTCATCCGGGAATTGAAGACGACACTGAACAAAATCCACGTGTGCTCAATCATCTGATTCGAAGTCGGTGGAGATGGATGGCTTGATGCGATTCTAAAATAATAGAACTGCGAGCGACTCCTCATTCATTGGATTTAAATATCGGATCTAACGATTGCCAGAAGATCTTGGCACTAATGATCAGCATCGCTGAATCCTACGCTGAGATTAGCATAAAGGCATCTATAGGCAGATTATGCTGTGCTGCTGTCGGGACCTTGCAGCGGATTTGCCACGGTCCTGACATCAAATCATAAGGTAAAAATAATATAATTTAATCTAATTAATAATTAAACCCTTTTAATTAATTAATATAGACTTAAATATTTCTAAATCCTCTTTTAGGACTAAATGAACTCCAAAAATTCCAAAAAATTCACCCTTAGCTAATTGAGGTATGAGGAATTCAAAAATGAACTCAGATTTTAATTTGGAGATCAAATTAATTTAGGTATTTTCACGATTCAAAAATAGGCAAAAATACTAAAATTCTCAATTAAGCTACAACTGATCCCAAACTTCTAAGGTTATGTTCAAATGACTCAATGAGTCCAATGGAATCAAAATTAGAACTTGGTTTAGCTTAATTAATCTGGGTTTAGCAAGGGTTACAACTAGTGTTGTTATAGACTCCCCCACTTAAGAATGATGTCGTCCCCGACATCGCTTAGTGAAGAAAGTACTATCAGGACTGAATAATTAAATGGAACAGATAAGTAAGAAAAGGATAGTACCTGGACTTGCAAAGAGCTGTGGATATTTATTATGTATATCCACTTCTTTCTCCCAAGTAGATTGTTCCAAAGATCGATTCTTCCACTGGACCTTGACCATAGGAATTGAATGATTTCTTAGATGCTTCTGATCACAAGCTAAGACTTTGATAGGTTCTTCAGCATAAGAAAGATCAAATTGAATTTCACTAACGGAAGTTGAACATGATGAGACAAGTATCTGAGACATATTCTTAATGAATATATGTGAAACACATTGTGAATGATTATAAAATCATTAGGACGATTCAATCTGTAGGCAGATGATCCTACTCTGACCAAAATCTCAAAAGGTCTAACATAGCGGGGACAGAGTTTCCTTGCTACACCAAATTTGTAGACGCCCTTCATTGGACTGACTTTCAAATAGGTAGAATCTCCAACATTGAATTCTAGGAGACAATGATGAGCATCATGATACTTGCTCTGACAACCTTGAGCTGAACGAATTCTCTACTGAATTAAGTAAATCTTCTTGTTAGTTTCTCCAACAAACTCAGAACCAAAAAGTTAAACGCTTCCTGTTTATGACCAAGCTAGCGGAGTACTGCATTTTCTTCCATATAATGTCTCGTAGGGAGCCATTTTAAGGCTGGCCTAATAACTGTTATTGTAGGAAAACTCCACTGATGGAATATGATCTTCCCATGAATCGGTAAAATCAAGAACACAAAGCCTAAGCTAATCCTCCAGAACTTGATTCACTCTTTCAATCTGACCATCTATTTGAGGATGAAAAGCTATACTCATAGCTTGAGTAGTACCTAGATCTTGATGCACAGCTTGCCAAAATTTAGAAGTAAATATGCTATTTTTGTCGAATACGATTGATTTTGAAATACCGTACAGCCTGATAATTTCTTGGATATAGAGCTTTGCTAGCTTTTCCATAGAATTAGTCTGGCAGATAGGAAGAAAGTGTGCTAATTTAGTCAAACGGTCTACTATAACCTAGATTGCATCAGCACCAGATTTTGCACGAGGCAATCCCATGACAAAATCCATAAATATATCGATCCATTTCCATTCAGGAATCTCTAATGGATGTAGAAGACCACCCGGTGTTTGGTGCTCAGCCTTTACCAAATTGTAGGCATGACACTTAGCCACAAAATTGGTTACAAATTATGACAGTACGCATTTGCAAATCATGACGATGACCACCTTCAATATCTGCTTTGAATTTCAGATAATCTTCGTCCTTGGTCTGTGAGATAGAGACATCTCTGTGGAAGGTGGGTTCCACATTGATATTCACTAGAAGAGAACTTAGCATATCACTACTGATTGGAGAAATCTCTAGCTTACAAAATTCTTGTTCTAAGGAACTGGAGGCAATCACAGAAGATAAAGTAGCATGACTGCTAAGAGCATTGGCCACTATAATTGCTTTCCTTAGATGATACTGAATGATTAGATCATAATCACTAAAAAGCTCTAACCATCTTTTCTGACGACAGTTCAATTCTCTTTGAGATAAAATATATTTCAAGCTTTGATAATCAGTGAAAATTGAACACTGAACTCCATATAAATAGTGACGCCAAATTTTTAGAGCAAAGGTTACAGCGGCAAGTTCAAGATCATGAACTGGATAATTCTTCTCATGGGGTTTTAACTGACGAGAGGCATAAGCGATTACCATACCCTCTTACATTAACACACAACCTAGACCAATTTTAGAGGCATCGATGTATACTTGATAGTTCAAGCCTTCCTTGGGCAGAACAAGTACTGGAGCGGTTGAGAGTGCGTCCTTTAGGGTTTGAAATGCTTCCTCACATTCAGGACTCCAAATGAACAGAACAGCTTTCTGAGTTAACTTAGTCAAAGGAGAGGCAATCTGGGAAAAGCCCTTAACAAACTTCTTGTAATATCCAGCTAATCCCAAGAAACTTCTAATATCAGTGACTGACTTAGGATGAACCCAGTCTTTAATAGCACTTGCTTTATTTTGATCTACATAAATACCCTTGTTATCAACTACATGTCCCAAGAATGCAATGGACTTAAGCCAAAATTTTCATTTGGAGAACTTGGCATACAGTTGATGTTTACGCAGATATACTAATACTTTCCTCAGATGATCTTCATGATCTTGTAAGGTTTGAGAATAAATGAGAATATCATCAATAAAGACGATTACAAATTGGTCTAAATATGGCTTAAGAACTCGCTGCATCAAATCCATAAAGACTGATGGCGCATTGGTGAGCCCGTAGGACATCAATAAGAATTCAAAATGACCATAGTGAGTACGGAAAGCGATCTTTCCTACATCATCTTCTTTTACTTGCAATTGATGATATCCAAACCTCAAGACAATCTTAAAGATTATGGCAGCTCCAGATAATTGGTCAAACAAAGCATCAATTTTAGGCAACGTGTATTTATTCTTTATGGTGACTTTATTTAGTTTGCGATAATCTATGCACATTCGCAAAGATCCATCATCTTCTTTATAAATAGAATGGGTGCTCCCCAAAGAGACATATAGGGCCTAATACAACCTTTATTCAAGAGCTCTTGTAACTATTCATTGAGTTCTTGAAGTTCCTTAGGCGCCATTCTGTATGGAGCCTTAGATATAGGCTGGGTACCAGGAATCAATTCAATAGAGAACTCTACTTCTCTGAGAGGAGGTACACCAGACAAATCTTCTGGGAATACATCAGTGAATTTCTTAACTGCTTTGTAATCAGAGAGAGGGATACTTTCTTTTGCTTCACCCATCATAGTGACCAAAAAAGCATAATAACCCTTACTAATCGATTGTTCAGCCTTAATAGCATTAATTAATAATAGTTGTGTACTGACTTTTCCTATAAAGGTTCCAGACTTGCCCTGGGAATGAAGAGTGACTTTCTTCTTAAGGCAATTTATCATGACATTATTGTCACTAAGCAAATTGATTCCAAGGATGATATCAAAGTTTGCTAATGGCAAGATGATTAATTTGGAATCAAACTCCTGACCATTTAATGTGATTTTGACATTACAAAACTTATGAGCACTGAGTTGGGCTCTAGATGGAAGTCCAACACTTAATGATTTTGGTAAGTTGTACGAGTGTAGTTTAAGAATGTTGGCAAAACATACAGAGATAAATGAATGACTAGCACCAGTATAGAATAACACATTACACGACTGATCATTAAAATATAGCGTGCCTAAATTATTTATATGAGTTGCATTAACAAATTGCAATAATTAAGGTATAGAAATGCAATTTACAAGAGAGGTTCAGAAATGTGTACTTGAAACTACATTGTTGTCTTTTGCGGCTTCCAGAGGTGTTAAAGCATAAACTCGTGCAGGACTAGAAGGACAGTTGTTTACCTGCTTTCTGGAATTGTTCTGGGACTTAGGAGCTGAGGGCTGCTCTGGAGTAGCCTCAGATGTAGGGGATGGCATTATTGCCAAATCTGGTTCTCTCTTATTTAGTGGAGTTGCTCTGAATACTTGGTTCTCTTGATACTGCTTAATCTGAACTCCATCCACTATCTCCGTGTAGGTGCAATGATATAATAGGTGGCCTGGATGCCCACAAGTGTAGCACTTATGGCCAAAGTGGTAACACTTGCCATAGGGATGAGGCCTGTTACAGCCTTGAATTGGTTCAACAGTGGGTGCAGCTTCGATTTGGTAGACCTTTGTAGAGTGAAATCTATGCCTTTTGAAGGCTTCATGTTGGTGAGGAGTTGATTGCATCTTTCACTTGAGATCTCTTTCAGAGTAATGATGCTCAAGCACTTTGGCTGTCTCTACTAGCTCAAAGAAACTAGTCAGACGAAGTGGAACAATCAGATCCTTCAGTGAATCTCATAGCCCACTGAGAAAGCAATGGCACTTAGTCAATTCAGATTGGACAATTTCTGGGGCAAAATGAATCAACCTACAAAACTCTATTTCGTAGTCAGTGACAGAATGACTTCCTTGTATTAATCTCAGAATCATGTCTGTTATGATATTTTGTGCAGACGGGGGAATGAATTCAGCCTTGAATGCTTCAATGAATTCATCCCAATGGATGTCTTCTAGTTCATAATCAATGAATTTTGTATTCAAGATATCATCCCAACAGTATTCTGCTTCTGCATGAAATAGATGTGTCATGAGATGGACGACTTCTGAATTTTGGATCTTCAGACTAATTAGATTCTTCTTGATTACTTTCAGCCTGTTGCCTGTATCCATTGGTGATAAGTTTCCACCGAAGGTGGAAGGCCTTAGTCTTAAGAAGTTATGGAGAAGACTATCCATAGAATGATGGGAAGGAAAAGGATATTGTGGAACAAGAATAGCAGGAGCAGTGGCAACAGATGGTACTGGATGATCACACATCATCTCTTGCATTGCCAGTGCTTGTTGAGCCTAATTCTCTAACATGGTTGCCACCATTTCTCACAGATGAGCTACTTCATCAGAAGAACTGCTTGAAGCGATAGTATTCTTGATAGGGATAGCAACAGGAGGTGATCCAGAATTCATTCTAGATTGAGGAATACAAATCTAGATTTCTGAATCATTCTAAGGAAGACAACAATTAAATTTCTAATAGATGTCAAAAACTCTCATTACTTTTGAAATGAGGGATTACATAAGATTTAGAAAATACCAAAAATCACAGCACTACTAAAATCAAGAAATAACAATTACTCTAACTAGCACTCAGATGTTCTTAATGTACTCAGCCCTAAATGCAACACAAAAAACTTCAAAGGCCACTTCCTGACGCTTTCTCATGCATTTTTGATCAAGCTTTTTGATGGTATCGTACCACTAGAGTCTAGCATAGTTTAGCATCTGAGCTGTTACTATGTCAACCTAGAGGGACATTGGACACTCTATGTACCTCAGGACTGACTCTACTTGGCTCAACCTCTCCTGTGCGTAGATAGGAAAGTCAAGCCCATGATATGCCATTTGATGTAGAAGTTTGTACAAGATTAGGGTTCCTTTTGTTAAAACTCATTCGATTTGCCATTTGCTCTCTTATTTCCATTTGAAACTGTAGCTCCAAGCCAACTCGAAGGCATGCAGATAATAGTCCATGTTAGACTCTTCACGATCCATTTGATCTTAATTGTAGAATGTATTGGTTTTTATTAACTATAGATGACTAGATTTTTAGGATATGAGTATTTTCATTCTACATTTCTTAGGGAGATACTAATAGTGCTATGTTATGGTTGTTATATTTTGATATTTGTACTTTAGAAGAATGGTCCATTAGGTAGAAAGGAATCACAGATCCCATTCTGACACCTTATAGTATTCTCTAATACCAACTGTGGGGCCCCGTACCCTCCACGGAGATGCTAATACCGATATTAGCATAAATACTGGGAGTACGGTGCTCCAACTGTGGCAAATCCCAAAGTCAAGAAGAGTCAGGTAAGACCCAACCAGCCTTAAGCCAAGGACTTGTCACCTGGAACTGTAAACATACATCAATATATCAAAGTAGCAGAAGTAGGAAACCGTATAGTATAACATCTACTTCACAACATAGTATAAAAGAGTAAGAGAAACAGTAACTCAACTTAAGTGCAGAAAGTAAATACATCCAAAATTTAATTATTACAAACTAAATTAAAAGCAAAGATCTCTCAAACTCACTGCAGAAAAAGGAAAAGAAAATATCACTAGGCGGCAGTAGGAAGATCCTCATCCTGCACTGGATCCTCTTCTATAGAACCACCAACGAACAATTCCAAATTTGACATTTATCGATATCACAAATGCCAGGGCCACAGCCAACAATAGTAAAAGGTTACAGTTAGACAAATTGTCTAAGTACATTTAAGCTATTTAAGCAAACTAAATATTTAAAGATATCACATTTAATTACTTTAAACATGCAAGCAATATAGGGTGCATCAAGCTATAAGGAATAAGATGGCTACAAACTATTCATTTATAACTGATCATCAAGTATGTACAAACATGAAATTAGAACAAGGTGAGGCTAAAGAGCAGAACTAACTGCAAGTACTGAAATAGACTGATCCTAACATTCTTATGGTCACATGATAATATGGTGATTTTATAAATTAAAAAGTGCAAAAATAAACATAAGAAACTAGCATCCTAAACATGTCAATATCTAATACTACTCAATAGAAACATCTATACAAGCATGCAGATTTAATATATAAAAGGCCACTAAAGCATGTGGCAAAAGCGAGCTAAGAGCAAAAATAAGCTAAAAAGTAAAACCACCGAGACAGGTGGCAAAGCAAAATAGAGCACTAAAATTGAACTGAAGTAAAAGTAAGCCTAAAATATAGTATTGCCATATCAAAAACAGGACAAACTGGGCCTCTGAATAGAAAGTCCAATATGTGTCCATCCTAGGCATCATCAGAGCTAGGTCCGAGTTGAACTTATAGAATGAGATTTGTATCCATCATAGCCAAGCACTGGGCTAAGTCCGAGTCTATTCTACAATAAAACTAGAACTGAGGAGGTAGACTAAGCCAGGACATACCCTACTGAATTGAATGCACTAAAAGAACTGAGTGAATGTTATGCTTTGTAAATACTAACTTAGGATGTATCTTCCATATCCTAAGTTCTCCTATTATGCTCAAGGAACAAGGCTCAATATTCAAGGTGTATAGAGCAACCAAAGTCAAAGTAAGCAAGAGACTCAATTAGACTTATGCAATATCTATTGTTATCTAAATTATCCAAATTAAATTATTCTGAGAAGATACAAGTTTAGGATCTCCAACATCCAGCTATCGAGTATAATCTCAGATTTCACGACCTTAATGTCAACATTAGAACTTAACAAGTTCTAGTTCAAAATCAAGTGATGACTATAAAGGTTTAAAGTAAATAAATTAATGGCCTAATTATTATTATTATACTCACTTAACCCAAATCTTGATTAAGTATCTCAAGATTAAGGATTCTGGATCCAAACTACACATATGGGGTTCAATTTCCTGAATCCAAGGTAATATCCTAAAGAGGATCTAGGGTTCACACTCAAACATAGTTTAGAGTTGCAAAAATCATATAAGCGGAAGCATTTATAAGCTAAGATCTTAATGAAAGGTTAGGCTACGATTATAAGATAAAATAATCATTTAAGAATAAAGAATCTAAGATCTATATTTAATCTTTAGGATAATTCCATTATTCTATAGATTGCATAAATCCTACATCACATGGAGGTTTTAAAAGAATTAAATAAGTAATCACTTATGGAATTCTAAAGAAGATGATTCAATTCAATTAGATGATCTAAAGTCTAAGATCTAAGATCTGATCACTTTAGATCTATGCTAAAAATTAGACTTAGGATTTTACAAGAATATTTATTTTAGGATTTCTAGCTTATGAATCAACTTAATAATGTGATGAAACTGAAGATTTAGTGTTGAAGCTAATTAAGTTTGCCTCCTTAAGGAAGTGGTTTTGAATACTTTTAAGATCCTATGATCTTAATTAGAGCTAATTAAAGATTTCTTCACTTAACTCCGCCCTTATTAACATAGGATTTCAGAAAGGTGTTAAGGTATTAACTAGAGTCATTTTACTAAAATTTCAAGACTTAAGGGGTGCTTAAACCTATTTTGGTCAAAATAACCAAAATATCCCTCTTAAGGCTAAAAATGGGAGTTTAAGATTTAATCATCTAAATTGATTCAAGTCTATTTTAATGAGTTCTAAATTGATTAGTGAAGTAGGATAAATAGTTATCTTAGGGTTTGGTTGCATAATTAGCTTAATTAACACTAATCACACCTTAAGGCCAATTAAGGTGACTAAGGGAAATATGGTATACTAGGAAGATCCAAACACAATAATAGTCTCTACTATACTTAATAAGACACTAGAAACTAAATTTACCAAAATCATAGGTTAATCTAAGGCTTAATTTTCTAATCATATTTTAGGGAAATTAAGAGGTGGTTAATAATTTTAGGGTTCTTAAACTGACTTTAATAGTTTACATAGGTTCTTTATGGTCTTATGAGCAATTAGAGACTTTAATCAATATTTTTGGATAATTAATGAATTTATTATGATTTAAATACAAATAGAGAATGATTAGGCATTTATTTAAAATCTAACCATTAGATCTTTGATTTTATTTTATATTATTATTCCTTGCATTTTTTTGATTAAAATATTATATTGGATCATATCATTTGGAAAAGTATAATTAAAGTTATTTAAATAATTTATTCTGTATTTTTATTTAAATTAAAACATATGATTTGATTTTCCAAATTAATTTTCTTAAGGAAATTAATTCGAAAAATCCTTTATTAAATCGCCGGCCCGAAATGCAAAATGCACGGGTCAGGAGAGGCACCACCCAAAACTATGGATCATCTTCTGCACTGAAAGGGGCCTGACAGAAGTGACCTAGGCTAGCTTCCATCATCGAATTCTCCTTTTCCAGATCATCCCACACCTTGATCTCGATGGCTACACCTTCAGCAGCACTAGACGCGTCGATGGAGCTAGAAAGCCCCGTCTGGGGTATTCCAGATTACTGGAGTGCTTCTCGGCTTGAGAGACTTCTAGGGCTGAGCTGTTAGGATCGAATTGTCCTCACAAAGAGCGAGCGAGCGAGAGAGAGAGAGAGAGAGAGAGAGAGAGAGAGAGATATGATCAAAGCTATAGCTCGACTCAATAAACCAACTAAGGTAGAGAGATTGAATGAACTAAAGGGCTTGGCATCTAACTAATTTGATGGAGTGCTATTTGATAGGATGCTGACGTGAACCAAACCTGGATCAGTTGATTCAAGCTGAATCGATCGATCAAGGCACAAATGATAATCACTACTTCGATCGCAAATCAACAGTAGAGAATGATCAAGCATTAGAATAGCCCCCAACCATCAGGGAGTGCTAGAGGCTCAGAACAGACTAGCAGTGGTCCTCCAGATGGTGTTTATAATGTCTGGTCCATTTCTAGAGATTGCCAGCACCCCAGTTATCCATAGAGACTATTAAGGAAGGGCCCTAATGCATCATCTAAGGTAAGAGAGAAGAAGTCAAGCTAGAGCTGACTCGACAAAAGTATAGGTAGAGGATGTACCTTGAATGCAGTGAAGAGCCAAGACGAGTTGAATTAAGGCTAGAATCAGGCGTGAAACTTCAGGAGATTGCAGAAAGTTATTAGGGGGGTCTGAACGCCAAACACACACCCTCTATCAGTGGTACGCACAGCTACAGCCATCGAGGAGCTCCGATCTAAAGACGAGTGGAGACAAGGAAGATGAAGGAAATGCAGTCTGATCACATATGATAAACAAATTTTTCTGTGAAAGCTCCAGGGCTTTTATAGCCAGAGATTTGGATATGGGGTCTCAGGTACGGCCTCTGCTGGTCGACTCGAGAGATTGGGCATTGGGCCTTGACCCTTGAGGGGTAGACCCGGGAGATCTCCTCACAATCTGTTATAATTTGAGGAGAGGTAGGGGACAATATCCCTCCCATACAGCCACTGCTGTATGGGTGGGGCGAGTTATCGGGGCTTCATCTGGGAATTGAAGACGATGCTGAACATGATCCAGGTGAGCTCAGCCATCTGATTTGAAGTCGGTGGAGATGGATGGCTTAATGCGATTCTAAAATAACAGAACTACGGGCAACTCCTCATTTGTTGGATTTAGATATCGGATCTAACAGTTGCTAGAAGATCTTGGCGCTATGATCAGCGCCGCTGGATCCTACGCCAAGATTAGCACAAAGGCATCTATAGGCAGATTATGCTGTACCGCTGTCAGGACCCCGCAGTGGATCTGCTGCGGTCCCGATAGCAAATCCTAAGGTAAAAATAATATTATTTAATTTAATTAATAATTAAACCTTTTTAATTTATTAATATAGATTTAAATATTTCTAAATCTGCTTTTAGGACTAAATAAACTCCAAACATTCCCAAAAATTCACCTTTAGCTAATTAAGATATGAGGAATTCAAAAATAAACTTGGATTTTAATTTGGAGATCAAATTAATTTAGGTATTTTTCAAGATTCAAAAATAGGAAAAAATACTAAAATTCTCAATTAAGCTCCGATTGATCCCAAACTTCTAGGGTTAGGTTTAAATGACTCAATGAGTCCAATGAAATTAAAATTAAAACTTGGTTTATCTTAATTAATCTAGATTTAGCTAGGGTAACAACTAGGGTTGTTATATTATTACATCCACTAGAGATTCTATCATGGAAATGGACAGATATATCTATGGATTTTGTTATGGGTTTACCTCGTGCAAGGTCTAGAGCTGATGCAGTATGGGTTATAGTAGATCGTCTTATTAAGTCAGCTCATTTTATCCCAATCTGTCAAACTGACTTTGTGGAGAAGTTAGCAAAACTGTATATTAAAAAAATAATCAGATTGCACAGAATTCCCAAAATAATCGTGTATGATAGAGACAGCTATTTAATTTCAAAATTTTGGCAGGCTGTACATCAAGATTTGGGTACTACCTTAGCCATGAGTACAACATTTCATCTATGAACTGATGGCCAAACTGAAAGAGTTAATCAAGTATTAGAAGATCTTCTCCGATTATGTATGTTGGACTTTTCAGGATCTTGGAAAGAGCACATTCCTTTAGTGGAACTTGCTTACAATAACAGCTTCTAGTCAAGTATTAAAATGGCACCATATGAAGCTTTATATGATAGGAAGTGCTCAACTCCATAAGCATGGTCTGAAATAGCAGATACTCAATTATATGGTTCAGAGCTAGTAGAAGAGACAAACAAGAAAGTGAAGCTCATTCAATAAAGAATCATAACAACTCAAGATAGACAGAGTAAATTTCACGATAACTGTCACGATCCCCTTGGGTTCCAAGAAGGAGATTTAGTATACTTAAAAGTAAGCCCAATGAAGGAAATTTACCATTTTGGAGTTTCAGGAAAACTCAATCCAAGTATGTAGGCCCATTCAAGATTATAAAGAAAATTGGGTCAGCAACTTATAAACTTGAATTGCCAGAAGACTTTGCTGCTGTTCACAATATATTCCACATATCATCACTAAGAAAATATCTTTGAGATCCTTCCCATTTTATTCAACTTCCAGTAATAGAGATTCAACCTGATCTTACCTATGCTGAAGAACCAGTTAAAATTCTAAATTATTACCAGAAGCAATTAAGTAATCGTTCCATTTCAATGATCAAAGTTCAATGGAAGAATCATTTGTGTAATGAAGCCACTTGGGAGAAAAAAGTGGATATACGACAAAAAAACCCAAGTCGTTTTAATCAAGGTACTTTCATAACTCTAACTTATTTCAATTATTTATTCTGTATCTACTTTATTTCATTCCACTTGAGTGATGTCGAGGATGACATCATTCTTAAGTGGAGGAATTTGTAACAACCCATGTCATTACTTAAGTCATATATGAGTAATCCAAGTCCTAATTAGGGTTTTAGAGCACTAATTAAGTTATTATAAACTCACCTCTAAGATCCTGTTCAAATCAAGAATCAAATGGATCAAATCTTGATTTTGGGAATTTTAAGAAACCCTAGAAATTGACCTATTTATTTTGACATCAAAATGAAAATCTGACTTCACCATTGCGCTCATCACCCACAAATTAGCTAGGGGTGATGTTTTGGAAGCATTTGGAAGCCGTTGGATTTTTATCGAATATTTTAATATTATTTAAATACCCCAGAAATTTGAGTAATTAAAAATCTCGTCTAAATAAAAATCCGACTTCGCCATTGTTTTCCTCACCCCTCAATTAGCCAAGGGTGATTTATTAGAAAATTTTGGGGCGCATTTAATTAAATAATGTAATTAATAAGAAAGGATTAAAATTTATTAAATATTATTATATTAATATAATCTAACGGCCACCATATGAAGAGTAATTGATATAATCTAATGACCGTCCTTTTTTCTTTTAATCATGCCATTAAGAGTTACAGCTCATCAGAGCTGTCCGATCATTAGATCGGACGATTGTGTATTCGTCTCCTTCGACGAGCCAACCACGCGAACGCGTGTCACTCGTCTTCGCACGCGGTGATGACATCCCTCCGCGTGGACTTCCCCACTGCTCTTCCAATGCTCCTCTTCGCCTTTAAGTGATATCAAAATTTTTGGTCTCAGTCTACATCATCCGAGTCAAAGAGCAATCGAAGAAGGACTGTCTATCGATCCCAAAATCAAAAACCGTTCAAACATAGGTATTGATTTTCTCTCTAATCTACTTAATTGATCGTCAATTTTCATTTTTGAGAAGCTATTTTGCATCAAAGATTAAACTTTGATCGGGTTCGATCACGTCCGATGGAACCCGATTGTGTCAATTTGGCCGCTCGACTACAGTTCTTATAGTTAAATCGCGTATTATCCTGATAGTTGTTGCTAGGGCATGACTTTGCCGGAGCTATGCACCCTCTCTGGCAGCATTCTTGGCACCAATCGAAAGGTCTGTCCAAGGCTTTTCGATCGATGGGTGGATCAGCCCCAGGTGACAGCATCCAGGTCGTGATTTCGGCGCCATGGCCCTATGTCGTTCGAACTCGCCGTGTCTAGGCTGGGTCAGGTCCAACCCGTTGGTTTGGGTTCGGGCTCCTCCGTGTCAGCCAATAGCAGGTCCCGCTGTCTTTCACAGTTGGCGTCACTGGGGCCGCCTCTGCACCCGTTAACTGGCGTGGGTCCCACCAGCAGAGAATAAAATTATTTATAATATATATATATATATATATATATATATATATATATACATGCTTACATATTTAAGTACACACACACACACACGAAACCCTGTTGGAACCCTAGATCTTGAAAAAACATGGCTGAAAGCTTAGCAGGGTCTTGGAGCACCGCTGTTTTCTTAAGATCTAGGGTTCCTGCGGGGTTCCGTGGGCAAAAGGAGTTCGACTTCCCCCCACTCCCCAAGGGTCCTCAGGTAAAGCGGCCTTTTCTGAATCTGAGTAAGCTTGACTTGGGTTGTCCGATAATTTCCTTAGCCTGTGAAGGAGGGGGCTTCTCGGTGTTGGCCGTGTGCTTAAAAGGTTGGATCTCTCTTCCTGCACTAAATGAATGGCTTGATTCTTTTTGTAAAGGTGGTTTCTAGTTAAAATCTTTACCAAGGAGTTGTTTTCAAATTTCCTTGGTGCTCTTTGATGATTTTGTTGATTTGTTATCTAATCAATTCATAAGATTGCAGAGGGGATCTTTAAAAATCTTGGTTGAAAAAGGAGGTACGGATTTAGCTGATTGTTTTTTTTAACCACACTGGATCAGCTTTCCGTATCTCAGGCCGAAATTGAATAACCCACGCCATTTGTGGGCTTTAGGGAGTCAAATTGGAGCTCCTATTGCGATAGATAATAAATCGGGCTTCTGGCATGCTCCCCGGGTTAGGGTTCTTATAGATCTGGATGTTTTAAGAAGATGCCCTAAATCTATTTTAATCTCAAGGAATATTTCGAACACTCTCAAGCAGTGTTTGTGGAACGGAGCTTTGTAAGATGTTTAGTTTGTGGGCATTGTAGTCATGTTAAAGAGGAATGTTCTTCTATGACTAAGAAAGTTTGGCAAGTTAAATGGAAAGACTCTCATCTGTTTGATCTTGATCAGAGTAAGGAAAGTTTAAGTAAAGCTATTGTCCCTTATGAAAAAGTCTTACTATGTCTTCTAAGATCATCCCATTGAAATCTTATTTTAGAGAGGTAGAGCCATTTGAGACTTCTCCCCGTGCTTACAATAATGCCATTTTGTTGATTTTAGAAGCTCATGATTGTAAGGAAAAGGAAAATGCAACTTCATTAACTGAGAAACCATTTTCTGAGGGCTCGGTCCCTTCTTTTTCCTCTATGGAAGAAACAAATGATTGGATTATTCCGGTGAAGAAAAAAAGGGCAGCTCAGAGAACTAAGGCTGTGTTGTTATTGGAAAGACCTCATCCCAATAAATCTAACCGATTAAACCATGCTGAATAATTCTATTCTCCTTAGGAATGTTAGGGGCATTGCGGACATCACCTCAAGGAAAAGACTCAAATCTATCTGCAAGAGAAATAAGATTTTCCTCCTGGGTATTTTTGAACCTTTATTGAAGCCTGCTTCTTTATCTCGTCTAGCAAACTATCTTGGTTTTTCAAATTACCACTTGAATACTTGCAATAAAATCTGGTTGTTCTGTAATCCTCCTATCCAAGTCAATATTATTTCAACGGAGGATCAATGCATCCATGGCATTTGTAATTGGAATAATTTGATTTGGAGGATCTCGGTTGTTTATGCAAGCTACTCTTACATTGTGAGACGTGAGCTTTGGCATTCCTTGGAAAATTGGTGTAATGCTGATGACTCCCCCTGCTTGGTGGGAGGTGACTTTAATGCGGTTCGGAAACAATCAGAGCGTATTGGTAGAGGAAAATTTTCTTCCATTGCTTCTAGAGAGTTTAATGATATGATCAATAAAGCCGGTTTGGTTGAACTTCTTTAAACTAGGTCGCCAATCACCTGGTCAAACAATTTAACGATGTCAAGAATTGACATAATTCTCATCAATCCAAAATTTTCAAACCTCTTTAATGGCCTTCGCTCTACCCACCTCAGTAGACTGGGATCTGATCATGCTCCCCTTCTTCTCCCTTTGATTTCTTCTTCTCTACCCAAGGGTAGATTCAAATTTCTAAATATGTGGATTTTGCACCCGAATTTTCTTAAAATCGTTAGTTCTAATTGGTCCTCTCAGATTCTTTTGGTTTCTCCCATGATTCGCCTTCACATTAAACTAAAAAATCTTAAGAGGTGCCTCATTCTTTGGAACAAGAACCATTTTGGAAAGATTTTTGATAATGTCAGAACTGCTAAAGATAATGTTGCTGAGCTGGAAGCTTTGGTTGATATATCTGGTTCAAGGGAGTTAAAAGGCCTATGATCATCTAGAAAATGTCCTAAATATGGAACAATCCTCTTGGATTCAGAAATCCACTTTAAAAAGATTTAAAGATGGTGAAAGGAACACAAAATTTTTTCATTCCTGGGTTAATGTTAAACACGCTTCAAATGTGTTTGTCAGTGTGAAGTCGGAGGAAGGGACCATTGTTCCCCACCATTTATTAGGTGTTTCTGCTTGTAATTTCTTTAAAAACCTTTGGTCTAGTGAGGGCTGTGACCTCTCAAAAATCTATAATGAGGTCAGCTTTCCTAGCATTTCAGCTAAGGAAAATGAGTGGTTTATTTCCCCTCCTTCTCTTAAGGAGGTTCAGGAGATTGTTAATTCAATGAATGAGGATTCTGCTACCGGCCCTGACGGTTTCTCCCCCAGTTTTTTCAAAAACTGTTGGGAGATTATCAAAGGTGATGTTTATGAAGTAGTTCTGGATTTCCTTAATTCGCATTACATTCCTAAGTTTGTCACCTCAACTGCTATTGCCCTCATTCCTAAAGTGGTTTCCCCAAACTCTTGGTCAGATTTTAGACCGATTAGTCTTTGCAATGTCTTTAACAAAATTTGTACATAAATTATGGCTAATAGAATTTGTACTATCCTCCTGAAAATAATCTCCCCAAATCAAAATGCTTTTGTAAAAGGCAAACTTCTCTCAGATAACTTCCTTCTTGCTAAGGAATTAATCCATGATATTGACAAAATTTGTTTTAGGGGAAATGCTATTTTAAATTGGACATTATGAAAGCCAATGATAGAATTGAATGGAGATTCCTCCTGCTAATTCTTAGGAAATTTGGCTTTTCAGAGGCTTTTATTCAGTTTATTTATAAAAGCATCTCCAATGTGTGGTTTACGGTTATTTTAAATGGGGACTGATGTGGTTTCTTTAAATCCTTCAGAGGCATCAGACAGGGAGACCCTCTTTCTCCAGCCCTCTTCATTATTGCTAATGATTACTTTTCTAGATTGCTCTCCTTTAGATTTAATAAAATTAAGGGTATTAATTTTCATAACTCTGGCAATGCTATTATTTCTCATCTTGCATTTGCGGATGATACTCTTAATTTTTGCAAAGCCAATGTTAAAGCTTTTTCTACTATCCTTAATACTTTGGATCATTTGAAAGAGGTCTCAGGTATGAGGGTGAATATGAACAAATCGAATGTGGTTTTTGGTAAGCATGTGGTGAGTGATAGAATTTCTCAACTTCTGAACTTAACTGGCTTGTCCAGGGCTTCTCTCCCTCTTGCTTATTTGGGTCTCCCGCTAGCTAGAGGCCTAGCCTCCTGGTCTCACTTTAATCATTTCCTGGAGTCTATGGCCTTGAAAATTAATGGCTGGGCTTCTAAATGCTTATCCTTTGGTGCCTGCATTGTGTTACTTTAGTCAGTTATTAATTCCATCCATAACCATTTCCTGGCTATTTTTAAGCCACCAGTTAGATTTATTAATGCTGCCAACAATCTGTGCAATGGTTTTCTTTGGGGGGACTATGGTAACAGGAGATCTGTGCATTGGTCCTCCTGGAAAGATTTAGCTTTGCCAAAGACAATTAGGGGATTGGGTTTTCTTCCTTTTAAATAGATGGCTTCTACATTCTGTGCAACATATTGGTGGAGACTTAGAAGAAGTGATGGTCTGTGGGCTGATTTCATGAACAAAAAATATGGTAAGCTAGATCATTTGGTTGTGAGTGGTTTAAAACAAATGATTCGATTATTTGGAGAAACTTGATTCGTGCAAGATCAGCAGCTGAAGCCTGTGCTTGCTGGACTATTGGGAAAGGTTTGATTTCTTTTTGGTATGACTCTTGGCTTCCAGGTGGTCCTTTATATACTCATCTTCCCATTAGGGGTCCTCCAAAGGCTGTTGTGGCTGATTTTTGGAGCAACGATTAGTGGGATGTTTTGAAACTCTCGGATGTAGGGATAAATGATGATTTAATTGACAACATTTGTGAGTCTATTCTGATTGATACTTCTAAGGAAGATTTGATGGAAATTGTTATTGGCAAGAAGGTTAAACCTTGTGTGCATACGTCCAGAAAGGTGATTGTAAATGCAGTATCCAATTCTAACCGTGCTTGGTTTAAATTGTCTACCACTGCTCTTTCTTTTTTCACTTGGAGACTTTTTAAAGGTTTTCTTTCGGTGGATGAGATTTTAAAAAGTAGGGGGGTGTTCATTCAATCCAAATGTGTTCATTGTGATTCTGAGGAAACTTTGAATCAGTTATTCTTCTCCTGCCCATATGCGGTCAATGTTTGGATGAACTTTGAGAAGATCTTGCTCCATAGCGCCCCTCAGATTATCTCCTCTAGAGAAGATATGTTGGATTGGAAGGAAAAAGTGGATCTGCCGTGTTTTGTTCTAGCTTGCTAGATTTGATGGCAATTGTGGACTGTCAGAAATTCGGCAAAATGGAAAAGTAAAAACATTACTATCTCAATTTCAATTTTTTATATTAAAAAGCTCTTGAATCTTGCTATTGCTACCGGAAGGATTTCGGTTAATAAGTATTTCACTAGGCATTTTGAGAATGATTATAATTTTGCCCAAGAGAAGGAGACCCAGGAGGTTTCCTTTCAGGCTAAAGGCTCCTACACCTCAATTTTTCTCATTTTCTCTGATCATGGTCCAAGTTGGCATTTTCTGTCCAGAATGGACTGGTTTAAAAACTCTTATTGGCACTCTGTGATATTCCCTTGGCATTTACACATTGAGTTCTCTAGAATTTGGCTTATTCCTTAGTTTTTTATCCGGTGGCTAGTTAAATATTTTGAAAAATTGAGAAATATTTTTTTGGCAACAAAGTTACTTGTGCAGCTTTAAGTCCCTATTTCAAGCTAACAAGGGTGCCCTCGAAGCATTAGAGGGGTGGGGAAAAATTTCTAATATCCAATTCTGGTGGATAATCTGATCTTGCTTCTTTTGGGTTCAGTATTTTCTTTCTACACTGCTGGACGACTAAATCTTAGCAACCGCAGTGCAAGACTTCTTAGCTTTTTAAAATTGATGGGTATTTGTGTTTTCTTTTGGATTCAGCAGAGGCTTACTTCTTACAGCTAGCTAGTAATTTGCTCTTTTAGTAGTCTCGGATGTTCCTGTCTTTCATTATTTTTAAAAGCTTCGGATGGCAAGGTGGTTAGTAGTGGCTGATTATTATTACTGTGCTCTGTCCTGGATGTGATTTCGATCGGTCTTCTCTGTCCTTTCTTTCCTGCGGTAAACCTGGTGCTCTTTTTGTTGCGTGCTGTCGCCTCATTTCCCGTTCCGCACTTACCTTTTTAGTCTGAAGGTTTCTACGTCCAGGATACGGTTTGGCAGAATCTCTAGAGATTAATACCCCTATTATCAAAGCGTATTTTTTCTTTTCCAGGCTATATGGTATTATTTGGTGGTTCCATGGTGATATCTATTTCAAAGTTGCTTAAAGTTGTCCATCCCTTAAACTTTTTTTCCTAAAATTGCGTCTGCTAAGCCATTTTCTTTTCTCTGCCTGGGCTTTTTTTGTTCTTTCTATTTACTGTTTGGAGGCGAACTTGTCGCTTCTCCTATTCGATCTTCTGGAAGCCTTCTGGCTGTGTGCATCTATGTTTCTTGAATTGTGCAGGCTTTTGGATCAGATTTTGCTGTCGTTACCTAGACCGTGTCGACCGTTGGAGCTGCTTCTTCTGACATGTTTCATATTTTGGTTTCTAATGTGAGTTCTTACTGTCCTTATCGAAGCCTTTTTTCTATTCTTCTGACAGTTTCTGCGGTGTTCATCCACGCCCTGCGACGTTTTTGGAACCTCTTGCTTGGCTTTTGCTGTTTATGAAATGATGTAATTTTGTTTGATTTTTTGTTTTTTTTTATTCGAGTAATGATACTGAGAGGGACTCGGTATCTTACTTCATACCAGAATATTGTAAATTCTTTTATTGATGGAATGAAAGTCCTAAGCTGAGATGGCATTTTGGGAATATATATATATATATTTTTGTTTTTTTTTTCTGTGTAAATGCCATCTCGGCTTGTATTTCATTTCATCAAAAAAAGATATACAGTTGCGCTGGAGCCTGATTACATACACCAAAGTCAGGGAACCAACCACGCACACACATGACAGCACCTGACGATAGCGAAGCCATTCCTTCGACAATGAACAAAAGAACACGTCTACTCCAGACCCAAGCAAGTCCCGAAGACCGGAAATGCCAAAATAGACAAAAAAATATAACCGGTGAGAACTGAAAAAAAATCAAACAAAACAATCCTGCAATCGACTAGGACCACTGAAAACCGGCAAGTCAACAGTCGGCGAACACCATAACCGAGAGAATCCAGGTGACGAACCAGAGGGAGCCAAACGCTGAAAGGATCGGCAGGCAGCCATCAGGTAGAGCATCCAGAAACATGAACAACAAAACCAGCATGACAGTGCTCAACAAGAAGGAGCATGGCAGATCAAAAAGCAGAGGGTCAAGATGGGCGGCAACCACCACAACGCAGAACTGAACCAATTTTCCCCAGAGGCAAACCAGAAGAACACCACCAAAAATTTTCCTTAGGAAGAGATGAAAAAGCAACCTACTAGGATCCGGGGAGAGGACCAAAGAAATTTGCAACTTAATGCGCAGCCAGCCCGCCATCACGAAAGAAAAGGAAACCGGATTTGAAGCTTCCAGGGGAGGAACTATAAAGCGAAGGGACAGAAGATGAAACGACAGAGGTTCCAGCCTTCTAGAACCCAGGGGAAGACAGGACAGGACACCAATTAGTCGTGGAAAATTGGGTGCGGCATCAGGATATTTCTTGGGGCTTGGGAAACAAGATAGAGCGACAACACTAGCGCCTGAACGCGCTCAATTAGGATGAGAAAAAATAGGGGAGCACGTGGAGACCTCCAAGCGGGAACTTCCAGTGCCAGCACTTGATTGCAAATAGCCTCCAAAAGTGACACAATGGGAAGAATGACCTGGGAGGATCTGCAACTAAGGAACTAGGGGAGGCGACACCACCAGACATGCAAGTGCTTCACATCTTTCCACCACCCAATCTTCAGAGAATGGCTCAGCTGTAATTTTAAAAAGTAAAATTGAAGAATACAAAGGGAATTGGCATTACAAATTAGAACTAAATTATTTAACCTTCCGGAGAGGGAAAGGCAAGTGACCCCAAGCAGCCACGAAATCATCCAGATTCTCACTCCAGCAGAACAGACGAGCCATTCGCCCGAAAAATCCATCCATATAGCCGAAGAGATTCGAGCCTTACCCAAATTCGAAATTGAGAACTGGAGGAAGAGGGAGGAGTGTCCATCCAGCCGATTACTTAGGAAATTTTTAGGCTTAAAACTTGAGGAAAGGACCACCTTATCAATAAAAAAAGAGGAGTTATCATTTGTCGGCAAGAAATCGGAGCCAATAGCCAAATGAATATATTTGCCAATCGAGAAAGTGGACTGAGGGATAGATATAAGCAACGTCTTCCATCTTAGGCTATTTCGAACCAGCCAAATCTGCCAAATGATCCGACAGACTAAGGTGAAACCGAAGGGGTCCAATGAATGGAACGAAAAAATCACCTCCGCAATGTTCTGCTTGCTGAGGATTACATCCAACTTCAGGAAGGAAACAAAACTCTGCCAAAGACCATGAGCATAGCGACAAAGAATAAAGAGGTGAGAAAAAGATTCCTCAGCTTGGCAGTGAACACATTTTGAAGCTAGGGAGATCCCTCTGTCTTGAAGCACTTCATCCACGGAAATTAAATTGTTAAGAATTCTCCAAATAAAATAAGATAACGAGAGAGTGGGAAGCTTAAACCAGGACCAGAGGGAAGGCCCCGGACAATGAAGAAGCTTGCGCATAGATTTTACTATGGGTTGAACAATATTATCAAGGGCCACCTGGAAGGAGTCATCATAATCAGGAGAGATGGCAACTTCATTCTTAATCTTGGAGATCCAAAACTCACTAATACCAACACCGCAAAGCTTGGCTTCGTCCCAACGACCAGCTGCCCAAAAATCTGCAACACAGGCAAAGGTGGAACCCCTAACTGGAAATAAGGAGGCTAGGGGGCCACCAATACACCATCTATCAAACCAAAAAGAATGTTTAAAGTTTTGCATTTGGACTTATAATTTGCAAATTATGAATGTCTAAAGTTTTGCAAGTATTGGAATTAATTAATTACATATATACTAATATTACTGTTTAAATACATTTGATTTATTAATCTATTATTAATTAATAAACTTTTTATTTTCTGTTTATATATATATATATATAAATAAAAAATAAAAAATCTATTAATTAATAATAGATTTATAAATCAAATGTATTTAAACAGTAATATTAGTATATGTGTAATTAATTAATTCCAATACATGCAAAACTTTATACATTCATAATTTGCAAATTATAAGTCCAAATGAAATAATCAAATATATCATTTTAATCAGCAAAAAATCAAGGAATTTATTGGTGCCGTTTAATTTCAATAAGACTTATAATTTGCATAGTGACATTTTAGGGTATTAAATAATTATAAAATTACCTCAAATATTGAATTAGACATAACTTTGTGTGTGTTTACCCAAATATACCCAATATGGGTCTCAAAGTAATTAACAAAGCTTCAGGAATTTTCCTATAGTGTTAAAATTTCTATTTAGGTGATAATTTGGCTAATCTCCCAAATCCTAATGTTGTAAGGCTCATAACTTCTTAACAACTAGTCCAAATATAAGCAATATGGATCTTAAAGTGATTAGTAGAACCTCTAGAATAACCTAGTAGTATTCAATTATCTGTTTGGATTAGTATGTGCTTAAGCACTTTTAGGACCTAACTATAATTACCTTAATTAACCATAGATCTTCAATTGACCATAACTAGGTTAATTGAGCTCAAAATTAAGTCATCCAGTATACCATTTTGATCAAGAAGACCTAATTAACAATAAACTATAAAAATATTTTAGATCAAATGGTTAGATCTCTTAATCAACCCTAATCACCTTAAAACTTAATTAGTGACTATTAGCATAATTAATGATCCAAATTGAGTAATTTTAGTTTATGATTACTCATAGAGTGTAGTAGAACCTAATTGTGTGGTTAGTTTAGTAATTCTATGATTAATTTTAATAATCACTCACTAATCACCTAAATTCTAATTAAGTCATAACTTAACTAAATTACATCCAATTTGGGTCTATTCCCAATTAAAGTAATCAGTGGATTATAGGGAAGCTATAGCTACTAAGTTTACTAAATTTGAACTAAATTTGGAAAAGTTAGGTTTTTGACCCATTTTAGGAAACCTAATTTCCTTAATTAGCCCAAATTCTTGTATTGGCTATAACTTAGCCAATACTTATCAAAATTTAGTGACTTTAGGCTCTATGGAACCCTTAGAGAGTAAGCTTTAATAGACTGATAGGAAAATTAAAATTTATCAAGTAAATTACCAAATTGCCCTTATGAGTCAAATTTCTTAATTTGATCTCATAAGGCTTAATAATCATCCAAAATTAGTGTACTTACTGTCTAATTTCATTTTAGATAGTAATTAATCATTAGCCATTGAAAATTTTTAATTTAGAGCCCTAAATCAAAAAGTAGATTTAAGACCCTTAAGGAACGATAAAATGGTCATTTTGTCCAAACTTAGGGTTAATTGTTTTTAGGCCCTAATTTCATGTTTTAATTGTTAAAATTAGTAAATAGAGAAGTTTAGAAAGAAATTTTATTAATTTAAATCATAATTTAAGTTTTAAGAAAAATCATCATTTTCCTTAGGATATTTTCTAAATTCTTAGTTGTATGATGTGAGATAAATCTCACATCATACCCCTTCCTTAAACCTTTTTTCTCTTTTCCTTAGTCTTCATATAATATTAGTTAGGATTGGAGCTTGAGTGTTCATCTTAGTATTTAAGAGCTCATTCTTTAGGAACTAGGACTAGCTCTTAAGTTAGAGTTCATCAATTTAGTAAAATGGGTTACTCAATATGTGAAGCCTTGATTTTAATAGTTTATAGATTTTCATAGTTTATTATTGATTTTTCAATCTTTTAACTTTAAATCTAAGAATAGAGATCTAGCCTATTAAGTATGACTTCACTTAATAAGATTTGCCCTAAATCTTAATATGTGATTTTGGGTATTAAAACTTAGTTCTTTTGGATCACCATTTGAATTAAGTAATTAAACCCTAATATTTGGAGTTCAATTCTTAATCCTTTCACCTTGATTTGGCTAATCAAAATGCTTTGGGTTGTTTAAACTATTAAAATAGATCAATTGATTTATCATTTAAACATATATAATTGACATCAATTTATTTATAATTAAGCCTAGCTAGTCCTAATTATTTTCAATTTATAAGGTCGTGAATCTGAGTTACACTCGATAGTAGGGATTAGAGATCCTGAACTTATATAACTTAGAATAGATAGAATGAATAATTAGACAACAATGGATATCATCTGTTTCCTAGTAGAATCTCTTGCTCACTTTGATATTTGATGCTTTATTTCCCTTATTTTGAGCATTATACCATGGTCAAATTTATTAGGCATAAGACATTTGAAAAGTTTTTCATGTCAACCTTGTTTTGCATAATAGAATTGGCATATTCCTTAACAATGTTGTGTTTTGTTGAACTTATGGTTATGTATCCTAATTAGTATGCCCTTTTCATACCTATACTTTAGTACAGGTCAAGCCTAGACCTATGACCGGCTAGGATGGTATTCATTTGTCTAAAGTAAGTCTAACCAAGCCTAGACCTATGACCAGCTAGGATGGTATTTGTTAGACTTTATATCCTTTTTTTCCTTGTTGGAAATACTAATTTAGGTGCATTTTTACTTTAAGTTTGATTGTCTTGCTTAAGTCATCGCAGTTTCAGTTTCATATTTTTTGTTTCAGTTTTCATTTCAGCACTTTCTTACTTACTGTCTTCTGCATTTACTAGCTTTACTTCTATTTATAAGATGCTAGTTTTACTTATTGTTTAAATTCATAGGATGTTAGTCTCACTTTCAGTTACTTAATTATTTCATATGTGCTTTTACTTTATGTCGATTAGCATGAGTTTCTAATGATCATAAGCATATATAGGTTGAGTTTTCTTTCAGTTATATTAGTACTTAGTCTTTATTTTATAACTACCCTTATTTTAGCTATATTTAGAGGTATGTACTAACTTCTTATTTTGTTCAGTTATAGACTTATTGTTTATAACTACCTTTCTCTTTCATATGTGTTATGCTCCTATACTGCATGTTTTAAATGTATAGTGTATGGTGATATCTAAATAACTTAATAAAAAAATATTGTAGCTTAAAATGTGCTTAGATATTTTGTCTAATTAGAATTTTCTTTTGTTGGTTGGGGCCCTATCATTGTGAAACTGATAATGGTAGGCTCTAAGCTATTTGAGGTTGTGGAGCCTTCTAAAGATAAGATTCAGGAGGAGGTTCAAGTTGTTGAAGACCCTTAGATTTTATTTCTTTTGTATTGTGAGAATGAGTGTTTTCTTTATTTCATTTCAGCTCTTATCCTATAAAAATCATGTTGGAATACTACAAGGTTAACTTTACTTCTTACTACTTTACTTTTTCTGAGTTGGATGTTTAGTTTCTTATATTGTAATGAATGGATGCTTATTATTTTGCTTCCGCACTCTATTTTCATGTAATTATCATTTAGTGGGAATATACTTTGGAAATGGAAAAGTCTTTAATTATGATAGATTAGGATGAGTACCTAATCTAATTATAAGTAAGGATTTTGTCATTTAGGTGACCCCTACACCATAATCATGTTAAATTAAGAGCTAACAGGACCACGGTGGGGCAGGTCCACCACAGTACATATAGCAACTCAAGTTTTAGCTCAGATCTTGTTGTTGGGGGTGTGCTGGTGATAAAAGGTCAGGTGAGATTGGTGTTCTGCAAAGAAGGAGATCTTACTCATTTATTAAAATTTATGTTGCTCATATTTAATTTAATATAATAAATGGGTTTCTTTCTTATTATTCTGCAATTTTTATATTGTATAAGAATGGATAGATGTGGATAATGTTTGAATGCCCTTTTTAAATATTTTTTTGCAATGCTTTACTTATGTTTCTGCAAAGGTCTGGCTCACACTTAGATTAATATCATGGATATATGTTATTTACTATCTGTAGTATTAGTGACAGCCACCACTTGATCGTAGTTGAGTTAGTGTTACTCGATGACGATCAAGAGGAGGCCGTTATAGTTTGTATCAGAGAGATCCATCGAGTGTCAAATAGGAGCTATGTTCCTATCTACCCAATGGTTCATTCTAATATTGAGCATGATTAGGGAAACATTAGTATAGTAGTTTTGGGATCCACAGTTCATTCATTACAAAACTGAAATGTTAAAATGATAAGAGCATCATGAAAGAGCAATATAGAAGGCCTAGGACTTAGAAAAGAGTCAAGTTGAAGATGTCAGAAAAATAATATGTGAGAAATGTAAAGCGATGCGTGTAATGACATATTTAATTAACCTCAGCCACTTCATTTATTCTGTCGATTCATTTCTGAAGTTATCGCTAAATTTAGTTTGAACCTAAACATGTAAGTAAACCTTGCTTTGTAAGCTTGATCAAAACAGTGTGTAAAGCTAAATAATTTATGCATATATATTTGACTTGCAACTTTATCGTAGAGTTGCCAATGCATCAGTGGAATATGATTTTTCTATATTTTTGGTTTCCTTAAGGTTATGTGGATTTAGTAAGAAAGTTCTTATATAGTGAATAACTTAATCATTTGTGGAGATAAGATGAAGAAGTTAGGAGTTAAGCCTAAGAGTATCTCTAAGCTAATAATTATATCACCAATAATAGGAAAGAAAGCAACAAATACAGAATTTGTGAATTCGACTGCAGAAGAACTTACAAAAAACTACATTTGTATTTGTTCTTTGACATTAATTGGCAATCTTCCAAACTACCTCTTGAACTATTGCAAATGTACTCCACCTTGGTTAAGATAATTATTTTAGCATTTTCATCATAGATTGTTGTTATTTCATACCTTGGACTTTATGATGGTTGGATTGATCTTGTAAATAATTTATGAAAGAATACCTTGAATATTGATTCCATAGCATGTAACTTATGTAATTATATCATCACAACTATCACTTTATCCATATAAATGCTAATATAAGAATTGGGTGAGCAAATATGTTTTCATATTCAGAGTTCAAAATCAAGATGGCTGTAGACCCTTCCAAACTTTAGTCTTATAGCCATTGAGAAGTATGCAGTGTATAAGTTTGGTATTTATGAATGAAGGGACTGCTGAAATATTTTCTCAATAAATCCTTAAGTACTTTCCATACTTGAGGATGTGGTTAATTAATTTAAGCTTGTGATGCACCCTGTGATTTGGATCTAGTGTTTGTATTTGGGCATATAGGGGCTGCGTAGAAAATTTATAGGGTATAGACTTGTGATATAAGAAGCTGATTCTTATTTAGTTAAGAAGGAATGTTTGCTTTAGTAGTGATTGAGTTTGTGATGTACAACAGCTTTCTATAATAAATGAAGCACTCAACGTTAAGTGATTTGAATTGGTCATGAATAAATTAATATGCCAAAGTAGGTATTGATCAGATGGAGACTCAATTGTTTATGTTTTGTCTTATTGAGTATTGTGTTGATTTGAATTTGTATGGTGAATTGACTAGAAATTTGTGAATAGTAATGTTGTCGACAGACATGTCCTTGGAGTATCCAATGTAAATTGAGAAATGTGTTAACTATATGTAAGCCATGAAATTTTAAATCAAAATACTTAAAAGTATCTCAAACTTAACTCAAGAGTAGGCTAGTGTTAGATTTTAATTATGCAGATTAAGATCGATCATTGAGAAGGTTCAAGTTTGGAGTATTTAATCCCCAAGCCATGCGATAGGAGATATAACTTATATCATAATTATGTCAGCATGATTATCAATTGAATTCCCTCACAATTCGCAACTTACTCTCCTAATTTGTCAGCCTTTGGAGACCCGTCAATTCTCTACTGCTCCGTCTTGCATCACTTCCCTCATACCTAATGCTGATCACTGAACCCTCATACACCTCATTCAATGAGCCTAAGCATTCTTTGCTGCATTACCAAAACCCAAGACATACCTTATGGCTCCAATCTCTTAAATTTTGGTATTTTCACCAACTGCTGGTAGAGGAATATCTTGATGCTTCCATATTTTCTGCATTGGGGTGTTCACTCTGCCTCCGGCATTAGAATGTTTTCCAAGACATTTTGACACCTCCCATAATCATGGCAATATATAGCCCAAATTTGACCTGTTTTTCGTCAATAGATCTGAAGTTTGTTGGACCTTCACACCTCACGTTTGAGAATGGAAGAAGCATGTGTAGATGTTTCCTTCCATGCAATCATGAAATTAAGGATTATATCTCGTAGGTATCGAGCATCCATTGCTGAATTATTTTGTCTTGCAAGCACAAATCTTGATAAATATCATCTTTCATTTTCTGCCTCGAAATAGTAGCAGAATTTTACCTTTCGGCCTTCACATTTTATTTGTTGATGCATTCTTTCAATTAACAGTTCTTTGACTATTAAGATGGATAGTTATATTTCCTGGATAAAATTTAAAATCATGCAGACATCATCACATTTGCCAACATATTAAAACAAAAAGGAATAGTATAAGAACATCCTTATATAATATAGCCTTATATAATGTCTCTTCCAATGCAATGTTGCACCTTTTTAGGAGCATCACATTATGACAATTCGTTGTATTAAGTTGAACTGCAATTAATTTGGTCTAAATTTTGGAGGTGAATTCTTTCATTTTAGATACTGAATTAAACTTATTATTCTCAAAGGTGCAATGCTCATCTCAAATAATATACTTTCAAATCTAATGATTTGGTTTCTTATATCATGTTATTTTTGGCGCAAGCTATTGTGGCTACCTATTGTTTGTAAACCATTTGAAATATCTTCTCTTTTCATATTAAACTTTGCATACTTTTGCTTAAAGCTTTTCTTCGAGTTGAATTATGATAGTATTAAGATTGGTGGCATTAGATATTTAATATTCTATGAAGGCCAAGTCTAATTGAGCTTGAATTATATTTGGCGATTGAAAATTTTGAGTTATTTTATTGGGAGTGATTTGACCTAAAGAAGAAAGATTTTAATAAATTATCTGTATTCAATTCTTTAAACTTGACTTTGATATGTTATGGCCTAATCCCATTCTATATTTTTGGATATGAATTGTTATTTATCAAACTAGTTCATGTGGTCCAAATCTTGTCAATGTTGTTAGACTTTATGATGATGTAAGTTCAAATAATAAGTGATATTTTACGATGTCGGATATTCTAATGTGTGATCAGAATATTTCTTTAGTCATCTTGTATGAGTCATCTTATTTCGGTGGTTGCTTTCTTGTAATTTATGCATTTTTCAAATTCAATAAGTGATTTATATACTTGAGGAATTGATTAAGTGCATTGAGTTTTGGGATGCACTAAACAATTTTAATCTAGTATCCACAACTTGGTATATGGAGAATGCTTAGAGAGTTTTCAATAAGTATAAGATCTGCAGATAAAGAATTAATGTTAACCTAGTTAAGAATAAATATTGCTTAACAGGTGATAGAAATTGTAATATATGTGGATTTTCCAATTTTTTATTCATTCATGTGAGCTTGAATTAGAGTTGTTGAATCATTATGAATGAAAGAAAATTTTATTGATTGAATTATTATTTGGGTGGCAAATAGATGAATCGACATATTAAAACTTGGTGATAGATGTTGAAGCTAAGTAATCAATGAGTAGCCTTGAAGAAGTCAATTTTTGTAAGTTATATTATTCCTTACCAATCTCATTTATATCAAGTAAGGACGTAAGGACCTTCTTGTGTCAGTAGTTGTTATCGAATTTGACTTTTGCCCTTTTAATTTAAGCAGTGATGTCGAGGACGACATCATTTTTAAGTGGGGGAGTCTGTAATAACCCAAGGTTGTTACCCAGCTTAATTTTAACTTAATCGTATCTTAATTAAGTTCATCTAGCCATTAGAACTAAATCCTGAAGGTTTGGAGAAATTCAGAGCTCAATCGATTATTTTGGATTATTTTAATATTTAATTAATTAGAAAATTAAAATATATAATTTAACCTTGAAATTGAAATCCGACTTCACCATTGCGATTGTCACCCCCAAATTAGCTAGGGGTGATGCTTTGGACGCATTTGGAAGTCGTTAGATTTTTGCAAATATTTTAATATAATTAAATACCCAAAAAATTAGCATAATTAAATAATCGTCAAAATCTAAATCTGACTAGGCCGTTGAATTCCTCACCCCCAATTTAGTTAGGGGTGAATTTTTAGGATTTTTCAGAACACGTTTATTAAATCTGAAATCTTTAAGAAATTAAATATTAGAAATGAATAATTATTTATCTATTTAAATTCATTCTCTTTATTTCCTTCCTTTTCTTCCTCTTGGCAAGACCCCACTTTCTTGTTCCATTAAATCTGAGTTTTAAATCATTAATTAAATAAATAAATTAAATTAAAAAAGCTATAAAAAATCCATTTATTTCATTCATTTTCTTCTTCCATGACTGGACCCCATTTTCTCTCTTCCCCTTCCTTTCCTATAATGCATGTAATTACTCCTAACTCTCCCTCTTCCCATTCCTCTCCTCTAATGCATGCAATTACTTCTAACCTTCCCTCTTCCCCTTCCATACTTGATGGGAGAATTTAAGGGAGAGCCAAGCTCTCCTTCTTCTTTAAATGGAGGTTCAGCCATCTCTTCCTCTCCATGGCCGAGCACTCCTCCTCTCCATGGCCGAGCCACCGCCTTGTCGTGCAGCTCCTCTCCCTTGAGCAAAATACAGCCACTAAGGTATCTTTTGTACTCATAGCTTTTTTTAGGTTGTTAACTGTTATACTTATAAATCCATATATTTTTTTTTTGTTCATTGGCAAGCTTTCTAGTCGATTTCGGTAAGGTATCTTATGATACTCATAAAATTTATTAAGTTCTTAAGATTAATATTCAACAACTAGATTCAGCAATTATATTTATTATGCGTAGAAGTTATTCGGTAATTATATTCTTAGCGATTTTATAGAGCATATTCAGCCAAATTATTTATCATTCTGGAGCTATCTTATACTTCAATAATTGTAATATAGCTCTACCATCTCATTTTTTTTAGTGCATAACACCCATATTGCTTCTAATAGAAGGCTTGCAAGAGTGATATAATGATACCACTTTACTTGTTAATATTTAGATTTGATCATGGAGCTGTATATTTTTTTAAAGTAGCTGAGTAATACGTTTGTGAGGATCTATTCAATATATTTTCTTCTGATTTCATATATTGCACTAGCAGTATTATTTGCTTTAGGAACTCGAGATCTTTCTTAAAGTCTTGCCAACTAAATTATTATATGTTGCTGAAATATATGCTCATTTATAATTATGGTTATGATAAGCAATAGCATGTTTCACATCTGAATATTATTCTACTTTGCTAGTCTCAACTTCAACATATTAATCTTTATGTATTAGCTATCTATCACACAATTCTGTTTTGTTAGTTTCAACTTCAGCATGCATTTCACTTTTATTGGTTAATTAATCATCTCAAATTTGTCGCATATACTTTTATTTGTCATCCTTCATCTATTTCGTCCGCATCATTTATAACCAGAGCTTTTGATCATCATCCAATTAATTTCTATGGGTGTTGTTAATATAATGTTTAGAAACTAGAAAAATTCAAATGACCTTGTGTAATGCAATGTTCTATTCTTATTCAAGATGCAATTTCTTTTATTATTTTGATGAAATTCTTAATTGTAATATCTCAAATGAATACTCATGATTTAATATTCATTGCTCTTAGGAGTTGGGCTAAGTGACACCCTTTGGTTCACCTTAATCAATTATTAAAAGATCATATTCTATGTGCTTCCCTTTATATTCCATAATAATGTTGGTTATCTTTCTTACCAAGCTATTTGATGCTAACTTTTAGGTCTCTTCTTATCATGCTAAGGTTAACCTTTTATCCTAAGTTATAGGAAAAGATCTAAATAGAGCTCAGCTAGTCTGAATAAATAACTTTGGTCGAAATAATTTATCGCTTAGATGAATCTTGCCAAAACTTTTGTAGGTGCTGTGAATGTTGCATTCATCTCAGTTATTATTAAGCTGCAACTTCAAATTATTTCCGCAAGGTACGTAAGTACTTAAAACTTGTGTTGAGTTCTATAAATTAATTATTTATTTAGTCCTATGTTAAGTGCGTACATCACTTGCATAATTCTTATTGCCATTTTTGCACTTTTATTTTCTTGAAACTTATGCTAGTTTCCATTTAGTTTTGCAAATTTTTTTAAAGGATCAAGTATTTTAATTCTATTATGAATGCTTAATTTCATTAAACTCTCATTTATCCCTAATTAAACTTAAGAGATCTTAAGATCTTGATCAAGTGATTTACACTTGATCTAGATCTTAGATTGCCATCAATAATAAATCAATAATTCAATTGATTTGCCATTAACTTATAATGTGATTCTTGGTCTTAAAGTGATAAGGTTAGGGGTTAATACCTAATCTGTCTAATTTAGGCCCAAACTCTTAATCACTTAATAAATCAGTCTGATTGTAAGATAATTTGACTAACATGATTCCAATGATCTATTTGATTTGGTATTGACTTTAATTTATTTAATTAGAACTGCAAAGGAAATTAAAGAACCAATATGATTAAGCATCTGGACTTGAATCTTAAGATCTTTGATTTCCGCTTAAATAAGACTATTAGCATAAATCAACTATAAAATCTATGATGATTCATTACAAGATCAAATCATAATAAGACTCTCGATTATATCTCATAATTGTAGTCTAGAACTTGATCAGATAGGGCTACCCATATGATCTAGTTAATTAAACTTAATGAATAATCTTATAAGATTATATTGAGTGTTTAGATATGTGAGATCTTGATGATCTTATATTAGGATTCATTTGGTATTACTAATAGCCTTAACCAATGATAATACATTGAGGTAGGAAGAACCATTATAACTTATTAAGGTAGAATCTTAGATGATTCTTTTAACCTTAGAAGTTGATCTTAACACCTCATGCTAGAAACTACCTAAAGTACTTAGAATGGAACTTATTCCTTGTGGTAGTAATCTATATTGAGTGATCTTTTGATCATACCCTTGGAACCTTGTGTAGGACTCTCCTAATTAGAATAAGAATTGATAGCTTTGATAAATCCTTATTGATTAAATAGAATCATCTAAACCCAGATTATTGGTTAGGTATAGTAGGGTATACCCATAGTGCTGGATTACTCCAGTAGTATTTAGGATTGGTTGATTCATCTTAGTGTAAGATTATGTCTGTGTTCTATCCTACGAGTTTAGTCAGACATAGTCTCACTTAGACTAAATCATTCAATCCTTAGAGAGTTATGATTAAGGAATTTAGATCAATATATTGTTTGAAACAAAATCACCATCGGGTGTTGCCTCCTATCAAAGATCGCTTCCATAGGTGTGCTTCAAGCAAACTATGTGATCCTAATCACCCTCTTTAGGACACTAAGTATGCTTATGATTTGGGTATTTTAATACTTTAGCTTGAGATACAAGTCGCCATCAGGTGATGCCTCCTATCGAAGATCGTTTCGTTAGGGTGGTTTAATCAAACTAAGAGTTAAAAACTACCCTTCTTAGAAATATGCTATATATATGTATACCACCATCCCATCTGATGATTTATAATTAAAATCTCAACTTAAGCCAATCATCAAACTAGAATATTGGAGTCAAAATCCTTTTAGTAGGATTCTGCACAATGGAGACTTTGAATTTATTTTTGATATTTAAACCATTTATGGATTTTTCTGGATTTAACTCATGTAGTATAGAAACATGAGCATGATGCATGGATTTCAGTGATGATGTTTGAGTATCAATGATGATTTATGGGTTACGAAATGCTGCATACATTGACTGGAGAATTTCAGGATGCATCGATATCACAATAAACTTTATTCCCAACTGAATGTATGTATACATTGGACTGTATGACTCATTGCTGTTCAGTGATAGTCTTGTTACATATCAATGGCATACCGTATTATGGCATATTTGGATGCATGATCCCTGTGGCATATAGTACAGTATTGGATGTTCTTGTATTAGTTTTAGAATACTTGCTGTTTTTATTTACTTTCAACATTCACTTTACAGTTCAATTTTACTTCATTCAGTTCATACAATTTCAGTTATTTTGTGCCTTTATTGCTTTTCTGTAATTTTACTTTACTTTACTTCAATTTTGTACAGTTTTGTACTTTTAGTTATTTTATAGTATTTTTATAGCTTGATTTCTATCTTACTATTATGTTGAATAACATCTTTTAAATATAAGCATATGTTATTTTTCCAGCTTTATTGTACTTTGACTTCTTAAGTCTAATATTATTTTTTTCTTTTGTTGGCTTGGCCCTGTCATATATGTACGTATGGCAGCATCAAGTCTTAGCTCAGACTTTGTGCTTGGGGGTGTGCTGGTGATAAAAGGTCAGGTGAGATTGGTGTTCTACAAAGAAGGAGATCTTGCTCATTTATTAAAATTTATGTTTCTTGTATTTAATTTAATGTAATAAATGGGTTTCTTTTTTATTATTATGCATTTTTCTATATTGTATGTGAATAAATAGATGTGGATAATGTTGAATGCCATTTTTCCTTATTTTTCTGCACTGCTTTACTTATATTTCTACGAAGGCCTGGCTCACATTTAGATTAATATCGTGGATATATGTTGTCTATTATCTATAGTATTAGTGATAGCCACCACTTGATTGTAGTTGAGTTAGTTTTACTAGATGATGGTCAAAAGGCGGCCATTACACTTGCACTCAGGAGTTCTAGATGGGGGTTATTTGGCTTCCAGGTTGAAGACTTTAGCCACCTTATCATGACCAAACTGTTCTCTCCTTGGCTGCATAGCTACAACCTTACATTTGTGGTCTATTTGACCTTGAAACCCCTCTTATAGATGAGCAGCTTCAATTAATTCTATCATATTCTTGATCTGGTGGGATACTATGTGAGCTTTTATAGAGTCTTTTAGACCCTTCAGGAATCAGTGGCATCTAGATGCCTCATTTTTAACCAGGTCCAAGACAAAACATGACAGTCTCCGTAACTCCTGTTCATAATCGAACACTGAATTATTTCCTTGAGTGAGATGGGGGAGCTCATCCTCCAGGATTGCTTGAGACAATGCTGGAATGAATGCTTCACGGAATGCTTCCAAAAACATATCACATAGAATATCCTCTATTTCATAATCGGCAAATTTAGTGTTCCTCTCGTTCTCCCACCAATATTCAGCTTCTTCTTGGAATAAGTGAGTAATTAAGCGAATGACTTTTGAGTTAGGGCACTTTATACTAGCCAGGTTCTTTCAGCTATCTTGAGCTAGTTCACGATGTCCATTGGATTTATCGCTCCATTGAACGTTGGCGTTCATAGGTGAAGGAAATTGTGTAGGATCCCATCACCAGTAAAGTGTTAGGATAATGAAAATCCTGCTGGGGTTGTAGATTGTTGTTGAACAGATAAAATCAGGGCGCATGTTTCTTGCGCCTATTGCACATTGCTCTCAATTAAGGCTCTTATCAAGTTAGCCATCGGGTTTGATTCTTTGGGTCCGCTAGATGATGAGACCATATTCTTGATCAGGGTAGGAGTAGATGGAGAGCCGGGATTCATGACTGTAAGTGCAAGAATGAATTCAACAAAAAAATAAAACTTTGTTATCATTTCATTCATTTCTTTCCCAAAAGAGAAGATACATGGAACCACAAAAGTGATATAAAAGAAATAACTTAAATTTTTAAAATCCTTAATTACAATACTCTACCTAAAAGGCGACAAAGAAGTCATCAAAAGTAACTACTTGGCTCCTCCCAGCTAACCTCCTATAAACCCAAAACCACCAATGACTCGCTAATCTCCTCAGTAGGATCTCCATAATCTGACCGTGGTACTCCTTGGGACAGGCCATCTCTCAAAGTGCGGTGGTTGCACGATCCAACTACTCTTTGGCCAGTGCCAAAAGATTGGTACCACCAAAGGATGAATGGACAAGGATCTTGTCCAACACTTCTACTCTACGAGCTGATACTCTATTGATGATCCTGCCATAGATTTGGCCATCTCAAAGATCATCCAACCAGTAGTCTTCAAATCTCTTAAGGTAGAACCATAATGCTGGCTGCGTGTATTCCATTCCTAAAAGTGACTCAGCTTATGAATACTTGATTCATATCTTATTATTATCTTTAAAGTTCGATCAAATCCTAGGGTGTCCAATTTACATTTAAGAGTTCACTGTTTTAATCAACTTATTATGTTTGTTTAATTCCTAGGATGACCTTATTCTAGACATAATAAATTTTTTCATTTCTGAGATAGCTTGATGAACTTTTGGATGTTATTTTTCCTACACTTAGTAACATGTGATCTTAATCTGATACATAGAACATATCATAAAGTAGATAGGAACAAGCTCCTTATTTCACACTTTAAGATATTCTCTAATACCAACTGTAGCACCCCGCCCCGTCGTCACGTGCAAAAATAAACTAAATTCAACGGCGGAGCAGGGCGCTACTCGGGAAGGCATAACCCGTCTCCCCGAATAGGCCAGTAAGGACACTAGCCACACTGAAGGCTGCTGACTCAACCTAAGAGGAGGGTTAAGAGCTAATACTTAAGATAATAGTAAGATACTTATCCTAAGCAATAGATTAATACATATATTGGATTATAAGGGCAAGTAAGGAATCCAATATATGTTCTCAAATGTCAGTATTCCTAAGACGCTGATCACATAACAATATTAAGTATAGGTAGTATAAAAATAGAGTGCGGAAGCTAAGGCAAATCATCCAGAGTACATTTATCACAGAACTGTAGTAAATATTCATCTCAGAAAAAAAAAGTAAAATGCATCCAGAATTATTACAAGCTGTTTACCAAATAACATAGAAGTAAAGTCTAACTACTACACTGAAATAAATGCAAAAAAGTGACAAGGCTGAAGGAGGATCCACTAAGGCTCCACGTACTCCTCATGGATCACATGCGAGTCCTCCTGTCCTGGCTCAACAAACTGCTCAGGATCTAGCAAATTGTCAGATCCCAAAAGTACACCGTGTTAGATAAGAAGTCTAACACATCGAAACTAAACTAAATAGTTCTAAAATATGAACAATGTAATAGTAAAGTAAACCTGCTGCAAAAAAATTATAAGAATAATTAATAGCTCAAACTAATATATTGATGCGTATACTCTGAAACTAATGTTTTAATGGTTCTAGTACCTTAATTAACTCATTAGAAGCTTACCTCTAAGATTCAATTCAAATCAGGAATTAAATTGATCAAATCATGATTTCTAGAAAATCCAGAAACCCTAAAATTTGACCAATTTAATTTGACCTCAAATTGAAAATCCGACTTCGTCATTGTGTTCACCACCCCAAAAAAGCTAAGGGTGATATTTTGGTCGCATTTGGAAGTCATTAAATTTTTGGCGAATATTTTAATATTAATTCGATACCTGAAAATTCGATTAATTAAATATTCATCGAAATAAAAATCTGATTGCACCGTTGCGTTCCTCACCCCTCAATTAGCTAAGGGTGATTTATCTGAAATTTTCTAATTACAATTAATTACCTAATTTATATTGTTGAAATGAATTTAATTTAATAAAATAATAATATTGTTAAATAGACTTAATGACAACCGTTAGTTGATAGCTAATGTCGTTTCTATTTTCTTTCCCCTTCGTTAAAGTTGACGGATCACCCGATCCGTCCGATCTTTCGATCGGACGGTCGAATGACCGTCACCTTTGCATGCGAAGGCGACGCCCTCCGCGTGTCCAGTGCTCGGACACGCAGCTCCCTCCCCGCCGCGTGTGACCTCAAAAATCAATGGCAGGTCTCGATTAAGCCCTCGTCCGGAATCCAGTCTTTGATAGCATGATCTGGAGCTTTGTTTCTTGCAATCATAACCTCCATTATTGGATTCTTGGCAAGTAATTCTTCAAAGCAAGGTACCCGATACTTCCCATACTTTTTTTCAATTAAACCGATTACCTATTATTTAATCGATCTCAGATATTCCATCAATATAATGTGTAGATAGTATTAGTGATTTTATAGAGTTAATTGAGCACATGATGTATTTCATTGATCAAAAAAAAAAGGGGGGGGGGTTGAATCCCTTCCCTAACCTTAGAAAATTCAGGGCATCGCCTTACTGGGTAATCTTGTGCTCATATGCTCGAAGGATCGAACTCAGTGTTAATGTCTTCAATTTTACTTACTAATCAAGTAGAGTGGTGATCTGTGCGTCTTTAGGATCAAAACCCTAATCTTCGGCTCCTCCTCCCCATCTGTCGAAGAGGGTGATGTTCTTTCGTTTGGGCCGAGTAGGGCCTCGTCTTCCTTCGGCCCGTACAAGCTCCTTTTTGGGTCACCCGAGTGGAAATAATGCCCGGCCCGCCTCCTATCAAATTTGAAATACATAACTTAATTCATTAAATTAATTTAATGTAAATCTAATTAATCTCTTAAATATTAGAATTTCATCTATCAATAGTTTGAAAACCAATAATGCAATTATGGCATATTTATATACTTTTTTAATCATCAAAAATCAAGGAAAATTATGGTGAAATTTAATTTCCAGTAGAATCAATATTTCATATAGTGACGTTTAGGATATTTCAATAAATACAAAATTGTTCTAAAACTTTAATTAACCATAACTTGTTAACCACTAGTCCAAACATAAGTAATATGGGTATTAAAGTGATCAATAAAACTTTTAGAACAACCTAGTAGTGTTTAATTTTCAGTTTGGATTAATATGAGCTTAATCACTTTTAGGACCTAACCCTAATTATCCTAATTAACCCTAGAACTTAAATTGACCATAACTTGGTCAATTTAGCTCCAAATAAAGTCTTCCAATATACCATTTTGATTAAGAAGACCTAATTAACAATAAACTACAAAATTATTTTAGATCTAATGGTTAGATCTCTTAATTAGCTCTAATCACCTTAAAACTTGATTAGTAAATATTAGCATAATTAATAATCCAAAATTAAAAATTTTAGTTTCTGAATACTCCTAAAGTAGAATAGAACTTAGTTATGTAGTTGGATTAGTGATTTTATGATTAATTTCACTAATCACTCACTAATCACCCAAAATCCTAATTAGGCTATAACTTAACCCATTTGAGTCTAAATTGAGCCTACCACTAGTTAATATGATCAGTGAGTCATTTGTGAATCATAGCCACTAATTTTGCTCAATTTAGACTCCAATTGGAAAAGTTAGAAATTTTGACCCTTAATTAAGAAACTCTAAATTACTCTTTTACCCTTAAACTTGTATTAGCTATAACTTAGTCAATACTTATCAGAATTCAATAATTTTAGATTCTATGGAAACCTTAGACAGTAAACAACAATAAATTGATAGAAAATTTAGATTCCATTTGACCAAATTACCAAAATGCCCCTATAAGTTAAATTTATTAATTTGATCTCATTAGGCTTATTAATTATCCAAAATTAATGTAATCACTATCTAATCTTATATTAGATAGTAAGAAACACTTTACCACTAAAAATTTTAGATTTGGAACCCTAGATCAAAAGTTGTTCTTTTTGACCCTTGAGTAGGGGCAAAATGGTCATTTTGTTCAAATTTAGGGTTAAACACTTTTCAGCCCTAGAATCATGGTCTAAACATTATAATTAGTAATTAAAGTAATTTATACTTTAATTTAGATAGTTATAAGTCTAAAAGTAAGGCTTCAAGGAAAATCCTAATTTTGGTCTTTCGTAATAATCTAAGTAAAAAAGTGAGTTCTTATCCTTCCCTTAAACTTGTTAGCTCACCTATAGGTCTTATAACATTAGTTAGGATGTGAGTCTGAGTGCTACTCTTAGTACTTAAGAGCCTTCATTCTTAGGATTAAGGATAGAACTTAGGTTAGAATTCATCTAATGAGTAAAGTGGGTTACTCATTAGGTGAAACCTTATCTTTTTTATAATTTATAGATTTTCATAGTTTATTAAATGATTATTTGATCTTTTAATTTTAGAATTAGGATTAGAGATTTATCCTATTAAATTTAACTTAATTCAATAGGATTTGCCTTAACATTAAATCAATAAGATGGGATTAAACTCTAGTCCTTAGGATGACCTTGTGATTAAGTAATTAAACTTTATTCTTTAGAGTTTAATTCTTAATCCTTTCACTCTTGATTTGGTAATCAATATTGGGTTTGGGATTATATAAAATAACAAATTAAGACAGTTGATTTACTTATTTAATCATATAGACAACATTGATTTTGTTATAATTAGAACTTGGCCAGTCCTAATTATGTTCAACTAATAGGATCATGATTCTAAGTTACATATAATATAAGAATTGATGATTCTAACTCTTATGTAACTTAGAGTAGTTAGATTTATTAAATTAGAAAACAAGTGATATCACAAGGTTTGTGTAGTGCTTTTTATTACATTGAATTTGAAATGCTATGCTTTCCTTATTTTGAGCTTCATTACACATTTGGATACATTATATTAAACATGGAATATTTGATAAATATTCTATGTTAAATCTTGAGTACATTCATATAACATTTTCATAACTTAAGGAGAAAACTTTATGAACAAACTTTACTATTTCTTGTGGGTTATGCCTTACTTAGTCTGCCATTTAGTATAACATTACTTTTGAGACAGCTTTTGCCTAGCACACTTTCCTTGCGTGTGTTACTTTTGCCTAGGACACTTTCCTAGCACGTGTTACTTTTTGCTAAGATATTTTCCTAGTGCGTGTTACTTTTGCCTATGACACTTTCCTAGTGAGTGTTACTTTTGCCTAGAACACTTTCCTAGTGCGGCATACTTTAATCTGGGACACTTTCCTAGATGATCAGATAGACTTTATTTTTAGGCAGGACTAAGTAGGGGTATCTCTACACATTACCATATACTTTTACTTTATAGTTACTTTATAGTTTCTTTACAATTCTGGCATATCTTTTACTTTACTGTTCAGTATATTTCTTACACCACTTTCATTCACTTCTGTTCTTTTATATATTATAGCATTTTCTATAATCTTCTTTATTTTAGTTACTTTACTTTATTAAAAGCATGTTAGGTTGCTAGATATTTTCTTTCCAGTACAGTACCTTTACCTTATAATGCAAATTGGCATGCTTATTTTGGTCATATTACTTAGGAATTTTCTTTGTACTTAGTAGATGTTCATTAGCACCTTACTTATCTTTTTATGCAGCTTAAGTTGAGGTATGTGCTTACCTCACACTTCATTTAAGTTATAATGTATTATTATAACTTGCCTTTCTTTCTTTGTTGCTTTACCATTATTTTTATGCTTAAGTTAGTTTTGTGATATCATTAAATATATAAAAATGGTTACCCTAAAATGTACTTAGACATTATTGTATAACTAGATTTTTCTTTTGTTGGCCAGGGCCCTATCATTATGAAACTGATAATGATAGATTCCAAGCTGTTTGAGGAAGCAGAACCTTCAGATGAACAAATCTAGGACGAGGCCCAGGTTGCTGAAGATCCTTAGATTATGTTTTCTACTTCCTTTATACTCTTGCATCGTGAGGATAAGAGACATTTTATTTTAGCCTTTAACTTTAAATGTTGTAATAATACTTGTTTAAATTGTACTTTTCTTTTCATGCATTTTATATTTTGAGTTGGATGTTTCACATTTCATTATGGATGTATGGATGTTACTATACCTTGTTCCTTTTTTTCCGCACTCTAATTATGTAGTATACTCATTAAGTGATTATTCTGCTTTGCTTTATTAAAAAGTGACAACCACTCCTTAAATCTCGAATGATTAAGGGGCGGCCACCATAGATTCACTCAGACCTTACTAACTAGAGATCTCCTGCAACGGAGCTACTGTAGGGAGACAATTCTCCCCATAGAGGCCATGACTGACCCAGAGCTTGATCCATACACCTTTAGGGAGGTGAGGCGGATCAAAGCCCCCCGGCCTGAGGATTTGAGGTGGGCTGGATTGCTGGGTCCTTACTCGAACCCAGTCCTTTTATAGGACCTAGCATGATCAATCAAAATCGATCGATTGGAGCTACCTTAGGGCACAATTACGATAGGAGTGAGTTCAATTCTATAATACGAGCTACTACAAATCAAAAAGAGTAAATTTTGAGCTTCATTAGCTCAGAACTTGCAGACTAGGGTACCTAGTTTGACGGATGAGCTTGAGTTAGACAGCAGAGGGAGATTGGGGCACTAGCAAACTTCCAGAGACATGTTAAGGGTTCCTGAACACTAGGAGACCCCTTCTATCAGTGGTACGCATACCTGGAATGCTTGAGAAGCTTGGACAGACAACAATGGAGGTTTGGGTTGCAGAGCTTCAATTGACAGCAAGCTGATCCTTGGAGTAGACCTGAGGCTATTCATAGCCTCAGGGAGGGAATGGGAAGGTTCTAGAGGCTTGCTTGGGTCTGGGACTGACCCGAGAGCTCAGGCCATGGTTGAACTCCAATTTCCTTATTTAGAGCTAATCAGGCCATGAGGCCCGAAAGGGCTGATATGTTGTTGTGGGAAGGTCCCCAACAGTATGCTGAGGTAGAGCAGGTAGTGGGGGACGGGCCTGGCTATTTAGAATCCACTGGATTTCTTTTGTCGGGCACAGGCAAGGTGAAGATGAAGATCCATAGTGTGGGAGCACTATGGTGCATTTGATAGATTGATCAAAACCATGCTATGATCCTGATCCTCCGAATCCTAACAGCCAGATCCGATTGAATCCACACAGTAGGATCCACGGGATGCATCTAATGGTAATTAGTGGTTCCGCAGGATCTAATCCTAGTCGTTGATTCCTTAAGCATGATGGTCAAAATAGAGGGACTCTGCTATCGTGCGATATGGGCTCCGCAGCAGATCGCCCATGGTTCGCACAACAGATCCTGACCTTTTAATCGAGTATTTGGGTATATTTGAAAATTTGAAATGTTGGAAGCCCTAAAATGCAATTAGACCAATTTAATTTAAATTGAATTATGGTCTAAATGATCACCAAATTTTACCAAACTTTCACCCCTAGCTAATTTGGGGGTGAGGAATTCAGAAATCCAATCAAATTTTAATTCTGAGACCAAAATATTTTAGGTCTTATTTAGGCCATTTAGATTGATTAAAAATGTTAACTTGACTTAGAGAAGTTCAATTGACTTTAAATCTTCAGAATTTACTTAACTTGATATTTAAAATGCAATAGGATTAAAACTAATGCCTGATCAAGCTGAGAATTAAAAGGGTAACAACCTAGGGTCCATCTTTATGGACTTATTACAAGGAATGTTTAAACTGTATTTGGATAAGTTTGTAATAGTATTCATTGATGATATTTTAATTTATTCTAAGAGCAAGGAAGAATATGAAAATCATCTAAGAACTATTCTAGAAACTATAAGGTATCATTAGCTTTATTCAAAATATTATAAATGTAAATTTTGGCTGGATTCTGTAGCTTTCTTAGGCCATGCTGTGGATGCCGAAAGAATCAAGGTCGATTAGAAAATGATAAGCGCCATTTAGGAATGTCCCAAACCAAAAACCGTGATAGATATTCACAGTTTTCTCGGTTTTGCTGGGTATTATAAAATAATTGTTACAAGATTTTCGCAAATAGCTGTACCTTTAACTAAATTAGCACAAAAAGTAGTTCCATTCATTTAGAGTTAGCAATGCGAAGAATCTTTTTAATAGTTCAAATAAGCATTAGATACTGTCATTGCACTAACCCTGCCACAAGAGACAAGAAATTATCAAGTTTATACTGACGCGTCCATAGTAGGGCTTGGATGCATTCTCATGCAAGAGAAGAAGGGAGTAGCATATGCATCTAGGCAATTAAAGAGTCATGAAAGGAACTACCAAGTGCATGACTTAGAACTGGCAGCAGTAGTATTTGCCTTAAAAATATGGAGGCACTACTACCTATATAAAGTGAGAAGTGAAATTCTTACAGATCATCAAAGTTTAAAATATATTTTCACTAAGAAAGAGTTGAACTATCAATAAAGGTAATGGTTGGAATTGATCAGCGACTATGACTTAGACATACAATATCACTCTGGTAAAGCTAATGTCGTAGCTAATGCCCTCAGTAGAAAAGCAGACCTAAATACTATAATGGTAAGTTCATTAATGAAAGAATTCAGATAGTTAAGCATAAAACCTATTAATAGAAAATAGTTAAATAATTTACTTGAAAATAATACTACAGAGCCTACATTCATGCAGTGCATAACAATTGCCCAAGAGAATGATAAGGGATATTCTAAGATAAAAGCAATCATCAAAAATGGTTGCATGACAGACTTATAACTACAAAAAAAAGTTTATATTTATTATGGAAAAAGAATATGAATTCCAAATAATTCAAATATTTGGAATCAAATTCTATCTTAAGTTCACAACTTATGGTAGACAATTCACTCTGGAAATAATAAAATGTATATGGATCTAATAGAGTCCTTTTGGTGGTTTGGACTAAGAAAGACGTTGATGAATATGTCGCTAAATGTCATGTCTGAAATTTAGTAAAGACAGAATATGAAAGTTCAAGTGGACTATTACATCTATTAGATATCCCAGAGTGGAAATAGCCAAATATTTATATGGACTTTGTGATAGGATTTCCCATAAGCCGTACTAGAGTAGATGCGGTTTGGGTAACCGTAGATCGTCTAACAAAATCAACACACTTCTTTCTGATAAAGCAAACAGATTCAGTGGAAAAGCTAGCCAAGTTATATATTAAATAGATAATCAAACTTCACAGAATCTCTAAAACTATTGTCTCGGATCTTGATGACTGATTTACCTTCCATTTTTGGAAGGTAGTACATCAAGTTTTAGGGAAAATATTATCTATGAGTATAGCATTTCACTTTCAAACAAATGGTCAGACCGAGAGAGTAAACCAAGTACTTGAAGATCTTCTTTGATTATGCATATTAGAGTTCGGCAGTAGTTAGGAAGATCACCTTCCATTAGTGGAGTTTGTATACAACAACATCAATCAGTTATGTATTGGAATGGCCCCATATAAATCTCTATATGGCAAAAGATGTAGCAAGCCATTGGTCTGGACTGAAGTAAGATATGTTCAGTTATACAGATCTGATCAAGTTGAGGAGATTAATAAGAAAATTCATATGATAAAGAGTAGGATTGCTACAGCTCAAGATGCTAAACATCAAATGCTAGAATTTTAAGTAGGAGGTTATGCCTATCTAAAGGTAAGCTTAATAAGAGGAGTTCATAGGTTTGACATAGCATGGAAGTTAAGTTCAAGAGACATTAGACCCTTCGAACTAATCGCCAAAGTTGGAGACTATAAGCTTAAACTACCAGATAATTTTTTTGTCATTCATAACGTATTCCACATTTCTTCATTACGAAGGTGTCTACAGAAACCATTCTAGCAAGTGTCTATGGCTTCAATCAATCTCAAACCTGATCTAACTTACAAAGAAGAACCACTCAAAATGTTGGGTTAATATAATCAAAATTTATGGAGTCGCCATATCCCAATGATAAGAGTACAATGGAAGAATTCATCAGAAGAAGAAGCCACTCTGGAAAGATAAGACTCCATGAAGAATAATTACCCAATACGTTTCAATATGTAAGGTATTATTCTCACCCATAAATAAGTTTTGTTTGTATGATGTCAAGGACAACATTATTTTTAAGTAGAGAAGTTTGTAATGACCTAAGTTGTTACTAAGATAATTATGACTAAACCTGACTCAAAAATCAGGACCCGAGTGATTTCAACATTAAGAAAAACTAAAAATATCGTTGGATAGAGTATATATTTATGAATGTAATGCTGAAATTTGGGAGCACTCCGGATAATGAAAACTAATTGATTTTTATATTATTTAAATTCAGTAAATTGGAAAATTAAAAATAAGTCCAAATTCAGTAATTTTAGTATCGTTGGATTAAAAATATTATAAAAAGGCTATAAAAAAAGTTTTGCCTAATTTAAAACTTCGGATTGACCATAATTAATTTTTGAAGTTTTTATCTTCAGAAATTAAAAAAAAAAAATACTAGTGCAAATTAAAAATTTCTTATGCTAGTGTATTTTTCTCATCAAGATACACCCCTACATCAAGTTTTGTTATTTTCTAAAAAGGAAATGGGAGAGAGAGAAAGCAGGAGAGAAGAGGAGAGAGAAAGATGAGATAAGAAGGAGACAGAAAAGCTGAATTGAATAGTTAAAGCATTTATGAAGAAGTTGACAAATTTGTTCACATCCAAATAATGAAGGAGAGAGAAAATTTATTTAATTAATTAATTAATTAAGAAAAAAGTTTATAAATACACCCCCCACATCTTCTCATCATCCCCACCTCTCTTCTCCCGCACTCCCTTCTCCTCCCCGACTCCCCACCCCACTCCTCTTATCCTCTCCACTTCCTCCCTTTCTTCCTCGGCCACCACCGATTCCCCTCGTTGACTTCCAGTAATGTATCGGCCGCCTCTTGATAATCATCGTGTAACACTAACTCAACCATGATTAAGTGATAGCCGTCACTAATACCACAAATAATAAATAAGATATCCATGATATTAATCCTAAGGTGAGCAAGATCTTAACAAAAATATAAGTAAAGCAGTACAAAAGATAATGAACACGACATCCATACATTATCCACATTGATCCATTCACATACATTACAGAAATGCAGAATAATAAGAAAGAAACTCATTTTTTATATTTAAATTAAATATCGGCAAAATAAATTTTAAATAAGCAATTTCCCCTTTTTGCAGGCCACAAACTTCACTTGAGCTTCTATCATAAGATCACCCTCAAGCGCAAGGTCTGATTTATAACCTGATGCTACCATATGTACATATATGACAGGGCCAAGCCAACAAAGAAAAAATATTATTAGACTTATAAAATCTAAGTACAATTTAAGCTAAAAAATTGTATATTCTTATATTTAAGAGATATTCTTAAATATAATAGTAAAATAGAAAACAAATTGTAGAAAACTGAACTGTAAATCTAGCACTAAAATTAAAAGAAGGAAAAACAATAACTAAAGCAAAGTACTGAAAGGAAATCAACTGAAATAAACTGTAGTTGAAATAACTAAAAGTAAAGTAAATGTCAAATAAATTTGAAACTATAATTAACTACTAAAATATGTGTAAAATAATTTGAAATCTGAATCTGAGTAAAGGGTACTATAAAACTGTGCTGTATACGACTGAAATCATAATTATGCATATGAATATGCCACATAACCGTATGTCGCTGATATGCTGACGGGTGTCTCATGGACACACCACTATTTTCTTGATGAGTGAACGCTCTGCTAACAGTGTCCTTTGGTGAGCCAAATTGCTCTACTAACAAGTCTTTAGGTGAGCCAAATCACTCCACTAATGATGACATGACTTAAGCATTATGATATGCCAAGGTTTTAATGCCGGTATGCTTTAAATCATCGACAAATCCCGAAATCATTTCAATATCAAGTATTGATTCCATTTATCTCTATTGTGTAGAATTCACCTAAGTGAATTGTGACTCCTGAGTCTAATTTTCTGAGTTACTTAGATTAAGATCATATAAAACTATCAGCTAAAGGGATTATATACACATAGTTGGTATGTTTCCAAGCAAGATAATTTAGCACTTAGTTTGTTTAACTATACTTATCGAAGCGCACGACGATAAGATGCATGACCCGGTTACAGTTTATTCTATTAAACTAAGCTGTTAAATACCTTACTTATAAACATATATTGTGCTATAAGAGGATGACTTAAGATATTTAGTTTGTTTAACTACACTTATCAAAGCACACGATGATAAGAGGCATGATCCAGTTACAGTTTATTCTATCAAATGAAGCATCCAAGTCTACCCAATTATAAAACACTTAGGCTTAGAAAATTACTCTAAGCTGGACTGTACTTATCAAATCACATAGGATAAGACTGTGACTCTACAATCATACTTAGAGTGACTCATTCAGCACTATGAATATACACTTTCACATTCTACTGATAATCTAATAATTTCCATAAATCTATTTAAATAATGATTATCAAACTAATGAATCTTTACTCCATTGAAATGGATTCTACACAAGGTTCCAAGGATGTGACCCAAAGGTCACTCAATTTTATGTTACTACCACATGGGAGAATCTCTTGCTAAGTTCATAGGTGATTCTACCATAAGGGTCTAAGAGCAACTATATAAAGTTAATAAGGAGCATCTAAGTATCTACCTCATGATGTAAATAATAAGCTTTCCTACCTCAATAGTTCACTTATTTAAAAGGCATGACAATTTAATTGATCTAAACACTATCATATCTTTAAGGATCTAAATACTAATTGAGATAATTAACCTCGAAGTCAAATAATAAGTTTAGAGTTCACTTAGACTAACTGATTTAAATCACTTAAATTGAGATATACAAATCAAATGAGTAAACTCATTCCATTACAATATATTCTAATACTACAATTATGGGATAAAATCTTGTGAGTTCTTAAGAATTGATGGATTCACAGATCCATTTCATTTTATAAGTTATATTGTACTAATATTCTTACTTAAGAGAAAATCAAGGATCTTAAGTTTAGATTTAGATAATAAACCACATAAGTTTGTTATGGCTTTTAATTTTTCTAGTTTATTAGTCTAAAATCAATGACAAATCAGCAAGAGTTATTGAACTTATGCGGTTATTGACTATCCAAATTCAATGTTCAATTAATTTAATTCATGAGATAAGTCATTACAATCTTAGGATTGGGGTTATTTGATAAATCAATATCTCTTATTAGTTAATTAAAGATCATTACATGATGGCTCTCTTATTTAAGAGAAAAATCTAGAAAATGTAAGCTTAAGTTCAAGATAGAATCAAAACACCTTAATCCTTTACAAGACTTAATGATCTAACATGCAACATTTAATTCAAGAAATAAATCACATGCTATTGATTTGTTCATTATTGATAAATGCAAGTGTGAAATAATAGTCAAGGTAATTCCTCCTAAACTCTTCACATTTTAACAAGATGGTAACACTAACGTACAATTTATAATAGTTTCTCCCAAACATGTTACAAAATAAAATGTAAGTTAACATAGGATCTAAGACAATGAAAACACAACACAATATGAACAATGAAAGTGATGTATGCACTTAACATAGAACTAAATAAAATGATTTAATTTATTTGAACTCAGTACAAGTTCTAAGTGCTTACGTATCTTAAAGCGATTCGAACTTGAAGCTCGATGATTGATTGGAAAGAGATGACAATCACAGCATCTACAACAAATGGACAAGGCACATCTAATTATATTCTTTGATAACTTTGCTTAATCCTAGATGAACTTGTATTAAAGCAAATTCATTCTCTAATACTGAAGATAGAATGATAAACTACAGTATTCAAGAGAGGGATTTGCAAGATGGAATGCAATATTTTGGTAACAGTGATAGTAATCAAATCTATGGAGGGTTTTAAGAGAATATACTGAACATAAACCATTAAAGTCTAATTATGCATGATATCTCCCAAAAAGAACCATATTATTATTTATAAGAGCATTAAGTAAGCTAATATGTATAGATAGACTTCAAACAATCCATTTACAACTTACTTATGTGATAAAAAAAATTAACCTTAGCTTTAGGTATACATATTTCAACAATATTAATGACTTTGATGGTTAATGCCTTTAGATATATATTTGGAAATTCATACTATTTTATTACAATTTTATGGGAAGGAAGCACATGAACTATAATGAACTTGGCTACATACCATAGATGTGATAATCAATAATAAGATGAAATTCTCAAACACTTTTTATTGATTGTAGGACAACAATGTTTCAATCAATTGGTATAGTTTCTGTCATATAGAATACTTTAATTCATGTCATTAAAATCAAATGATGAACAAAAATAATGCTAATAGTGCTATGTCCCCCATTAATATTTTATATTAGAATTTTATTGTAATAATACAAAATTTACGAAATGTTTTTCATCTTTTATTTTAAATTCTGACTTGTGGTCGTGATATTTTGTATGTTTGGAATAGAATGATAATTCATTAAGATGAAGTAAGCAAATTCTATAATTTTACGCTTGTCATCCTTAAAGGAGTGGGTAAGAGTAGCTATAAACACAAAATTACAAAATAAGATTCATATATTCATATGATATTGATTTTATTTTATAATATATATATATATATATATATATATATATATATATATATATATAATATAAATGAAAAACTCATAATGCAATGTTGTGGCTAGGTATGGACGACAGGAGAAATTTATTATTTGAATGAATTGTTTTCTTATATAATTTGATCTTGGCCGATAATTCCTTGCCAATTTTGCTGAATTAGCGGTGAATTTATGATCTCATGTTTTCTCAAATAACCTTTCCAAGGCCTCAATCCTTCTAACATATTTTTTTCTTCTTTTATATGAGTTGTTTTATGCCTATATGCACATAATTGATAGGAAAGACAATTCATGCAAGTTAATGATACAAATAAATAAAATAGCTTGTGATTCCATCATATTTTTATCTTACATTCTACTTTGAAAGATTAATGATACAGTACTAGCAGTAGAAACCTGCTATCCAAATAAATATGATTGGGGATTCAATTGAGGTAACCAAAGAGCATTTTATTTGCTCGGCAGAAAAGTAAACAATCAAAGATTACCAATATCAGCTACTACTCGGCCAAAAGAAATAGAGTGAAAGAGCCGTAAGAGGAGCTACACCCTGCCAAAGAAGGAGGGAGCTGCTCTGCTCGGTGAAAGGCTGCAACTTCAATTGGAAGGGATGGACACCGGCAGTAGCTCTCGACCTAGACGAGAGAGAGAAGAAAGCGTCACTCGGCCTTCTGCCAAGAGCAAGGTTGGCGGGGGTTTCAGTCTTGCGTCGAAAGGGAGAAGCTGACGGGGCTCTCCGCCTCTAACCGAGAAAGGAGACGAGCAAGCAGCAATCGGCCTCCAGCAGAGAAATGAGGGAGCCGACGCCTCTCGGCCTCCTGCCGAGAGGGATGCATGCGCCTCTCCCATGGGAGAGGACGAAGGAGTCGACTGAGGGGAATTAGGTTTAGGCTATTATAATTAAGGCAAGTATAGAGAGCGCTTACTTATATGCTCATCCAAGCTGTTGAGAGCCACTCGATCAAGATCGAGTGGCTAAAAGCGATTTGGTATGTCCAAGCTTCGATTGATGGCCGATTGAACTCCAAAAATTACAAGCTTACTGCTAAAACGAGCATTTCGGTAAGAGGAACACACACGTTTAAAAATAATTGAATTTAGAAAAGTATTTTATTTTATATAAAATTTTAAACAAAATACTTTGAAAATTCACTACGATCAATCTGACAATCAAAAATTAACAAAACTTAAAACATAACACCTCATCTTATGCATAACCCAAATATAGAAAAATTTCTAAATTCTGATATATATTTTTCTTACTATTGAACTTTAAAGTTTAAACTTTACGAATTAACTTAGAACGATCCGAGATCCCAATTGTGCTAAAATTGTCATAGGAGGATTCCCTCAATACGTTTTATTCGAAGATATTTTTATTAAATTTTAATTCAAATTAAATCAGGATATTGATTTTCATCTTAATTCGATCGAATTCAGGCCAAATTGGTTGGGAAACAACCATGAGTTGTTACAAGTAAAGTTTCGTCAACGCCAATATAGAGTAAAAAATGAAATACTTTCTATTTATTTCATTTCTTTTTCTTCTTTAAATAATAATAATAATGCTATTATTACTATTATCAATGTTAATATTATTTTTATTATTATTATATTTTCATTTTTGTCATTATATATATATATATATATATATATATATTTTTTAATTTCAGTAATTTTTATTTCTGTCATTTTTTTTTCTTCTATATATGTATATATTTCATAATTTATGCAATATTTATTTATTTCATTTTTATATATACATATATATTTCTTAATTTTTAGAGCTTTCATTTTTATCATTTTTTTTTTATATGCATATATTTTTTAATTTTTAAAACTTTAAATTCTGTTATTTCTCTTTCATTTAATATATATATAAATATATTACTTATAATAATAAAAATTATTATTTTTAATGTATAAAGATAAATGATCAATATAATATTAATATTGATATTTTTGCTAATATAAAATGAAAGATATTATTCTTTCATTTGCAGCATCTACATTACTATTAAGCTTTGACCTATTTTGATATATTTATATGAGATTTTGTGCTTAGAAATTAAAAAAAGTGATCAGAAATCAGTATCATGGGTTCGTTCAAGTAGATCTCCTATCTGTACAAACAATACGTTAAGTTAGGACAGGCTGATATCTGAGAAATAAAGAGACTGCACAGAGCCTTTGAGGGGGAAAATATAGTTAGTCAAAACTTACATCTCAGATAATTAAATAAACGTATCTAACTCATTAATTATTTTGCAATTTTGTCATATATAATAAATATTATATATTGCAGTATTTTCTTTCATAATGAGCACATATGTTAAATATATATATTACATTCATAATCGTAAGCATATCATACTTAAATATCATATTTTATTTGTATATACTTCTCATGCAGAATCAAGCTGCCGAAATGTAAATTTTGAAATCCCACAAACTTACTTAAATATTTGTATCTAATAAAATTTTTTTTTTCTTTTCTTTATTTTTTTTTTGTTCGCCATATCATATATATATATATATATATATGACAGTTCAAGAACAATCTCTGGATCAAGCTTTTGATGAGGAGCTGATACATAATACATAATGGAGCACTTAAACACTGGTTTTTTAAAAGTTATTAATTTTTGCTTAGTGTGTATAAGATTTTGTAAGATAATTATTATCTTTGTAATGAATGTATATATTTTATTATTCTGGTATTTTTGAATGTTGTAATTAATATGGAAGTGTGTATTTTATACGACTCTAAATATAATGTTATAATAAACCCCAATATGATTCTGGGGAGTGAGAACCTAACGTTGGATTAGCTATGCCGACCCAGCGGCGGGTCGCCACATCACCCCTTCCTAACTCATATGACGACATCTTTGGTGTCAAAGACCAATTTTTATTTCTTCTCCCACAATAAAATCAAACACTTTATTACTTACATAAAAGTGTCATTTTCATAGTTGTAACAACCTTAGGGTGTTACCAAATTTTATCTATGCTTCATCACGCCTTAAAATTTATTCCATTGCATTCATTTGGTCATTAGGACCTAACCTTGTAATTTTGAAGTCAATCGAACTTCATTAGGTCAAATTGGCAATTTTGCCAATTTAGGAGCCCTGAAAATTAGCCAAAATATTTATAACTCTAAATTAAATTCTGATAATATTTTTGAATTCTTCACTCCAAATTAACTTGGGGTGCAAATTTGAGAAGTTTTGGATGTCATTTAGGCCATAATTAATATTTGCACTTTTACCTCCCAACGGCCGGGATCTGTTGTCAGGACCGCAATAGATCCGCTATGGGGCCTGACAGCGGCTTAGTTTTAACGTCCATTGGAAATTGTTGCACGCATCTTAGAGCTCCCATGCTGTAGCTTATAGTACACACATCCGTGCTTCTCATCAGCTGTTGGAGCACGCTCGTGATTCGACGACTGATGTTTACTCCGCGACCGACAGTTATGTAGGATCAAATCATAGTTGTTCCCTTGTAATTGCTGACGATTGGACAATTCTAAGTGCTCTGCTACTGCTCATCTTCTTCTCCGATGCACCCCATCCCCAACAGGAGAATTTCATTGAATGCCAGCTGCCTGGCCTGTCCCCCACTCCTCCCATCAACATCATCAGGCTGTTAGGCAAGTTCCATTTCCAGCAAGGCACTGTGATTTGGCCCTGAATCTTGAGCAATCCCAACTTGGATTGTTGAGTGCTAAGCTTCAGCTTGAACTCTTGGGTTATGTAACAACCCTAGTGTTGTTACCATCAATTAGTGACCTAATTGACTCTAATCCTTTATCATTAGTCTTATAATAGTATTAGGAGTCTCCAATTTAATTTTCATGCAATTTGGAGATCATTTGGCAATTTCCAACATTTCCCAGTTTTTCGATAATTCTGAGAATACCTAATTTATTTAGACCTCAGAATCGATAATTGAGTCCACCATTGGACTCACCACACCTAAATTAGCTAGGGGTGGTATTTTGGAAGTGCTTGGAAGTCATCAAATTTTCCTTAAATATTTTAATAATATTTAAGTACCCAGAAAATTATGATAGTTAAATTGACCTCCGATCAAAAATTCAATAGCATTTTTGAGTTCAGCACACCTCAATTAGGTAAGGGTGAATTTTTGGGATTTTTCGGAGTGCATTTAGTTATTTAAATTTGATTTATAAATTGAGTATAATCAAATATTTAAATAAACTAAATAAATTAATATATATTATAAATTAAAGTTTTTTTTTTCCAACAGACTTAAGCTTTTGTATCGCGGAGATCCCCATTATTTTCCCGAATAGCGTGCAGCATTTTTGTAGGATCTGAGCCGTCGTGCCAGTTTTGTCCTGGTGTGATCTAATAGTCCAAGATGGTTCGATCGTCGCCGTTCATTCAATTTCAGGCGCGATCGGCTTGATCGAACGACAGTTGAAACCTCCCTATACGTCTCCTCTACTTGCCAAGATCATGCGCAAAGGGCCGTACCTATGAGCCTCCTGAGCAGCAATTAGGTCCCTTAGCACCTGAATTGATGGCATTTTTCCTTCATTTGCATCCTTCTTCATCTGCTGGGAAGATGTAGGAGCTCTACTCGCCACCTAAAGTCATTGTTTGTGTCCCTTCCAAAAACCTAAAAGCTTGCAGTGAGGGATTTTCTTAAGCTTCAGGTATACTTCCTGCCTCCTCTTTAATTCGTTGGTACCGATTTCTTACAATTCAGAAATGTTCAAGCTATGATCTAGAAGGTCGATCGAGCTCTGACGAGCTCGATTCAACCCTAAATAGATTTAGGATTTCTTTCAATGCCTTATGATTTTTTTTTAACCGTCGACCACAACCTAGGGCATCACCTAATCTTCTCCCTATCCATCTTCTAGATTCAATTCTTATCTTGGGTGAACGACCTCGGCGAGAGCTTATCGCTGGTGTGCGGGTCGCACTCAGTAACCCCCGGAATCGGGTTAAGGGATTAACCCTAATCCCAATCCTTCACCTCTTCTCTCGAGATGAAACAGTTCACGCACTAAGTGAGCCCGGTCTAGTTTAAGTGCCGAACCGAACCGGTCTACCTTTAGTAAACCGTGCCGTCTTCCATCCTACGAGAAGAAGACGTGTCGATCTGTGAGATCGACACGTAAATGCTTGTTTTGTGTGCAGCACTGATACCAGTGCTATTAAAAATTTATGCGCCGCCGCCTCTTTCTGAGTCCAGCACCATCATTAATTCAGTGCATGAAAACCTGTGCCAGCAGTTAAATTGATTGTGAATTTAATTTAATAAATCTTAATTATAATTAAATTCTTAATTTAATTATAACATTTAAAATAATAATCTAAATAATACAATATTATATATCATTTTGATCACGAAAATGAGTAGATCAATAATATACAATTTAATTTCTGTTTTGACAAATATTTTAATGGGTCAATATTTAGGATTAAATAATTAATTATAAATAAATTTCATCATTTTATGTGACCTAATTTGATCATTTAAGATCCAAATTAACTGATTAAATAGTCCATTTCACTCACAAAAATGTGAGGAACAATAATATGAAATAAAATTTAACTTTTGAACCCTAATTTTCTAATTCACTTTTTAACTTAATTAGGAGTCATTAAAACCCTAATTTTTCCAAAGTTGTCCAAATTTGACATACTTAGTGTCATTCTTCTCCTTATGACATAAGGATTTCATTTATATATAAATCATTTTTAATGGACAATAATTAAGGATTTTAGATTTTTGACTCTTACTTAGTGTTATTGTGATTATTCCAAATTTCTAGATAACATGTTTTAGGCTTTATAAAACCCTAGGATAGCTAATATGTCACATTTATCATCTCACTTACCAATTAGATTTCATTTATATGAGCTTAGTTCTCAACTTGCTATTAGTTTGAATTAATTGCCAAGTGCTTAATTCATCTTTTAACCCTAAGGTAGAAACCCTAGGATTGATTTGTAATTGATCTATAGTTGATCCCTAAATCTATTAGTTAAACCCATTAAGGATAGATAGTCTTAATGCTTTAGTAATTGTAGATTTGTAAATCAACTAGATCTAATTTTAGTGATTAGAGTAGGACTTAGTTTATTCATCCTAATCCCTAAAGCCTTTTCTTAATTATTTTAAGATGTAGTAATAGGAATCCCTAACTTACTTAGATTAGTTTAGGAATCCTATTAAATTCTTTAAACATCAACTAATAGTATACTTAGAACTTGTAGTTCTAAAATCCTATTCATTACTTACCTTAAACCTTACCATTACTTGTAATAAAGCTATATTAACATTTGATTGATTAGGTCCTTCAAACTATAACCTAGCTAGTGAACCCTAGTGAACCTTATTGGTTCTATTTTAGTTCAAATTTCTTAAGTTGGTTATTTTCCTATCTTAATCTCTTTCTACTGGATACCTAAACCTTGATTTAATTATTCTAATTAGATCTTGTAGTTTAGGATGAGATTAAAAGCTAGTTTCTAATAGTAACAATTATACTTATAAATTATTTTGTCACATTATATTAATTGAATTGAATCTACTATTTTCAAAATCCCAATTACTACTATATTACAATTAACTGAGATCAATATCTCAAAGTTGATTGGGAGCTCAATTAGCTCCAATCATTAAGTAGATCATTAAAATTAGATAACTTTTGATATCACTTAGTTGCAATGATTGATTTTCCTTGAATGCTTGCTTAGCTTTGAATTGTTTTCATTTGAATCATTCATATAAGACATTGTGCATGAATAAAACTTTCATATTAAATTACTAGGAGTCTATATGGTGGATCAGTCTAGGGCAGACTGAAAATGGAGTAATAAGGAGACCTCACATTCTTAGAGGGCGAATGTGAGTGTTTTAGGTAGACGCCACTTTTCCGTAATGGTTAAACAGACATGTTTAACTCCTCATTTCATTCTGAATATGCCCACAGAATGAGTACAGATTAAATCAATTTCAATTAATAAATATGTGAGATCTTCAATCTTATAGACTGTTAAGACTCACCATAGCTTTTAGTTATGGTGCTTTCTATAATTATAGACTGTGAATCTTAGGCTAATATTCTAAGATCTCTCTTCAATTTCCTTACTATGCATTTTCTATGATTTAAAACTGTACTTTACTTGTTTACAGTTTATTTAGATTACAGTGAATGTTGTATAACTTCATGTAAATGGTTCACAATTGATTTTCCTTACTTAGCATAAGTTCATTTGAATATATACATGCCTTACTTCATTTACTTTCATATGCACATTAGTCTATTTCTAGCCTATTTAGGATACTTTTACCCTTGCATTTTTGCAGGCTAGGATGTATACTTAAGTGAGTATTCTAACTCACTTATTTTTCCTACTTGCTCTTCCTTACTTGTATACTTACCATAATGCACTTATGCTTATGCTTCCTTTGTAACTAGAAATATGATATCCAATTATAACAATAACATGTTTAGCTAATCTTAAATTATACTTAAACTATTTAGTCTAACCAGATTTTCTATTTCTTGGCTTTGCACTATCACATTTAAATGCCAAAATGTGATAGATCAAGTGCACTTGGAGGCTAGTGGAACTAGACTAAGCGCTAAAAATTAAAAACTAGTTTCGCCTATCATATATTATAAATTTAAAGCTTATTACAATTTGCAAAGTGAGCTATTAGATTTCTTCCTTTTATTTTTAGTTTACTGTTAGTTTGTAATAATGTCATTTACTTTAATTTTACTACACTTGTTGGAGCTTAGAATATTTAAAATGCTTGTGATGAATGAATAGATGAATGTATTGAATGGATGAATGGTTTTAAATGCATAAAAATAAATATTAATCAAGTCCTTAATTGCATGTCTACTTGGGATGTTAATTGGAATTAGTTGAATATTCATTTGTTTATATAATTGGAATTTAGTATCTCATCTAAGTGATAGTCCTTTCATATATTCATGTAAATATTGAAATGTTGAGATGAAACAAACTTTAGGCTAGACAATTGTTTCATATGTGATTTTCTCCCTTTATTATTTTAGAATTGAAAATGAGCAATCTTATAAAGTGAATTGAACTCTATTGTAGAATTGGAAATGAGCAATCCTATAAAATGAATTGAACTCTATTGTATAATTGGAAATGAGCAATCTTATAAAAAGAATTGAACTTTATTGTAGAATTGAAAATGAGCAATCCTATAAAAAGGATTGAACTCTATATTAGAATTGGAGTTAAAAAAATGAATTGACCGCATGTTAGTTTATGTTGTCTTTTCTTTCCAAATATAACTCCCATTAGAATGGGAGTATTTTATGTCATTTTGCAGGTGTTTCCTTAGCCATTTTCAAAGGAGACTCTACTGAAATTTTTAAGAAAATTTAGACTTAGAATATTTTGACAAAAATATAGACCTATAACTCACATGTCAATTACTAAACAAATAACTAGAATTTCATATCTAAGATTGAATGTATTCATGTCAATTATTTAAATTGCAATCTAATGTATTCTTACTTATATCACATATGTTCAATTCTACTCCATTCTCACTTATAAACCTATGTATTGCATCTATACTTATAAACTACTAAATACCATTCATAATTTCCCTCCCTGCTTAACTTAAGATCCTCTTCTAAATCCTTGGCCAAATATAATATCTAATGATTTGGATTATCTTTCTTCTAATTTATTATTAGGTATCATGGTGATGTATCAATATTGAGTTAAGTGATTCTCAATATTGGGGTTGTTATAGGCTGAGCTAGCCTCTATCCCACCTCAACTAAGCCCCTGATGCTATAAATACCTCAAGAATTATTCCTTGAGCTTTTTTTCTTAGCAATTGACTCCAATTGTGGTTTCCCCAGCCGCACCCTCCTTCTATCCCGATCTTGCCCAACACCCCCAGCTCCATCTAGCAAAAATCAGAGGGTGTGCACTTAAAGTTTGAGTCCCCTAGCCACTTCATGAGGTGCTCCTGAGGCTCGAGCATCATCAGATCAATTGGACACTATCTTCTCATCTGTCCAGGTACTTCACTCCTACTGTAATAACCCAAGTTGTTACCCTAGTCAATTATAACTAATTTAAGTCCTCATTCTGATATTAGATCACTAATTGAGTCATTAGAAGTTATCCACCAAGACCTAGTCCTAATCAAGAGCCAAATTCATCAAAATCCTGATTCTAGAAAAATTTAGAAATCCTAAAGTTTGACCTATCTAAATTGATCTCAGATCAAAAATCAGACTTCGTCATTACGCTCATTGCTCCCAAATTTACTAGGAGTAATGTTTTGGTGGTAATTGAAAGTCGTCAAAAATTCGTCAAATATTTTAATATTATTTAAATACCCCAAAAATTAAGAAAATAAATTATTCGTCGAAACCAAAATCCGACATCGCTGTTGCGTTCCTCACCCCTTAATTAGCTAGGTAGGGGTGAACATTTGGAAATTTTCTGAGTTCATTTAAATATTTAATTTTTAATTAGGAAAAGTAGTAATTAAATAAAAAATTAGATTAATAATTACTAAAGTAAATCCTTATCAGGTCGAATCCCTACTGCATTTCGGATACGACTCGCTAATCCTAAGCGGATCTGATACAGATCGGCTTCGCCCAATCCATCCGATCAGATCAGGATCAAACGACTACTGTCCTTCATCCCAATAGCCACGCTCAGTGTGACTCAGAGTCCCTGTTAGCGGCCAATCACCGAACGCACGACCTCGGCTGCTCTGCCCCAGCTCCCATAAGCTACAAAGCTCCTCGTCATTGCGAGTGAACCATCTGTGAAGAACCCTAAGGCAATCTGAAGTTGTCGGCACAATCCTGAGAGGACCCTAAAACCTAAATTGTTCAAGAGCAGGTACCCCAATCTCCCAATTCCTTCATTTGATTGCTGCATTTCACTTTCATAAAATGATTTCATGCTTAGGATTGCTAGTTGAACGGTCTGATTGGGTTATGTAGCGCCCCGTCACCATCACCATGCACAAAACAAACTAAATTCGGCGGCGGAGCGGTGCGCCACTCGGGAAGGCATAACCCATCTCCCCGAATAAGCTAACTAAAGAAACTAGCCACACTTAAGGCTGCTGACTCAACTCGAGAGGAGGGTTGAGAGTCAATACTTATGATAAGAGTAAGATACTTATCCTAAGTATTATATTAATATATTCATTGGATTATAAAGGCAAGTAAGGCATCCAATATATGTTCTCGAGTATTAACATTTCCAATACACTGATCACATCACAATACTAAGTATAGTAGTAGAATAACAGAGTGTGGAATCTAAAGCAAAATATATAGAATACATTCATCACAGAACAGTAGTAGGCATTCTTCTTGAAAAAGAAAAGTAAAAGTGCATCCAAAATTATTACAAACTGTTTACTGAATAATACAAAAGTAAAGTGTAGATAATGAACTAAAATGAAAGCAGAAAGGTGATAAGCCTGAACGAGGGTCCACTGAGGCTCCACGTACTCCTCCTAGATCTCCTGCAAGTCCTCCTGCCCTAGTTTAACCAACTACTCAGGATCTAGAAAATTATCGAATCCCAAAAGTACCCCGTATTAGACAAGAAGTCTAACACATCAAAACTAAATTAAGTAGTTCTAAAAAAGGTGCAATGAAATAGTAAGGAAACTAAAACTGCAGAAAAACTATAAAGAAAACTGAATAAATGAAACTATGCAAAATTGAGTAAAGTAAAACTTAACTATAATTTGAATGCTGAAAATAACAAAAAATAATGAATGATCTGAAACTGATGTAAGAACACCCAAATTGTACTACATGTCACTGAATTCATGCATCTGAATATGCGCAATACTGTATGCCACTAATATGCAACTAAATTATCACTGAACTGCTATGAGTTGTATGATCGAATGTCTACATACATCCTATTGGGAAAGTTTACCGTGATGTCTCAACATCTTAAATTTCCCCTATCAAGGTAAGCAACATTCTGTAATTTATAAAATCATCACTAATACTCATACATCATGCTCATATACTACATGACTTAAATACATAAATCCAAAAATTCTTGAAATCAAATTAGGACTCAACTGTCTCCATTGCGCAGAATCCTTCTAAAAGGATTCTGACTCATAGATTCTAATTTTAATAATTTGATTCACCTAGAATTTTACTGAAAATCATCAGTTGGAAAAATTGTATATACATATTAGGTATATTTCCAAGAAAAGTGGATTTAACATTTAGTTTGTTTAAAATTGCACATATTGAAGCGCACTAAGATAGGAGGAAGAACTCTGTTACAGTTTTTATCTCAAACTAAGCTGTTAAATACTCTAATTACAAGCATACCTAGTGTTCTAAAGAGAGTAACTTAAATTACTTAGTTTGTTTAAAACTGCACTTATCAAAGCGCACTAAGATAAGAGACCAGTCGTAGTTTATATTTCAAACTAAAGATTTAAGTCCCTAATTATAACACTCTTGAGAATGATTGATTTAATCTAAGCGAGATTGTATCCGCCTAAGCCCGCAGGATAGCACAAAGATAAATCTTACATAGAGTGACTCAACAATTCCTGAATATTGCTGGAGTGATCCAATACTATGGATATACACTACTATACTCAATTAATAATATGGGTTCAATCAATTCAATTTAATCACCAAGGATTTATCCAACACTATCAATCCTTATTCTAATTGGGTGAGTCCTACACAAGGCTCTAAAGATGTGACCAAGAGGTCACTCAACATGGGCTATTACCATATGGAAGAATCTCAATCTAATATCTTATGTGTATTCTACCATAAGGTTTTTGATCATCTTCTAAGGTCAGGGACGATCATCTAGGTTCCTACCTCAATATATCACAATAAGTCTTTCCTACCTCATGGTGTAACATTCTTTAAGGCTTTTAAATATTTTAAAGCACTCCAAAAGTAACATCCTTATGATCTCACTCTTCTACCACTTAAGTTAAAGATTTAGGGTTTACTTATTTTCTTAGATAAAAGTGATCAATTCAGATGATTAGATCTATCCAATCACACCCTATTTTACATTATGGGATGAAGTCAAAGGTATTATTCAAATTAGGTTATTTCATAAATCATTACAATTTTATTATCCGTCTTATACTAATAGTCTTATATAAGAGAAAATCAAAGATCTAAATGTTAGATTTAGATGATTCAATCACATAACTTCCTTATTAATCTTAGTACTTCTAATTCAATAATTTAAGATCAATACTAAATTAGATGCATTATTGGAATAATGTCAATTGGATTATCTTACAATCAAGTCATTTGATTAAGTGATTAATGATTTGAATCTTAATTAGATTAACTAGGGTTTGACCCCTAATTTTACTCCAATTAAGATTAATTATTTTTTTATAGATCAATGACAAATTAGATAGATTGGAGGTGTATTATTGATGGCAACCCAAGATCTAGATCAAGTACTAACCACTTGATTAAGATCTTAAGATTTCTTAAGATTAAAAGAGTTTAATTTTTAGTTCATGAAATTAAAAATTGAAGTTGCATAAGTGAGTGTATTTACTTTCATGCTACTGTTATAAAAGAATAATAATAGAAATTTACAGAAATCAGAGGGTAATTAGTGCTAATCAAACCTTAAATAAAGATACATGGATTAGCACCTAATTACAAATCCAACCCTTAGAAATTTATGAAACTTAGCATTTACATTCAATTTATTTATTTGAACAATCAGAGACTAAGTATTCTAAATTTAGATAATCAGAAATCCTAATTTTCACTAATCATGCATTTATAAGATTAGGGCATAACTAAGATTACATAAATTAGAAATATAAATGACTTAGCACATACATTCTAAAAGCATAAGAAATACCATGGCACCTAAAGTATATAATTTGGCTAAGTATACATGCTAATCAACCCTAATTAAGTTCTGCAATAACTAGGCTAATCCATAAATTCCAACCATTAAAAGTTTAATATTATTTTATATTCAAACTCTGATGATTTTTTGATCATTATGGTATATAATATCATAAGGTTTGGACTAGTGGATCAAAACTTATTGTATTCATTTAATTTACATTTTTCCAATTAAATTTTCCAATGATTGGATTAACTGGATTATTTTTTTTAAGGATATTAAATCCAATTAATCGAATTTATTAAAATGGGCTCGGCCCACTAATAAAAGGCGCGGGTCGGCCGGGGCCCGAGAGACCCAGGACTGTTGCACCATGCGAGTCACAGGTTGGCCCGACCTGCACAGTGGCTTCATCCCCGACCCCTCGTCCTGATGACCAATTCTCGTGCATCCAGACAATGGCATGCCCAGTTGAAGGTCGGTGCACCTTCACCATGGCCATCTGCAATGGCAGAGACCTGAAGCCCCAAGTGAGGTGGTCTGGATCTGCCGGATCTTACACACATGAGAGCTCCCTCAATGGAACTACAGTGAGGAGACAATTCTCCTCACAAAGGCCATGAGTTGCCTAGGGATTGATCCCTACACCTTCAGGGAGGTGATGTAACAACCCTAAGTTGTTACCCTAGCTAGATCTAGATTAATTAAACCAAGGCTTGATTTTGATTCCATTGGATTCAATGAGTCATTTAAACATAACCCTAAAAGTTTGGAATCATTTGGAGCTAAAATGAAAAATTAGGTATTTTTGGCTATTTTTAAGCTCTGAAAAATACCTAAATTTATTTGATCTTCAAATCAAAATCTAATTTCATTTTTGAATTTCTCACACCCAAATTAGCTAAGGGTGAATTTTTGGGGATTTTTGGAGCTCATTTGGTCCTAAACTGGATTTGGATAATTTAAGAATAATTATATATTATTTAATTAATTTTATTTATATTTAAAATTAATTTTTATTAAAAAATTAAAACCCCGTGATTTGTTGTCGGGACCGCGGCAGATCCGCTGCGAGGTCCCGACAGTGGCGCGCAGAGATGCACCCGTAGGATGCCTAGCACGCATCTTGGCGTGGCTTTCCCAACGGCACGATCTTCCCCCGCCATGATCGAATGACAGCCGTGCGATCGGCATCTCAAATTTGACACACAGAATTTGATCCATGTTTCTGTTTTTCAATCCCCGCATCAGACCGTTTAATTCCAACGGCTTCGGCATCAGACGGCGGAGGCGAGCCCTGCCACTGTGGATCTTCGTCCTCACGGAGGTTTTGCCGGCAGCGGAAATTTGCCACATAGGCCTTGTCTCCCACTTGCACTGCCACGTCCGCCCAACGTTTAGGATCTTCCCAGTTCTAGCAGAATAATGCCCGTCGGGTCCTGAGGGCCTGCGTGCCCCAAATTGTTGAGGCTCGGGACTCCACCCCTGCCCGAGCCTGAACTATGGCATCTAGCCATGGCAGCCTTCCCAGAACCTCTCCTCACCTATAAATACCCTTGGCGCACTTCAGTGACCTCCTTTGCCCATTGAGACTCACAATTTATCCCAGAAGAAGCTCTGGAGCGCCCGGCGATCCCCGGCATCGGAACCTGCTGAGTACAGTTGATAGAGGGCAAGGTCTGGCGTTCAGATCCTCTGTATAGCTGCTGAGACTGTTTGGAGAGTTCCTAAGCTAACCAGTACCTCTCTGTCACTATGTTTCTGCAAACCAAGGTACAGCCCCTATCCATTTTCAGTCGAGCTAGTTTCAGCTCGTCACGCCCTCAATTAAGTTCAGATGCTGTGTTAGGACCCCTTCCTAGCTCCCCGTGGGCATTTCGAGTCTGCAGGTGAGGTCTAGCAGTGGGATGGACAGCGAATTCGCCATCTGAGTCCACTACCAGAGGGACCTCTAGCTCGCCTAATGCTGCGCTCTCGTGCGCAATTAGCCGTCTATCTAGTGCCAAAACATTTGGGTGGTGATTGTAACTTGGTATCGATGGTTGTGTTCAACCAGATTGATCGATTCGACTAGAATCGATCGATCCAGTCGCGTGTCTAGACAACAGTATACGCCGAGTAGCACCCCAGTGATCCAGACCACCTCAGAACCTCTCGAGTGGACCTATCGCTCCCTCATCGATCCCTGAGCGTGTAGGGATCAAGATAGCGGCGACCCGTGGACTCTGTGAGGAGAAATTCACTCCTCACAGGTGCGCCTTCTGGAAGGTCTCGGCCGAGTAGTCATCCGGCGATCCAGCACCTCCCAGTTAGGGATTTTTGGCTTATTCAGTGCGTCTAGGGTCAGGGATCGTGTAGCCGTTGAAATTGGGGAGTGGCATGACTGGAGCACGGAGAATTTGGCACTCGAAGCTGGTCCTGGGGTTAGGGCTGCGGGCGTGTGCGAGAGGAAGAAGACGCTGGATTTTGGGCCGGGCCGACCCCGGCCCGTGCGATTTGATTTTGGGCCGCAACTAATCAATTAATTATAGGATTGCATTTTTAAAGGTTATGCAATTAATTAATAAAATCGTATAGTTTTAATTTAAATAAATATTCAGATTAAATTAATTGAATAACTTTGGCTATACTGATCCAAATAGTATGATCCAATATACCATTTGAATCAAAAAAATTCAAAGAATCTAAATATAAAATAAAATCTCAGGTCCAATGGTGGGATTAAAACTTATTTGCCAAACTCTTTGCTGTCAATAATTAAATCATATAAAGTTATGTAAGCATCCAATTTATGTGATTAAGGGCTCTGATTGCTCCTTGTACCCTAAGGAACAATATCAGACCCTTAAAGTTGTTTTTGGATAATTAATTTTCTTAATCACTCCTGAATCACCTTAATTATGGATTAGTGAGTTTAACCCTAATTAGTCATTTGATTTGGGTGGGGATTGTTCTTGATGTCATATTAGGTCCATCGTAACCTAAGTATAAGGTTGGGTTGCCCTAAGAATGCCTATGTTCACTAATCACCCTAAACACCTTAAATAAGTGATTAGTGCTAATTAAGATTAATTAGGTCATCAAAACCTAATATAAGTGTGCTTCTCACTTCACTAATCAATATGAAACTCATTAAAATAGATTTGATCAACTTGGGTAACTAAATCCTAAAATCCTAATTTTACCCTTAAGAGGGGTATTTAGGTTACTTTGACCAAAAAATGTTTAAATGGTCCTTAAGGCTTGGAAATTTTATTAAACTATCTTAAGATAGATTAGAGATGTTCTCTGAACTCTTATACTAATAGTAATGTTAATGTGATCATTAATTCAAGAAATCTCCACTTAATCCCTAATTAAGATGCTTAGATCTTAAGTGATCCTATAAGAGTCATTTGGCATTAATCCTTGAATATAATAATTGAGATGATTAAATATCACCTTAATAAGTTTAGTAAGGTTAACCTAAGAGCTAAAACTTAAAAGAAATGTAATTGGTAAAGACTAAGTTAAAATTTAGCTTAGGGTCTAAAGTGATCAAATATCAAATCCTTAGATCTTAAGTAGCCCTAGAAAGGTCAATATGAGTTTAATGTTAATCTAATGCTTAGAATTGTCAATTTTAACCTTAATAAGCCCCTTATAGTTTAATTATGAACTTAGATTCTAAAAGAATCACAAATGAAAGCTCTTAAGATGAAACTCTAATTTAGAGATCTAAAGTGATCAAACTTCAGATCTTTAGATCTTAGATCTTAGACTTAGATCTTCAATTTGAATCAAACCATCCCATTTGAAATTCTTTAATGAATGATTGTTTAATCTTTTAAAACCTTCCATGTGGGTATAGAATGATTCAATCTAAAAGATAATGAAATTATCGTAAAGATTGAATATAGATCTTAGATTCCCAAGTTCTTAATTGATTATTTTATCTTATAATCAGTAGAATAACCTTTCAATAAGTTCTTAGTTCATGGATCCTTCAGCTTATAGGATTCTATACCTTAAATTTGAGGTTGTAAATGTGAACCCTAGATCCTAGTTAGACCATTACCTTGGATTTGGGATTTGAACTCAACATAGGGTTTAAGTTCTAAATCCTTAAATCTTGATTTACTTAATCTAGATTTGGGTAAGAGAGTAAAATATAAATAAACTAGGTCATTGATTTACTTACTTAAACCATATAGTCATCACATAATTTTGGATTTGAACTTGTTGAGTTCTAATATTAACTTTAAGGACGTAAAATTTGAGATTCTACTCGATAGCTGGATATTGGAGATCCTAAACTTGTACCTTCTCAAAGTAGTTAGATTGGATAATCATATAACATCAGATATCACATAGTCTAGATTGAGTCTCTTGCTTACTTTGGCTAGATTGCTTGGCTTACCTTGGTTATTGAGCCTTATTCTTTGAGCATAATAGGAAAACTTAGGATATAGATGATACATCCTAAGTTAGTATTTGAATTGCATATCATTCAGTTTTGTCTTGTTTGCAGTTGGTAGAATATGTCCTAGCTTAGTCTGCCTCTTCAGTAGTAGTATTGTATAGACTGGACTCAGACCTAGCATATTTGGATGGCTAGGCTGGGGATTGATTTATTGATATTGGAGGCCCTGTATGGCCTATTGGCTGGTATAGCAGTACTATGTCTTAGGCTTATTGCTACTTTAGCTGGATTGTATTATTTTTCTGATTTGCTTTGCCACATGCTTCAGTGGCCTTATTTTCAGTATTTGCTCGCTTTGCCACATGTCTCAGTGGCTTCATATTTCATAGATTGCTTGCTTTTTCCACATGTCTCAGTGGCTTTTATGTTCTTTTCCTATTCTTAACTAGCATGTTGTATGTTTACTCATATGGCTTACTTATATATACTGGCATGTTTAGGATGCTAGAATTGCACATTTTCAGTACTTGTGTTTCTTTTATATACTCAGCATATGTTAACATGATCATAAGCATGTTAGGTTTAGAATTGTATTGTAATTGTTGTTTCTTTTAGCTTTTAGCCTCACCTTGTTTATTTTGCATTGTATGCTGGCTATAAATGGATAGTTTATAGTTACCCATTTCTTTCATAGCTTGTTGTACTTTTACTGCTTGCATGTGCAGTTAAGTTAAAATGTGATATCTTAAAATGTTCAGTTCATTAAAATAGCCTAAAATGTACTTAGACAATTGTCTAACTGTAACCTTTTTATTTTGTTGGCAGGGGCCTTGGCATTTGTGATACTGATAAATGTCAGATTCAGACGTGTTCGTGGGCAGTGTCGCCGAAGAGGAGCAGGTTCAGGAGGAAGACTGCGCTGCCGCTGAATAAATAGTTATTGCATTTTCATTTTCAGTGAGATTGAGAGACATTTTCATTTTCTTTAAACTTCAGTTTGTAATAATTAATTCTGGATGTACTTTATTTCTGCATTGTGATGAGTTACTATATTACATTCTCTTTTTCTACTATGTATGCTTGTGGATGTTACTCTATTGTTCATTGCTTCTGCCACTTTGATATTAGTATATTGATGATGTTATAGTACTTTGTGACAAGTCCTTGGCTTAAGGCAGGTTGGGTTTACCTAACTTTACTTGAGTCGGGGATTTGCCACAGTTGGAGCACCGTACTTCCTTGTTGTTAGTACGGCAGCCCCACAGGTGAGGCGGATCGAAGCCCCTAAGCCTGAGGGTCTGAGGTGAGCTGGATCACTGGGTCTTTACTCAAACCTAGGCCGCTTTACAAACTTAGCCCGATCGATCAAAATCGATCAATCAAAGCTAACTTAAGGCATAGACATGATCACACTAGGTTCAAAATGACAATACGCAATCATACAAGTCAAAAGGAGATGAGTTTGAGCCACATTAGCTCATACTGAGCAAACTGGAATGCCTAGTTTGATGGATAAGCTTGCAGATGATGCGGGGAGCAATCGTGAGACTTAGCTAAGCTTAGGAAGAGAGCAAGGGGTCTTGAACACTAGGATGCGCCCACTATGAGCGGTACGCAAGCACTGTAACACCTGTAAGGAGCTTAAGCAAACCAACATTAGCGATTAAGGGGAATACTCCAATTGATCAGCAAGTTTTAGCTAAGGCAAACTTGAGGCTATTTATAGCCTTAGAGCGAATTTGGGAAACTTCTAGAGAGCTGGCTCAGGCTGGGGAGGCCCAAAAGAATGGGCCATGGCCGAGCTCTTAATTTTCCAAATTGAGCTCGGCCGGGCCATGAGGCCCTATCAGGACTGATATGCCATTGAGGGAAGATCCCCAATGGCATGCTGAGGTAGAACGGGTAGTGGGGACATGCCAGGCTATCGGGGATCCTCACAATTTTAACTGTCAGACGCGGACGAGGTGAAAACAAAGATCCATAGTCACGGGAGGGTCCGGATCTGTCTGAATGATCGATCAGAAAGGCGCGATGGTCCTATCCTACTCGCGTCGGGTTGGCGCGATGCTTGAAGTTGCAGGTCCTATCTTTCACAGTCAGCTAACTATGTGGGCCCCACATCCTCTTACGGGTTGCTACGCGTTGGTGTGGGGCCCGCCACTATGCCACGGGCAGAGACAGTTGGGGACCCTGTGGCTCAGCTGTCGACCACTAATTGGCTGCTGCCTCTACAATAATTTTTATGGACCCACCATTTTAATTAAAATAGATTTATTTAAAATTAGTTAGTTTAATATTTAAAGAGTAAGTTAATTTAATTTAAATTGAATAAATTAAATTCAAAAACATTAGAGGCTCATAACCTTTAATCCATAAGTCTAAACATAGCAAGTATATATCTCATTTTAATCAAAAAAATGAGAGGAATATTGTGGTAGTATCAAATTTCTAGTAGGACACTTAAATAATGTAGTGACATTTTAGGATCTCCACACATTTGAACCATAACTATAAGCCTCCATAACTTTGTACCTAGTGAAGCAAACCTAGCCAAAATGGACTTAAGGTAATCAGAAAAACCTTAGGAACGCTTTGATAGTATTAGTTTTTTGATTTAATCATTAGGGTGGCTAATGACTTTTGGGTCCCAATCCTAATTACCATTAAAACCCTAAAAAATAATTAGGCTATATTCCTAGGCATGCGTACCACTGATAGTAGGTGTCTCCTGGAGTTCAGGAACCCTAAGAGTCATCTGGAAGCTAATCTAGCCCCTACATTGCTTCCTGTCGATCAGCCCGAGCTCTGCCAAAGAACTAGTTATCCCCCTTTGCAAGCTATGATCCAATGAGGCTCAAGCTCCTCTCATTTGATTCATATGGCATGTAATTGTAAAATCAAACTCAACAAAATCATAATTAGGCATTATCCTAACCCCAATTGATTGAAATCGATCCATCGGGCTAAGTTCTGTAAGAGGATTGGGTCCAAGTAAGGACCCAGCGATCTAGGCCACCCCAAACCAATCCACCTTATGGGTTCAATTCGACTCACCTCCCTGAAGGTGTAGGGACTAAAACTGAAGCGAATTGTGCAATTTGTGGGGAGAATTGACTACCCATAGCAGCTCTGTAGCAGAATCTCTCGGATGAGTAAGGTTCGGATGATCCAGATCACCTCACTTAGAGTTTTAGGTCTCTACTAGTGCGCTTGATCATGGTGAAGGTGTAGGGACCTTCGGTTGGTCATGCCATGGTCAAGATGAACGAGAATTTTGGCGATTAGGGTTTCCCTAATCAGTTTGATATCGGGACAAGAGGCTGGGGACAATGATACTATGTAGGTCGGGCCGACCCGTGACCCGCGCCGTGCTATAATCCTGGGTCACTCGGACCCCAATCGACCTGTGTGTTTTGGAGATGGGCCGAGCCTGTGTATAATTAATAATATTAATTGGATTTATTTTCCTTATGAAAAATAATCCAATTATTCAAACCATAGGGAAACTTAATTGGAAAAAAGCAAAATAAATTAATTGAATAACTTTTGATCCACTGGTTCAAACCCTATGATCTTATATATCAAATTAATCAAAAAATCATAAGGAATAAGAATATAAAATAATATTAAACTTTTAATGGTTGGATTTTCTAATTTAGCCTATTTATTGCAAAACTTAATTATGGTTGATTGGCATGTGTACTTAGTCATATTGCATGATTTAAGTGCCATTGTGATCCTTATGCCTTGTATATTGCATGTGCTAGGTAGAATAATTTTCTAATTTCTAAATTAAATTTTATTATATACAAATCTTTTACTATATATGAAAATGAATTCCTTGTTGAGCATGATGAATGCTACTACCTAAGAAATTGTGCAATCATGAGCTTTAACACCGCAAATAGTCGTAATGACGTTCACTATACGAAAGCAGCTTGCGCATAACTTGGGGCAAGACGTTGAGCATTTGAGCCATGAGAAAATGTAACTTAATATTCTCTTACTTCAATAGCTCAGTGCATGTCATTTGAGATATGAACTTGATGCATGTGAGCTGAGAACCACCTTTAGAGCTCCATGACTCATTCTTGATTTATGTGAGGGTTTCGAGCACATTAAGATGTGAGTGATGACATAAACTCATTTTGCTTCGCAACTCTTCTCCTTAGCTAATTAAGAATAGATACATGAGAGCCATTGAGGGAATCAAGATTATCTGATGCTTAACTAAAATTGAACATTTTATCACTTAGACATGAGAGATAATTTAATCTACTAAAGATCACATGATTGCTATGTGCCTAGATTGAACCTCATAGAGTTCATCTATGAGCACTATATAAGATTTAGCACATTTAATGAATTATTGATAGAATGCTAAGCCTCTTGATTATGATATCAAAATAATCCAACTGACTTAACATATAATTGATAAGAAGCATAACTTGCATGAACCTTGATAATTGCATATTTGACCTTAACTTTCCTCTTTTTTCTAAAACTGTTCTAAAACCAAAGAAATTTTGAAATCATAATTTATGAAACCAAAACCAACAAAATTGATCTCTTAAGCATTATTAAAATTATGTACACTCTAGTAACAAATCAAAACACTGATCCTAGAGGATGATAAATCTCAGGATCTTACCATCTAATATTACTTCAAACAATGTACACTTATAAACACAGACATAGGTATTTTAGGCCTGCCAAATTTTTGGCACCATTATTGAGAAACAATTAATCAGATTTGTATTAGAGATAATCTAAAGCTAAATAGTGACTTAAGATTTGTGTGTGTGTATATATATATATATATATATATATATATATATATATATATATATATATTCTAAGGTTAATTGTTCTCTTAAGTTTTGGTAGTTATTTTTCTCTTAAACATTCTTTGTCTTTTTGTGCTTAGTTCTTGGTTGCTTCTAAGTTGTGAATGCGTAGACATAATATTAAAAATTATTTGTTCGATCCTGAGATTGAATGAACTCTATTAAGATTAAGAAGGGAACAACTTAGAGAATTTAAGAGACAATCTATAACAACCCTAAGTTGTTACTAGGCTTAATTATAAGAATAACCGCACTCTAATCTAGATTCTACTGCATTCACATTGTCAATATAACTTAATCCTAAAATTTTGGGATCAATCGGACCTTTCTAGATCAATTAGGCATTTTTGCAAGTTTAGTTGCCCTAAATAATAGCTAAAATATTTTGATCTACAATGAAAATTTAATTGCATTTTTGAATTCCTCACCCCTAAATTAGCTAGGGGTGAAAGTTTGAGAATTTTTGAAGATCATTTAGGCATTAATTAATTTTAATTAAAATTAGGGATATTGCACATAAGGGTTCCCAACATTTGAAATTTGCAAATATATCCCTCAATGGATTTACGCATCTGGGATCTACTGTGTGGATAGCTGGTGATCCGCTGCGAAGCCCGGGTCATGCAACAGTTGATCCCATTGCATCGATTAATTCTTCCTTCCTCAATCGAGGGTCGTGATCTTATCAACCCCTATCCATTATCAAGCATCGTATTCACATCTTTGATTTGACTATTGAGGTCCTTCTGCGATCAGCTGTAAGAGATTAAGTGATCTGGGTCATTGCGCCTTTCTAATCGATAGATCAGATGGCTCTAGGCACTCCCGCTACTGCTCACCATCGTCCTGATCGCGCCTCATCCCTGAAAGGTGAATTACCCCGTACTGCCAGCTGCCTATCCTGTCGCCCACTCCCTTAGCCACCTCAGCATACTATTGGAATTCTTTTTCAAATGGCATAGCATCCTGATCGAACCCCATGGCCTGACCAAGCTCAATGAAGAAATTGAGAGCTCGGGCCATGAGGTCACTTCTTCCCCGCCTGTCTGATCCAATCGATCCTCTAAGGCTATAAATAGCCTTGGGGATTATTCAGTGAGCTGTTTGCTCATTGAATTGTCTCAATTTCATTTTCCCTAATTCTTGAAGTCTCAACAAGCTCTGTGATCCCAAATTCTCCCAGTTCTTCCAGTCCTCCCAGTTGTCGTCTGAGGGTGTGCACTCGAGGTTCAAGTCCCCTAGCACATTCTAGAAGTTCAGTAGCTACTGGCTCTCCCTAGATTGTTCAAACCAGCTCTTTCGATCAAACCAGGTACCCCTATACTTGTAAGGAGCCAATTAGGCTCAGCACCCATTTCCATTTAATCCCTAATTGATCTCCTAACTCGTATGAATGAAATGCAATAATTGTCGAGGCTTAAGTTAGCCCTAATCTATCGGGATGATGCCTTCTCTAAAGGCAGGGACCGAGTAAGGTCCCAGACTTTCAGTCACCATCAGGTCATGCTAGCTTATGGCTCAGGTGCACCTAGTCCCGCTGAAGGTGTAACCATCGGGCCCTTAGGTTGGCATGATCTCTATGGGGAGTATTGACTCCCCACAGTAAACTCGTAGGAAGGATTTGAGGAGTGTAGCCTCCCAGTGATACTGACCATCCCGATGGCAAATTCATGGTGCTATCAGTGTGTCACAGAACCGTGATGGGGTAGGGACCAATTGGAGGTTCTAGCGTGTCCCAGAGCTTGTGTGGGAAGAGGGAATCGGGAGGGAGAAGCAAAGTGCGGGTTGGGCCGACCCGTGACCCACGCTGTTCGATAGTGTCAGGTCATCGAGCAAAGTCAACCCGCATGTTTTGTTAACAGGTCGAAACCCATTTAAGGAATTTTATAACTATTTAGGAATTATTTTCCTTAAGAAAATTAAATGGAATATTAGAAATTTAATTAAAAAAATGCAAATTTAATTAATTCAATAACTTCTTATCTACTCATCCAAACCCTATAAAATTATATATCATTTTGTTCAGAAAATCATAAGGAATCTAAACATAGAATAATATTTTACTTTATGTGGTTGTATATTCTAATATAGCTTAATTACTTCAAAACTTGATTATGAAAGATTAGCATGTATACTTAGCCAAATTGCATGATTTAAGTTTTATTATGCTCGTTATATTTTGTAGAATGCATGTGCTAGATAGATTAATTTTCTAGCTTATATTTAGTTAATTATGCCCTAATCCTTATATTTCATGATTAGTAAAAATTAGGTTTTCATTTAATTAAATATAATAATCTTAGTCTCTGATTGATCACATGAATAAGTAGAGTTTAATTGCCAAGTCACACAAAATTTAGTTTGCTAATTTTATAATTAAGTGCTAATCTATTTTGGCTTGACTTTGGGTTTGATTAGCCTTAATAACTCTTTGTTTTACTCAATGTGATGTATTTATGCTTCAATAATAGTAGTATGCATGTTAGAAAACTTAAACTCTAGTTTGGACACTTGAATAATTGATTTAACATTAATCAACATTTAAACCCTAAAGAACCTTAATTAAACTAATAATGGATTTAACACTAAATTGGCCATCACAACATAAATGCAAACAAACTTAATTTGGTTAAGTCTGGGATTTAAACCTTAACTTGATCAGATTAAGCCTTAAACCTAATTAACTTGACTAAGACACTTGATTTGGACACTAAGAACTTGCATAATTCTAAATAATGATTGTTGATTTGCCTTTGATCTTAAATTATTAAATTAGAGAGTTAAGATCTATAACAAACTTCTATGATTCATCATCTGAATCTAACCTTTAGATATTTGATTTTCTCATAAGAAAGAGCATTAGCATAAACTTAATTATAAAATAATAATAATTTGTAAAATGATCAATTCCTAATAATTCATATGATTGTATCCCATAATTGTAGTATAGGTTATGATCAGACAAGGTTACTCATCTGATTTGTATAATCCAGCTTAATGTATTAAGGATTATAGATTTAATATGAATCTTATAACTTAGATTATACTTGTGTATTTTAGTACTTACAATTTTAAGATAGAAAATTAAGTGGATTAATGTAATCAATTGTCAGACCTTTTAATAGTTCAATTATTGAGGTAGGAAGAGCTTATAGTTTAATTTTGAGGTCAAAGCTTAGATGAGCCTTTAATATCTTTAGATTATGATCTTAGATTCTTATGGTAGAATAACAAAGATTTTAGAATGAGATTCATTCTTGTGGTAGTATCCTAAGTTAAGTGACTTTCATGTCACATCCATAGAACCTTTATGTAGTACTCATTGCAATGGAGTAGGAATTCCTTTATTTGTATTCCTTAATTTATAAATAAAATTGTTAGAATGAAATTCAGTAGTATTGTCATATGGAAGTGATAGTGTATATCCATAGAATTGGATCATTTCAGTAAAAGATGAAATTAGTTGATTTACCCTGAATAGAACTATAGAGTTTCGGTCTTATCTTATATGATTGGATAAGTACAGTTCAGTTCAGGATAAATATCACAAGTTCAAGAGTGTTATAAGTAGAGGAATGAATAACTTAGTTTGAGAGGATAAATTGTAACAAGGATTATGTCCCTTATCTTTATGTGTAACAATAAGTGCTATTAAACAAACTAAGTGTTTCAAGCTATCTTTCTTAGGAAACTACAAGTTATGTTTGTAACTAGGGTGTTTAACAACTTAGTTTGAGAGGATAAACTGTAATAAGGATTATGTCTATTAACTTTCTATGTAATGGTAAGTGCAGTTAAAGAAACTAAGTTTTAAACCACATTTCTTAAGAACATACCCATTATGTATGCATACTTCCCCCATGTGATAATTTAGGATTTAATTATAATGAGAAATCATAATAATTCACTTAAATTATAAGTTAGAATTCAATTAGGTTAATTCTGCACAATGGAGATAAATGGAATAATTACTAGATTTTTATCAATTTTTGGATTTTGATTATTTAAAGCATATAGTCATTAAAGCCTTAGCATATCATAAATGCATAAAACATATCAGCATTAGCAAAGCGCTTGGCTCACCTAAGGACTCTATTAGCAAAACTTTTTGCTCACTTAGGATCTGTGGGGTGTCATGTGACACCGAGTCAGCATATTTGTGGCATACAATTTTGTGGTATATTCAGATGCATAATAATATATAAGCAGTGGTATACAGCATAGTTTTAACACATTATTTACTCAGTTTCAATTTTCTTACTATTTTCTCTACTTTGGTTACTCTATCTTTAGTCTTAGTTTTACATTACTTTTAAATTTGTACTGTTTTATATTTTTTAACTATTTTTAATATCTTTTCTACAGTCTTACTTAAATTGCTTAAATATTAAACTGTAGATAATTATAACTATTTAGAATAGCTTTAAATGTGTTAGACTCATTGTCTAACATGTGGTACTTTTGGGATCCAACAATTTGCTAGATCTAGGGCAACCTGTGGAGCTGATTCAAAAGGCATCACAAGAGATCCAGGAGGAGTTGACGGAGCACTAGATAACTCTAGTTCAGTAATTACCTTTCCTGCATTAGTTTACTTTTAGTTCAATCATTAGACTATTTTCCTGTATTTTCATTTTAAGTAAACTATTTGTAATAACTCTGGATATATTTTTCTTTTCTTTTCTAAATAAATGCTTTTCTTCCATAGCTCTGTGATGAATGATTTGGATGTATGCTTTTTCTTTCGTACTCTGTATTTACTAGTACTTATACTTAGTATTGTGATGTGAACAATATTGTGTTGTGGAGACTTCACTGGCCAAAAATAGCACAGGCGCTGTAGCGCACCACGGCGCGCCATAGCACGCTACAGCAGAACCAAGCCTGAAGCTGAGGTGCCACGGCGCGCCTCAGCGGTCAGCAATCGGGAAGCGGGCAGGACATCGCACTATTGTGGAATCAAACACTGGCGCTACATCGCGCCGCAGTGCGCTTTAGCGCGCTATAGAGAATTCAATTCTGAAAGTCAACCGCTAGAACACGCTGTAGGGGCCGACGGAGTTCTGCTTCATTTCAGGTCTCAATCTGAAGAAATCTGAGAGGTATTTTGGACTTTTTGGGTCTGAAATGGAGCTAGCTACTTAAGACTAAGTAGTGAAGGGAAACTTAAGGTTTGGGCAATCAGTTTGGAGGCTTGAAGGATGTGGAGGAGAAGAACCATAAGCTAAACCATAGGGAGCTACTGAGAAAGAGAATGCTTGCTATTGGAAGAAGAAACTTCATTAGGTAGCAGCTTCTTCCCTTTTCCATTCTAAGAGTAGAGCTACACCTATGTATGCTGAGGTGATATAGCTCTTGTAACTTTGTAAACCTTAATACTTTTTTATAGTGGATTTACTCGTTGGTGTGGCTCCGTGGTTTTTCCCAATCTTTAGGTTTTCCACGTATATGCTTGTGTTTGGATGATTTGTATGTGTTGTGAATTTCTGGCTGTGCTTTTATGACTTCTATGCTAGCTTGGTAATTATCAACGCACCCTGATACTCAAAGTCCTTGGACTTTAGTTTGTTGTTGCCATTATAAGTGCCATTCCGCATTAGGTATCTTGTGTATCGCTGGTGTTTCAAAACAAGTGGTATTAGAGAGTTACGTTATATGCCTTGTTGTTAAGGAGGGTTTGCTTGTTTGAGAGGGATCTATGGCCGAAGAAATGAGACACAAGATTGAGAAGTTCAGCGGGACAAACTTTGCATTCTGGAAAATACAAATGGAGGATTTGCTCTACCATAAAAAGTTGTATCTTCCATTGAAAGGAGCCGACAAGAAACCTGGAACTATGACTGATGAAGAATGGGAGGTTCTTGATAGAACCGCTTTGGGTTTGATTTGCTTATCACTATCTTCTTCTGTTAATGAGAAAAGTACTGTAGATCTCATGAATGCTCAGACGAGAATGTATGAGAAGCTGTCTACTTTGAATAAGGTTTTCCTAATGAAGAGACTGTTTAATATGAAGATGATGGATGCGTATTTAGTGACTAAACACCTCAATGGGTTCAACACTATGATGAGCCAGCTGAGATCAGTTGGCATCAGTTTTGATGACGAAGTCCGAGCCTTGTTATTCTTATCTTCGTTGCCGGACAGTTGGGATAGGCTAGTTATAGCCATCAACAATTCATCTAGAAATGCGTCGTTGAAGTTCGACGACATCGTTGGACTAGTGCTGAATGAAGAGGTGCGGAAGAGATCTCATGGAGAAGCATCTATCTCAGCACTGAATACTGAGAGCAGGGGAAGACATGATGAAAGGAGATATACCAAGAATAGGTCTGTGTCTCAGCGAGGTAAATCAATACCCGAAAAAGCAAAGATGGATTGCTAGAATTGTGGGAAGGCAGGTCATTTCAAGGACTGCTCTACTCTAAAGAAGCTAAGTGGTGGTGGTAAGATGTTGAACCCCACTATAAATGTTTCAGCTGAGGAGGATCAGGAGTCCTGGGTTATGGACTCGGGCGCCTCTTTTCATGCAACTAAGTCGAGGAGTGCCTTCAAGAACTACACCAAGAGTGAATTGGGTAAATTATATCTTGGAGATGATAAGGCATATGATATCATCGATAGAGGTGATGTGGATGTGAAGCTACCAAGTGGCATTGTTTGGAAGCTTAAGAATATTAGGCATGTGCCATGTCTAAGAAGAAATTTGATCTTAGTGAGCCAGTTAGCCAGAGAAGGCTCAGCACTTGTTTCATAGGAGACTTAAGAAATAATACCAAGGGTGCACTCACTATTGCACAGGGCAGTATGGAAGATACACTTTACTTGATCAATAAAGTGTCTGATATTATTGCAGCTGCAAAGGAGGTAGATACAGATCTATGGCACTGGAGGCTTGGCCATGAGTGAGAGGGAGCTAAAATCTCTATAGTCCAAGGGGAAGCTCCAAGGGCTGAAGTCAGTTGACTTGGATTTCTGTGAAGATTGTGTGCTGGGCAAATTGAAGAAAATTTCATTCTCCAAAGTTGGAAGGGAGCTCAAAAGCAAGAAATTAGAGTTGGTACATACAGATGTATGGGGGCCAGCTACTACATCTTCCATAGGTGGAGCAACATACTTCATCACCTTCATTGATGATCATACAAAAAAGGTATGGGTTTACTTTATCAAATGTAAATCTAATGTGTTTGATATGTTTGGAAAGTGGCTAGCTTTGGTGGAGAATGAAACCGGGTTGAAGCTGACATGCTTAAGGTCTAACAATGGCGACGAGTACTGTGATAAGGAGTTTAAGGAGTTCTGTGCCTTGAGAGGAATTAAGATGGAGTTTACAGTCTCTAGAACACCACAACAAAATAGTGTTGCGGAATGGATGAACCGTACCATCATAGAGAGAGCCAGGAGCATGAGATTACATGTAGGTTCCCAAGGCAGTTCTGGGCTGAAGCCATCAACACAACTGTACACTTAATAAATAGGGGACCTTCCTTGCCCTTGAATGAAGGGATCCCCAAAGAAGCTAGGAGCAGAAAGGAGGTGAAGTTGAACCACCTCAAGGTATTTGGCTACTCATCATATGTGCATATTGATGTAGGATCCAGGAGCAAACTTGATGCAAAGGCGATCAAGTGCACATTTATTGGATATCACACAAGAGAGTTCAGATATAGATTCTTGGACAATCCGAACCAAAAAGTCATCAGAAGTAGGGATATCACTTTCATCAAAAGTGAGATGTACAAGGATTGTATGGAAGTCAATACTACTCCAAGGATGCTTCAGATGGAGAACCTTGGCATATAGAGATTGATGACAACATTGAGCCAGATGATAAAGAAGTTCAAGAAAGTGTCAATGTTGAACCACAAACATCCATGTTAAGAAGATTCACAAGAGTTTCTAGACCGCAACAGAGGTACTCTCCTTCTTTGTTCTATTTGTTACTAACTAATAGTGGTGAGCTAGAAAGCTTAAAAGAGGCACTTCAAGTTGAGGATTCAAATAAGTGGGAGGCTGCCATGAATGATGAAATGGCATCACTCATGTAAAATGGGACATGGGAGTTGGCACCCTTACCAGGTGGAAAGAAAGCTCTTCAAAACTAGTTGGTTTACTGGATGCAGGAAGAGATAAATGGAAGCAAGCGCTACAAGGCGAGACTTGTAGTCAAAGGTTTCCAACAAAGGCATGGGGTCGACTACACTAAGATCTTCGCCCCATTTGTGAAGATGACAACCATAAGGGTTGTACTCAATTTAGTTGCAGTTGAAGATTTGCATCTAGAGCAAATAGATGTTAAAACTGCATTCCTTCACAGAGAACTGGAAGAAGAGCATTATATGCAACAGCTTGAGGGGTACAATGCTCAAGGGAAAGACAAGTCTGAGCCAGTGTGCAAGATCAAAAAAAGCCTCTATGCCTTCAAGCAAGTTCCAAGGCAGTGGTACAGAAGATTTGACAGGTTCATGTCATAATCAGAGTACAAAAGATGTCAGGTAGATCACTACTATTACATAAAGCAGTGTAAATCCTCTTATATCATTCTATTGTTGTATGTAGATGATATGTTGATCGCAGGATCAAACATGGAGGAGATAAAGATGTTGAAAGAGTAGATGTCAAGGGAATTTGACATGAAGGACTTGGGGCCAGCCAAGCAGATTCTTGGAATGAGAATTCATAGGGAAAGAAGTGTAAGAATTTTGAAGCTGTCACAGAAGGATTATGTTGAAAAAGTGTTGAAACAATTCAATATGAATGAAGCGAATCCAATAAGCACTCCCCTACCAAGTCACTTTAGCTTATCAAAGGAACAGATGTCAAAATCTAAAAAGGATAAGGAACATATAATAAAGGTTCCTTATGCTTCAGCAGTTGGGAGCTTGATGTACGCAATGATCTATATGAAACTGGACATTGCCCATGCAGCGGGAGTGGTCAGTAGATTCATGAGAAACCCAGGAAAGCACCATTGGGATGTTGTCAAGTGGAACCTAAGGTATCTGAAAGGTACAACGGACCATAGCACGCTACAGCGAAACCAAGCCCTAAGCTGAGGCGCCTCGGCGGTCAGCAATCAAGAAGCGGGCACTGTAGTGCGCTCTAGCAGAATATAGCGGTTGCAATTCTGAAAGTTAATTGCTACAGCGTGCTGTAGCAGCCGACGGAGTTCTGCTTCATTTTAGGTCTCGATCTGAAGAAATCTGAGGGGTATTTTAAACTTTTTGGGTCTGAAATGGAGCTAGCTACTTAAGCTTAAGTAGTGGAGGCAAACCTAAGGTTTTGGTAATCAGTTTAGATGCATGGAGGCTATGGAGGAGAAGAACCCTAAGCTAAGCCTTAGGGAGCTGCTGAGAAAGAGAAGGCTTTCTATTTGAAGAAGAAACTTCAAGAGGTAGCAGTTTCTTCCCTTTTCTAATCTAAGACTAGAGCTACGTTGTGTATGCTAAGGTGATATAGCTCTTGTAACTCTATAAACCTTGAAGCTTTTTCATAGTGAATTTTCTCGTTGGTGTGGCTCCATAGTTTTTCTCAATCTTTGGGTTTTCCACGTATATGCTTGTGTTTCGATGATTTGTATGTGCTGTGAATTTCTTGCTGTGATTTTGTGATTTCTAAGCTAGCTTGGAAACCGTCAATGCACCCTGATCCTCAAAATTCTTTGAACTTTTGTTTGTTGTTGCCATTACATGTGCCATTCTACATTAGGTATCTTGTGTATCACTGGTATTTCACAATAATCAATATATTGGATATGTATATATGTATTGGTCTCCTCATACTTTCACTCATACTTGAATATATATAGTTTGCCTTATCTAATACTTAAGGTAAGAATCTTATACTTATCTTAATCATTAGTCCTCAACTCTCTTTTGGGTTGAGTCTCAGCAGTTCTACTCATTTTACCCAGTAGAGTTTTGAGGAGGTTCAGCAGTCTTTCCCGAGTAACACACCGTTCTGCCGCCAATTGTTAACTCTTTTGCGCCCGGCAACAGGACGGGGCGTTACACAATCTATGAGAGGTACACGAGTATAACAGAGGGAGAGCATTAAGAGATTATGCTTTGCTCATAGTCAGGGGAATACCACACGCTATTGTTTGACCAAATGTAGAAAAGAACAACTTTGAAATAAAGTTATTCACCTTACAAATGGTGCAAAATAACCAATTCAGTTGGCAAGCTTTTGAAGGCCCTATTTCACATATCTCAAACTTTTTGGAGATATGTATTACATTTAGATATAACTGCATTAGTGATGATGCTATTAGAAATATTATTCCCTTTCTCACTAAGAGATAGAGCTAAGTGTTGGTTCAGTTCACTTCCAGGTAATTCAATGTGCACGTGGGATGATTTAGCTAAGAAACTTCTAGCTAAATACTTCCCATCAACTAAAACCGGCAAGCTGGGAGATGAGATATTCAATTACTCTCATCAAGATATAGAAACTTTATATGACAGTTGGGAATGCTTTAAGGAATGCCCCAGGCTCTAACCTCTTTACAAATTCCCTCAGTGGTTGCAGGTTCATACATTCAATAACGGATTGAATACACCCACTAGGACCTTAATAGATGCAGATGCCGGAGGTTCTTTGAGCAGCAAAACCCAAGAAGATGCCTATGACCTATTAGAGAAAATGGCAAACAACGCTTATTAATGGTTGATTGAGCGGCTTAACTCTAATAGAAAATTAGTTAATAACATGACCGGAAAGAGCTAAATTTATGTGCTTCAATGTGAAATATATATGTTAAACCAGAAAACAGGGCAAATGAATGTAAAAATGGATCAAGAAGTTTGTGAGTTTTGTGGCGAGGCACACTAATGAAGATTGCAATTCAAATAAATCTTTTGCACTCTCCAATCTCGAGCAAGTAAATTTCTTGAGGAACAATAACATAAATTCATAAAATAATAACCCATACTCCAACACTTATAACCAGGGGTGGAGAAATTATCCTAATTTCTCATGGAGTAATGGGAATAGCTCTAATAACTTCCTCAATGGGCACCAAAACCATGAATAGGCAGGGACACAATTTCAAAAATTCACATCTTCATCAACAAAATTAACAAAATCCAAGAATATAAGGAGCCTTTCACTCCTTTAAGGTTGAAACTCTATCTTTCATGCACAAAATTGAACAGACAATAAGTATGCATGTGTCCTCAATTCATGGGATAGAGGTAACTCTCCGCAATGTCGAAGTTCAATTGGGACTGATCTCCAAACAATTGACAAATAGACAGCATGGAGTGCTCTCAAGAACCACAGAAATAAATCTGATGGAAACAATGAGCATTATCACCTTAGAAGATGTGGAGAAAGAATTAATGTTGTATGATAAAATTGAAAAGACTGAACCTCCTAAGACAAAAATTGAAAGAAACCCTCAAAAGAAAAAATTAGGAGAGGAGAGTGAATGAAAAAAAATTAAGAAGATAACTTAGTGGCTATCAAGCGAAGGGATCCAGGAAGACTCAATATCCCTTGTGCGATCAATGGTAAGGCCTTTTTAGATCCCTTATGTGATCTCAGGGTCATCGTCAATGTAATGCCCTGTCATACCTGCACATAACTAGGGATGGGGGGAATGGAATATACCCCTGTGATTCTGGAATTTTTCAAATTTGAACTCCATAACACCATTAGTATTTTGAAAAATGTTTTGGTAAATCTATGAAGTTTCATGATCCCAACTAATTTCATAGTGTGCGAATAGGATATGTAGAATGAAAATTCCACTATTATTTTTGGAAGACTGTTTTGTGCCACGACTCATGCAATAATTGATGTAAAATGTGGCACAATGAAAATCAGAATAAATGGGAAGGAAAAACATGTGGATTTAATGCTAACCATTAACAAGGAGAGAAATTTTTATTTAAAATGGAAAGAAAGAGGGGTAAACTAAAGCTTGTTGAGATTGAAACTGAAGAAGAATTGCCCCATGAGTTTGAATTTGAGAGACTCATGGACATCTCATTTGGAGGTGGGTGATTTTAAGGAAACTAAGGTGAAAAGAAAAACCCATAGGGGGAAAAGGAAGAAAAAGGTTAAATCTAACCTTGGGAATGAGCTAAGTGATATCTTGATTAATGATTGGATAGATTTGGATTGAGCACAGCTGAAGTAAAATTTGCTTGTGCTTGTCCAAGCTCTTAAAAAATATGGAAGGAAGTACCAAGAGAGAGTGAGGGGTAATGCGACTTAGAATGGTCAGGCTGAGGACGTTAAGCCAAGTGTTTATTGGGAGGCAACCCAAATTTTTTGATTAGCTTAGTTTATTTTGTTCGTAAGTTAGTTGATAATTAGTAAAAATTTTTACAAATTCATATAAGAACTGAATGAACTGAGAAATCTTAAAATTTCCCAAAGACAGCACACCACAATATGCTTCAGCGCGCTACAGCGCACCGCGGCGCACTACAACGGGCCTTTGTTACCGCATACTTGAATTCTGGAATCAGATGCTACAACACACTGTAGCGCATAACATAAAAAACTGTACATCTGTGCAATTAAATTTGGGCATAATTCCAATGGGCTAAAACTGCTGTAGTGCGTTGTATTTAATGAAATCAATCAAAAAGTTACTAATGGTTGTGTCTTTTGGTCTTCTCGATGGTTGCATGTTAAATCACACTTATGGGTCTTAATGGAAACTTTTTGACCAAGCATTGGGAGGAGGACATTTGGAAAGTAGGTACATAATTCAATTTTAGGAATACCCTTAAATAGCACGGTAAGGAGGGTTGATCACTTGCACACCCAAGAATTTTCTCTCCTTCTTGAATCCCTAGAACCTTAAGCAATCAGTAGAGAGGGCCTTACACAAGAAAACAACTATAAGCAAGGCAGCAGCTGCCTCTTCTTCGAGAGGGCACTTCGTTGACAAGAGGTTTGCCTCTTTAAGAGCTAAACAAAGCTTTCTACAGATCACCACAAAGAAAAAGTTGATCCCTAAACAATGATTTGTTGAACCTTACCTAGTGACCTTCCCACATCATCAACCGAGGATGGGTGAACCTGGTAGGGCAGCAATATATGACACATAAAACCCTCATTCAAGAAGTTTACACCAACGCTATCAACCCTTGACGGCGAAGTATTTTTGTCCGAGGGAAAGCCGTCGAGTTTGGACTCGGAGAAATTGAAAAATTTTACTGATTAGAATCCGTAGGCACCTACACCTACACTGAGTATATAAATTTTAATTTAGATCCCAAGGAAGTCATGCACGCACTCACGGGCGGCAATGCCAAATAGAATGGGAATGTATCCAACATTCCAAGGGCCTTGCTAACTATAGCAAGAAATGCTTGACGCATCCTCATCTCTAGTAGAATAATGTCATTTGGGCATTTGAGTGAGGTGACTCGGAGAAGAGCTATGCTAATCTATGCAATTCAATGTCTGGGAAATATCAATGTTTCCGGAATCATATTTGAGCACCTTTGGTAAGCCCTTAATGGGCCATGCGCAGCTCTTTCTTTTGGGTCCCTTATCACTGGGATATGCCTCGAGCATAGGGTAAATATAAAGAGTGATGATCCCCTGTTTCCTCCCTGAGCACCTCTCACCTTTTGGAACATTCATCCTCACTACTCCGGGGGGGGAGAAGCAAGAAGAGAAGACTCAAGGAGAAGATGAAGGAATTTCGACCATGGCAAGCCAAAACTCCAAGTTTACAAACCTTCAAAGGTGAATTGATAGGTTGTAGGAGTATCAGAGGATAGCTGGTAAATGTGTAGAAGTAGACCTAAATTATTGTAAAACTACTATGTCAAATACAACCAGGACTTTAACACAGCTCTTGGGGTATGTTTGCAAATTAGCATTTACACAGTGATCTAGGAGAAATAGTTTTTCCACCACCACCAATATTTGAACTTCTTCCAACGATCCCTTAGCCTGAATTTGCTAATGTAGAAGAAGAAGAAGAAGAAGAAGACAATGATTAAATAATCAGGTTGTAATTTTTCTTTTTATTTTTTTTTTTAGTTATCTATATATTTATGAGTTATTCATTCCTCATGTAACTTCTTTACTCAATAAAATTAATTTCATCACTTGTTGGAAGTTTACACATTTTTACAATAAGTTTTGGAAATTGACCGGCAAGTTAGAAAATCTTCATGAATTAATTAAATTTGACATGTAAGTGCTCGAGTGAGTAAGTAACCAACCACAAGGTACTAAGGATTCAACAAAAATTGCTTGACCACTACCTTAACTCTTTTATCAAGTCATATGATGCGAGAAAATTAAGTGTGTGGGAAAATAAGGCTCATATTAGAAAAATGAATGATTGACTAAATCAGAAATATGCGGCTTCAGTAGGACTTCATAAATATCTCTCCCATAGAACATTGAAAAATTAAAAGAAGGAAATGGGATGAAGAAAAATATATTTCCCAAAAAATATTGAAAAGAAAATAAAAGGATGAATAAAAATATATCTCCCTAAAGTGAGCATGCATTACATTTCATAAGAAGAAGCATAAATTGTATAAAATAATTTTCAATGACATTATCATTCAATACATATATAATAGAACCTGAAAATCCCCCAAACTAAATTTTTATAACCATGAATAGATATTAGGAGAAGAGTTAAGAATAATAAAAATAGCAATAAATATTAAACTAATATAATTTGAGGTCACCCTCAATTGGTTAAAACTACTTGAAGTTACAATGAGAGTTTGAAATCTACTTCTACGCAAGGCAAAATTGTTATACTATTCCAAGAAAATCATAAATTGCTTACTCAAGGACGAGCAAAAAATTTAGTGTGGAGATGTGATGAACCCAATAAATATAGAGAATTTTATGTTAGGATTTATATTTTTCTTAGGATTAGTTGTATTTTGAGTGTGATTTTGTAGCATTTCAGGAAAGAAAAACTCAATTTGAGATGAGAAGGAAATTTGAATGTAATATGGTGCTACAACATGCTACATCGCACGCACTCCAGCAACCGCCATAGTGCCTTTGTTCCCGAGAGTAAGGCGCAACAGCGCGTCGTAGCGGCCAAATTCCTTAGAGCTAGGCGCTACAGCGTGCATTAGCGGCTACATTCCCGAGAGCCAGGTGCTACAACATACCATAGCGAACAATTTCTCGAGAGTCAGATGCTACAGCGCCCAACTATCCAAAAGACAAGCGCCACAACGCGCCACGTTGCCAAAAATCCCGAGAGCCAGGAGCTATAGGGTGTCATGGCACCCGATGAACAGTAAGTTAGGCGCTATAGCATGTCGTAGCACCCACCATCAAATTGCTTTGAGAACTAGCTCCTAGTCAGTGTTGGGAAAACTAAAAGATTTAATTCTCTTCATTTTTTCACAGCATAATTTAATGACCAGCACTGAGCTCCTTCATTACTAAGAGAATAAAGGAATGAATCATAAATAAAAATTCCAATTTTCAAAGAGGAAATTGTTTGACTGCTTTGAATGTTAAGAGGTTGAATGAATATTTATAAAAGGAGGAATGATAGACTTAAACAAGGTTCCAATTTTTGGCTATGAATTCTATTTTTGGAAGTTCGATCTAGATTAATTTAGCACATTCAACGAATTATCAAAAGAATGCTAAATCCTTGATTATGATATCAAAATAATCCAAGTGGCTTGGCATATAATTGATAAGAAGAATAATTTGTATGAACCTTGACAACTACATGTTTGACCTCAATTCTCCACTTTCCTCTAATACTATTCTAAAACCAAAGTAATTTTGGAATCATAATTTAGGAAACAAAAACCAATGAAATTGATCTCTTAAGAATTATTAAAATTAGGTACACTCTAACAACAAATCAAAACACCATTCCTAGAGGACGATAAATCCCGTAATCTTACCATCCCATGTACACTTGAGTGTAAACGCAGACATACATATTTTAGGTCTATCAATAAGAATCTTGTTCTGAATATTCTTGAAGCAAAGTTATGTACACGAATGTTTTACCTTTGTAATTAAATAAGTTATTTTCTACTTAGCCTTTATTATTACATGATTTTGTATGTGTAATGGTGCTTGTAAAATATCCTTTTAGTAAAATTTGCACTAGTACCTATCATGATTACTCATGTATTGACATATGTTCATTTCATATGCAACACTACTCTACATTGAATTAATGGAAAAAATATTCAAAAAAATGTTTCCCTATTCTAATTCTTGTAAAAGGATAATATTATTCTCTCTCTCTCTCTCTCTCTCTCTCTCTCTCTCTCTATATATATATATATATATATATATATATATATATATATATATATATATATATATAATACATCTAAATGTTATAAATATTTAATATATCAAACATATAAGAATCACATCGTTATACAAGTCCATTTTAAGCCTGCTAAATGAAGATATTAATCAAAACAAAGCCAATACAAAAAGGTAACTAGAATCAGATTACAACACTAGCACATATTATTACAAAAAGGGGCCTTTCTTTGTAAGATGGGCAAATTTCTGGCACTGACTGACAAGAGCTGCATGCAGTGTAAGAGCAGAGATCTGATCTGAGCTTTCCACAACTTTGGCCACAGTTCTTATAGCACAATCAATCTGCAAAGAAAGGCAAACAAGATCCGATAGCTATGGTTTGGGGACTTGAAAATGTGTTGCATGAATCATAAAGCCAAAGTAATTTAGACGGTTTAGCTGTCTTTAAAAAAATAAACAGAAATAAATCTATAAATAATAGGGGAATCAATCATTTTGTCATGCTGCTACTGTGCAATGATCCTCCACCATCGAGTATATATCCTCATATATTCCCTTTCAGGATTAAGATGTATCTGATATCCCAACCTCCGTAATTTCAGTCATCATAATTATCAATTTTGTTTTTCATTTCTTCTACCATTAACCTTAATCTCTAAAGTATAGCATCTCAAAACAAATTTTTAGGGAAAGTACAAGCGCTATATATATGGTAATACCAGTTGTTGGGAATAGCATTCTGAAAAGTGCTCGCAGACGAAAAATAAAAGAGCATTGCCTTCCATTATAATGATGAGCTAAAGTGGTGCCAACAAATAGAAATTATAGAAACGTAAAGCGACACCTAAAGACAAATTTATAAGGTTTGGTATCACTACTACACATGACCACACTAGATTAACTGTTTTATTGCTCGAGAACAAAAGGAAGAGTTAAGGAAGTTACAAGTTACATATCGCTCTCTCAAATCTATTGTCCTCTATAGACAGCTTCTAACAACAAAGCTGAAGATTATGGGCATAAGATTCACATAAATTTTCCATATTTAGTCCCTGAATACATCCCCATCTAGTCTAGATATTAATACATGAAAATTTCGACAAGAATCGTTAAAAACACAAGAAATCACCTCAAAATTTACTATTTACGCATCCAAGCATAAGGTTAACAGGCAGCCGCAACCTGATGTCTAAAACAATTTGTTGGGATTAAGTGGCATTAGCCTGTTAATCACAGCCATCGGATCTTGTTTTTAAGCTAAATCACATTGGTTGGCCCTAAGCCTTAGAGAACAGTTATTAAGCTAAATGGCTAGTTTTACTTTTACCCTTGATTTATGATTCTTTTATGAAGCTCATGCAAAGCAAAGCAATTGAAGTGCATTTTGATTAGTTAATGAATATTTGGTTTAGGTTGTTGAGATATTATGTAATTTTTTATGTTCGGTTTGGGTAGCTAAGTTTAACGTTACTAGTAAGTTTGAGGTCCAACAATTTTCAATGGCAAAGGAAACCACGGCTGAGGTTTGGCAAAGCTTGGCAGTCATTTAGTATGATGGTCCGAAACATAACATGGGATCTGTTTGAAAACATTCAGCCAATAAGTTTCCACAAATAGTTCGAATTTTAAAGCTACAGTTCAAATAAAATCATATACTGTTGGTGTTGTAACTAACATTTCATATTTATCAAAATTGATCTCTTTTGATACGAAATGTACTACCTTGCCTCAACACATAAGATTTACTCGGTACTACGCCTACTCATATTTATCAAAATTAAAATTTGTCAGTAAACGAAAATTATACATATGATGTGTATATATTTCTACGTAAATTCATATTTTCTTATTAAAATAAAAAAATGAAAACAAAATTTATATAACAATTTGATAAGACGAGTAGGTGTTTTGAAGAATGTAATTACCATACAAGATTAGCAACATGAGAACCATAAGAGAATCAACCACAAGGAAGACAATGTAAATTTAACCATCGAAGAAGGTAGAAGAGCACAAAGAAAAATGTGCAAATACACAGCATACAAAAAAATTTCCTCTGACAATTCCAAAGCACCAAATTACAATAATAGAATGGACTGAAAATCTATACCCAAGACAACAACGGCCACGCAACCAGACAAGAATCAGCAACTTAAACTGAGCAACACCCAGACAAGAATCAACGACTTAAGCCAAGCAAACCCAGAACCACATAGCCTGTTCCCTCTAGCCCGTTGCTCTTTCCCTGTTTTCTCCTCTCGCATGCGCTCACTCAAGCAAGTGTTATTGAAAATTTTGATCTTGTGCTGAAATATACGCTTCTTCAACTGTTATTGTTCCTGTTCTTCTTGCCGGCACTGTAATTGAAGAACCTTGTTAGCCGTTGTCGGTCTCTCTCAAAGAAATGCTGTTTTTTTGTTTCTTAATGCAGCATTCGCTTCTTATTTTTTCAACTTCACAGAAATGTCCTACTTCGTCTTTTTTTTATATAAAAAGGCGAGGGTGAAGCAACAAGCTCAGAAGGCTCAATAGCCTTAGCCAAGGGTCATCAATATGAAGATCATAGGCATAAGCCTAAACGAAAAAAATTACTCAGTGATAACCAGCAATCAGAGCATATGTTAACACTTTTTATGCTTCTGTTAAAGAGGGTTTAGCAAAGGCTCCAAGTGATAATGAACCAACACAAGGCCGTATGCTCCATTAAATCTTGGACTATGTTTGCAGTTTTTCTATTGATTTTGCCAACAAAATGGCGAAAGCATCACAAATGAAGTTTCTAATGTATGAATAAGCAAATGCAACAAGCTCAGAGAGCTCAATAGCTTTAGCCAAGGACAATCAATATTAAGATACAAGCATATGCATAAATGAAGGAAATTACTCAGTGATGTCTGAAGGATAGTACCAATACTTTGCATAGTGGGGCCACCAGTACGTGAAGTATTTTTTACCTTTTTTGCAAGTGTGCTCCTATTGCTCTTGTGAATGTAGAGCTTATAATCAACCATTAAAATTGCCAAAGCATTACAATGAAGTTTCTGATGTATGAAGAAGGCGGCAAATGCAACAAGCTCAGAAAGCTCAATAGCTTTGGCCAAGGACGATCAGATATGAAAATCACAAGCATATGCATAAATAAAAGAAATTACTCAGTGATATCCGGCAATCAGAACAAGTGAACACCATTTTGCTAACTGTGATATTAACTTTTTACGTCAAATGTGTATCTATATATATATATATATATACTTTTTACGGCAATTAGAACAAGTGCACACCATTTTGCTAACTGTGATATTAACTTTTTACGTCAAAGGTGTGTGTATATATATATATATATATATATATATATATGTTTCATTTAAACAAAAGGATAGCACCATTATTTTGCATAGTGGGGCCTCCAGTTCGTGGAGTATTTTTTTTTTTTCCATGTGTGCTTCTAACTCTTGTAAGAGTAGAGCTTATAACCAACCATCAAAATTGCTAAAGTATTACAATGACAAATATATATATATATATATATATATATATACACATATATACCAGAACTACATATATAAGCACAAAGATAACAAAATTTTTATTCATTCTCCAGCACAAGATTAGGTATTAGAGTAATAATTTTGTTGCAGTTCAAGCAGGACCAGTGGAGATTTTTGACAGTTAATGCAAACAAAAGAATTGACAGAAATCACATGCTGAATTTTAAGTACAATCATATTATCACTAAAATTGATACCGTCATATTTAGCATTGTTCCTTGCAGTCGAGAGCTGTCAAAGAATAATCGTATCAGAAATGCTACCAAAATGAAGTTTTTTCAACCAAAGATGGAACTAGGAAACCAAACCTCCAAAAGACTTTGAAGACTTTTAACACAATGAGGTTTAGGTAGCTGATGGAAATTGAGTAATAGACAATTGATCCCAAACAGCTAAAGCAAACTTATTTCTCAAAAAATCATGATTAATAATTTCAATATAATAACAGCATTGACATTTAGATATCATCTGGAAACCTCTGTCTTGTATATTGCAATCAACCGATATGAAATTCCTATATAATCGCCAAATGAATAAAGATAAATAAGTGAGAATTATATTGTTCCAAAACCCATTATGATACGAGATAAGCTTGTGAATTATATACAGGTTCCACGCCAACTTTAAATTAAAGATGACATTCGTGCCAAATCAGATGCAGCAACTTTTGTGTGCTCAATATTCTGTGTACATTGAGCTATGAATCAGACATGTTCTGTAGGAGTAACTGAGCCAACAAAGGATGGTTCTAGTTCTGATTATGAGATAGACATTCCACAAACTTCAGGTTGGGCATGTTGAGATTCACAACCTCAACAAGGATTCCTAAAGGAGGCCAAGCATCATACCAGTTAGATTCAGTTTTATCTCAATGGATGAGATTCCATAGTGTCCTGATACCTCATCATTCAATTTCATGTAATCAAGTCAGGATTTTTTAATTTCATATTGTCAGGGTATTTAGTTGCACAATACTTAGCTCTCAATAGATTAGCCCCATAAGGAATCTCTAGTATTAAAATTTTACCAAAATTTGAGGAAAAAGCTTTGAATAGCATCTAAACTACAAATCCTTAGACAACCTTCAGAATGAGAAAAAAGTATTAACTCCAATTCGCCTAAATAATTTTAGACCCTTTAGAATTAAACTAGAGAAATATATTATGCGTTTTCAATACTCATGTAAACTCGTTTGTTGGGGGTGAGACTTAAAACTTCAAGCCAATAGATATGCAAGGTATTTAATACAATATTTTATAAGAATGAGTCTACCTTCAGAGGAGAGGTACTATGCGCCATCTACAAATTCTATTGATGATTAGATCAACCAAAAAATTGAATATGTCACTTCTTATATGATCAGTGAAAAGGAACACCAAGAAAACTGAGGCAATCTTCCTTTTTGATACCCAATATATCATTGATGATTTTGCTTTTAGTAGGATGAGTTTTCTTGTGAATGTAAAATAAGATTTTCTGCAATTGATTAAGGGAATTTTTGATGATTCTAATGGTTCTGGCCTCTCCATTAGTAAATATAATGAATCATCAGTATAAGTTAAAATAAGTGATCTAACATTTTCTTCTGTTGGTAAAATACAGCACAAGATAAGCAATGCGAAATGGCACTTGTAATGCAAACAACAAATCAAAGTCCAAAAATTTAGAGGATCGAGGTGCTTTAACGATTACCGAGCTAGCTTAGAAATCACAAAATCACAGCAAAAAAATCGCAGCACATACAAATCATCCAAACACAAGCATATACGTGGAAAACCCAAAGATTGGGAAAAACCACGAACTATGAAAAAATTTCAAAGTTTACAGAGTTACAAGAGCTATATCACCTCAGCATACACAGCTATAGCTCTACTCTTAGAATGGAGAAGGGAAGAAGCTACTACCTCCTAAAATTTCTTCTTCAAACAGCAAGTCTTTTCTTGCTCAGCAACTCCCTAGGGTTTCTTCTAGGATTCTCTTTTCCATAGCCTCCAAACAGATTGCAAAAGCCTTAGATTTTCCTCCACTACTTTGGCTTAAGTAGTTAACTCCATTTCGAACCCAAAAAGTCCAAAATACCCCTCAAATTTATTCATATCGAGACCTAGAACGAAGCAGAACTCCGTCGGCCGCTACAGCGCGCTGTAGCAGTCGACTTTCAAATTTGCATCCGCTATAGCGCGCTACGGCGCGCTGTAGCGCCCGCGTTTGATTCTGCTATGGTGCGCAGCGGCGCACTGCAGCGCCCGCTTCTCGATTGCTGACCGCTAAGGCGCGCCATAGCACCTCAGCTTCGGGCTTGATTCCTGTGCTGTTCTTGGACAATGAAGTCTCCACAACACAACAATCTCCCACTTGGAGACTTCCAGGCAACCTTCCTCAGCTTCCTCCTTTGAACCTTCACTGTCTTCTTCTGTGTCTGTCAAGGATTGTGGTGTGGCTCACCACCGCCCTCCCTTCACGTACCGAGGCCAATTGAAGCTGCACATAGCTTCAATTTCTCCACTGTTACTGCTTTAGTAAGCATGTCGGCAGGATTCTTATAAGTATGGATCCTCTCCAATCCAAGCTGTCCCTATTATAACAGCGTTAGAATGAAATGGTAACGGAGTTGAATGTGCTTTGTCCTGGCATGAAAAGCGGCATTCTTAGCTAGGTGAATGGCGCTCATACTGTCACTGTAGAGCCTCACATCCTTCTGCTCTGCCTAATTTAGCCATGAAATTCAACCAAATCATCTCCTTGCTTGCCTCTGTGATGGCAACGTACTCTGCTTCCGTTGTAGATAGCGATACAATGTTCTGTAGCCTGGAGATTCAGCTCACCGCTGCACTACCCAATGTATAGACATATTTGTAGTACTTCTCCTGCTATCAACATCTCCTGCAAGATCTGAATCAACATATCCCTACAAAATGATATCAGATCTTCCAAAGCATAGAACTTTGTCTGCTGTACCTTTCAAATACCTTAGGATCCACTTGACCGCGTCCCAATGGTGCTTTCCTGAATTTCCATGAATCTGTTGACCACTCCCACTGCATGGGCAATATTCGATCTCATGCAGATCATCGCGTACATCAAGCTCCCAATTACTGAAGCATAACCAACCTTCATCATATGTTCCTTCTCCTCTTCAGATTTCGACATCTGTTCCTTCGATAAGCTGAAGTGACTTGCTAAGGGAGTGCCCACTGGCTTCGCTTCATTCATGTTGAATCGTCTCAGCACCTTTTCAACATAATACTTCTGCGACAACTTCAGAATTCCTGCACTTCTTTTCATATGAATTCTCATTCCAAGAATCTGTTTGGTTGGCCCCAAGTCCTTCATGTCAAATTCTTTTGACATCTGCTCTTTTAGCATCTTTATCTCCTCCATGTCCAATCCTGCGATCAACATATCATCTACATACATCAATAGAATGATATAAGAGGACTTACATTACTTTATGTAACAGCAATGATCCGTCTGGCATCTTTTGTACCCTGATTCTGACATGTACCTGTCAAACCTTCTGTACCACTGCCTTGGCGCCTGCTTTAAACCATAGAGGCTTTTTTTGAGCTTGCACACTAGCTCAGACTTCTCTTTCCCTTGAGCCTTGTACCCCTCAGGCTGTTGCATATAAAGCTCTTCTTCCAATTCTCCTTAAATGAACGCAATTTTAACATCCATTTGCTCCAGATGCAAATCTTCAACTGCAACTAAATTCAGTACAACCCTTATGGTTGTCATCTTCACAACTGAGGTGAAGATCTCACTGTAGTCGACCCCATGCCTTTACTGGAAACCTTTGACTATAAACCTCGCCTTGTAGCGCTTGCTTCCATTCATCTCTTCCTTCATCCGGTAAACCCACTTGTTTTGAAGAGCTTTCTTCCCAGCTAGTAAGGGTGCCAACTCCCATGTCCCATTTGACATGAGTGATGTCATTTCATCATTCATGGCAGCCTCCCACTTATTTGAATCTTCAACTTGAAGTGCCTCTTCTAAGCTTTCTGGTTCACTACTATCAGTTAGTAACAAATAGAACAAAGAAAGAGAGTACCTCTGTGGCAGTCTAGAAACTCTTGTGGATCTTCTTAATATGGATGTTTGTGATTCAACATTGACACCCTCTTGAGCTTCTTCAACATTTCGCTCAGCACTGTCATCAATCTCTGTGTCGTGGTTCTCCATCTGAAGCATCCTTGGAGTCAGTCTTGACTCTCATACAATCTTTGTACATCTCACTTTCATTGAAAGTGATATCCCTGCTTCTGTTGACTTTCTGGTTCTGATTGTCCCATAATTTATATCCGAACTCACCTGCGCCATATCCAACAAATGTGCACTTGATCGCCTTTGCATCAAGTTTGCTCCAGGATCCTGCATCAACATGCACATAGGATGAGCAGCCAAATACCTTGAGATAGTTCAACTTCACCTCCTTTCCGCTCCAAGCTTCTTCGGGGATTCCTTCATTCAAGGGTACGGAAGGTCCCCTATTGATTAAGTATACAGCCGTATTGATGGCTTCAGCCCGGAACAGCCTTGGGAGACCTGCATGCAATCTCATTCTCCTAGCTCTCTCTATGATTGTACGGTTCATTCATTCTGCAACACCGTTTTGCTGCAGTGTTCTAGGGACTGTATACTCCCTCATAATTCCTCTCAAGGTACATAACTCCTTGAATTCTTTATCACAGTACTCACCGCCATTGTTAGACCTTAAGCATTTCAGCTTTAACCCGGTCTCAATCTCCACCAAAGCTAGCCACTTTCTAAACACATCAGATTTATGTTTGAGAAAGTAAACCCATACCTTTCTTGTATGATCATCAATGAAGGTGATGAAGTATGTTGCTCCACCTATGGAAGATGTAGGAACTAGTCCCCATACATCTGTATGTACCAACTCCAATTTCTTACTTTTGAGCTCCTTCCAACTTTGGAGAATGAAACTTTCTTTAGCTTGCCTAGCACACAGTCTTCATAAAAATCCAAATCCACTGATTTCAGCCCCCTCTCACTCATATGGCTAAGCCTCCGGTGCCATAGATCTGCATCTATCTCCTCTGCAGCTGCAATAGTATCAGACACTTTATTGATCAAGAAAAGTGTACCTTCCATACTGCCCCGTTCAATAATAAGTGCACCCTTGGTGACCTTCCATGAGTCTCCTGTGAAACAAGTGTTGTAGCTTTCTCTAGCTAATTGGCTCACTGAGTTCAAGTTTCTTCTTAGATATGGCACATGTCTAACATCCTTAAGCTTCCAAACAACGCCGCTTGGTAGCTTCACATCCACATCACCTCTGCCGATGATATCACACGCCTTATCCTCTCCAAGATATACTTTCCCCAAGTTACCCTTGGTATAGTTCTTGAAGGCACTCCTCGACGGAGTCGCATGAAAAGAGGCGCCCGAGTCCACAACCCAGGACTCCGTGTTAACAAGTGAGAGGATCAAAGCATCCTGATCCTCCTCAACTGAAATATTTACAGTGGGGTTCAACATTTTACCACAACCACTTGGCTTCTTTGGAGTAGGGTAGTCCTTCTTGATGTGACCTGCCTTCCCACAATTCTAATAATCCGTCTTCGCTTTTTCGGGTCTTGATTTACCTAGCCGAGACATAGACATATTCCTGGTATGTCTCCTCTCAGCATGTCTTCCTCTGCTCTCAGCATTCAGTGCTGAGGTAGATACTTCTCCATGAGATCTCTTCCGCACCTCCTCATTCAGCACTAGCCCAACGATGTCATCAAACTTCAACGATGCATTTCCAGAAGAATTGCTGATGGTTGTAACTAGTTCATCCCAACTGTCCGGCAACGAAGAGAGGAACAACAGAGCTCGGACCTCATCATCAAAACAGATGCCAACCGAGCTCAGCTGGCTCGTCACAGTGTTGAACCCATTGAGGAGTTCAGTCACTGAATACTCATCCATCATCTTCATATTAAACAGCCTCTTCATTAGGAAAACCTTATTCGAAGCCGAAGGCTTTTCATACATCCTCGTCAGAGCATTCATGAGATCTACAGTAATTTTTACATTAATAATGTTAAAAGTAACAGAAGAAGACAGTGATAAATGAATCAAACCCAAAGCGGTTCTATCAAGAACCTCTCATTCTTCATCAGTCATAGTTCCAAGTTTCTTGTCGACTCCTTTCAATGGAAGATACAGCTTCTTCTGGTAGAGCAAATCCTCCATTTGCATTTTCCAGAACCCTAAGTTTGTTCCGCTTAACTTATCAATTTTGTGTCTCATTTCTTCGGCCATAGCTCCCACTCAAACAAGCAAACCATTCTTAGCAATAAGGCAAAGAACCTAATGCTCTGATACCACTTGTTGGTAAAATATAGCACAAGCCAAACAATACGTAATGGCACTAGTAATGCAAATAACAAATCAAAGTTTAAGGACTTTGAGGATCGGGGGGCATTGACGGTTACCGAGCTAGCTTAGAAATCACAAAATCATAGCAAGAAAATCGCAGCACATACAAATCATCCAAACATAAACATATACGTGGAAAACCCAAAGATTGGGAAAAACCACGGAGCCACGCCAACGAGAAAAATTCACTATGAAAAAACTTCAAGGTTTACAGAGCTATATCACCTCAGCATACACAGCTGTAGCTCTACTCTTAGAATAGAGAAGGGAAGAAGCTACTATCTCCTGAAGTTTCTTCTTCAAACAGCAAGCCTTCTCTTGCTCAGTAGCTCCCTAAAATTTCTTCTAGGATTCTCTTTTCCGCAGCCTCCAAATTGATTGCAAAACCTTAGGTTTTCCTCCACTACTTTGGCTTAAGTAGCTAACTCTATTTCAGACCCAAAAAGTCCAAGATACCCCTCAGATTTCTTCAGATCGATACCTGGAATGAAGTAAAACTCCGTCAGCCGCTACAGCACGCTGTAGCGATCGACTTTCAAATTTGCATCCGCTATAGTGCGCTACGGCGCGCTGTAGAGCCCGTGTTTGATTCCGCTGTGGCGCGCTGCAGGGCCCCCCGCTTCACGATTGCTAACCGCTGAGGCGCGCTGTAGAGCCTCAACTTCGGGCTTGGTTCCCCTGTAGCACACTGCAACGCCTGTGCTGTTCTTGTACAATGAAGTCTCCACAACATAACAACTTTCATATTATATTTAAGAGTTTAATTTGAGTGAATCTATAAGTTTATATTCTTAGACTAATAATCAATCATAACGATAAAATGGAGAGAAGAAAGTGGATCTCGTGATGGAAGCCTTAATGAGATTTGAATAATTCATAAGAGAATCTAGTGTTTAAGATAGAATACCACACCTTGCCAAAGATAGCTTTGAGACTATTGATAAAAAAAGGATTGAGGCAAAAAAATCTAAACTTTTTGTTAACAATTCCAAATAAAATTTATCATAAGCTTTCTCAAGGTCAATTTTAATAGCAATAATATGCCCTCTTTGTTTGAGTTTGACACTTAAAAAGTTCTTGGGCTCCAAAAATATAGGATGAGTTTTCTTGAAAATGTAAAAATAAGATTTTCTTCAATTAAAAGTAAGTCAAGTATGACTTTGCAATTGATAAGGGCATTTTTTATGATTGTAATGGTTCTGGCCTCTCAATTGGTAAAACATAATGAATCTTCAGTATAAGAAAAATGAGTGATCTAACATTTTCTTCTAGCATAATATCTAAGATCTTGGTTTGAGTGAATCTATTTGTTTATATTCTTAGACTAATAATCAATCGTAATGGTAAAATGAAGAGAAGATAGTGGATCTTGTAGATGGATGCCCCTATGAGATTTGGATAACTCATAAGAGAATCCAGTGTTTAAGATAGAATACCACACTTTGCCAAAGATAGCTTTTAGTCTATTGTTAAAAAATGGATTGAACCAAAAAATATCTAACACTTTTGTTAAAAATTCCAAATAAAAAATTATTATAAGCTTACTCAAGGTCAATTGTAATAGCAATAATATGCCCTCTTTGTTTGAGTTTGATGCTGAAAAGTTCTTGGGCTGCAAAAATGTTATTTTAATGTTACGCCTATGAATAAAACCACAATGGTTTTGTTCAATGATTTTGGGAAGCAACAGTTTAATTCTAAAGAACATAACTTTTGATAAGCTTTTATTAAATATTGAACATAAGCTTATTGGCCTAAAGTTATCCCACCAAGAGCATTATTATTTTTTAGTATGAGCATGATAGCCGTGTGAGAGAAAACTTTAGGCATGTCTGCCCAACAAGATTATATTAGGCATTAAGGAGATTAATATTTAAATTTTACTACATTTTTTTATAAAATTCAATAGGAAAACCACTTCCCAAATTTCCGCATATATACACCTCCCTTTTTTAGATTTTGGAGGGAGATTTTAATGCAATTTCACATCATAGTGAATATAAAGGATATTATCATAGTCATACACAATCTACAAAAGATTAATTATGCTGTCAACGATTGTTGGCATCATGATTTTAGATATTTTGGTGCCACCTTCATTTGGTCTAACAAGAGAAAATTTACGTGTTTAGACAAATTCCCCTTAAATAGCAATTGGTGTAACCACTTCTCCAATATTAAGAACTTCTCTCTAAATTCAATTGTTTCTTGACAAGCCAATCATACTTTTTGCTTCGAAAGATTCCTTTTCCATTGCCAAACCCTTTAGATTTCAGCTTTTCAGGTTGAATACGATTAATAGTGAGGAGAAATTCTCAAGAATTCTTGGGAAGAACCTTGTTAGATTTAAGGGATTATAAGGTTGGTTGAGAAGCTTAAAGAGTTTTGAAAAAATTTAGCCTGGCGAAACAAGAACAAAATTGGAAATATCTTCACTAATCTACTTAGGCAAGAGAATTTAGTTGTTAATCTTGAAAATATTTTTGAAGAATATCCTAATGATGCTTTAGGATGGCTTTTTCTAAAGCTAGGGCCAATCTAATTCAAATGCATAATGATACTGAGGCTCTTTGGAAATAAAAGTGCAGCCTTAATTGGAAATTAGAATATGAAAAGAAATACTAAATTTTAACATAACTAGATTAACAAAATGAGGCATTTAAATAAAATTGATGAGATCAAAACTCCAGTGGGCTAATCTTGAAGATTTTAACCTTATTGAGAATTCTGCTGTCAATTACTTCAATGATCCATTCTAAAATGATCCCAATGTTCCTTTACCTTCTAATTTTGGGTTCCATCCTCCAATCATTGCTAACCAAACCAATTTAAATCTCAACCTTATTCATGAGGGGGATGATATTTGGAAGGTGATCAAATCTCTTAAACACGATCTTTGCCCTGAGTTTGATGGGTTCCTCGCAAGTTCTATGTCAAACTTTGGCATATCATAAAGGATAATGTCACTATGGCTGTCAAAGAGTTCTTTTGTGGGGTTCATCTCCCCAAGTTCTTCACCCACACAACTATTTCCCTCGTTCCCAAGGATCAAAATTGTAATTGGTCTAAATTTACTATCAATTTGCGCCCCACCTTTAATAAAATTATTTTCAAAATAATTGTTAATAGATTGAAAAAGCACCTTATCTTATTGAACCAAAGCAATCTGGATTTATTTCTTGAAGGAATATTAAAGATAATATCCTCACTGCTCAAGAGGTCTTCCATAGTTTATAAAAGAAGCTGAGAGGTGAAAATGTAACGACCCAAAGTCGTTATTTTGCAAATTAGGTCAGAATCCCACCTTAGGAATCAGGATCCCGGGGAATTTCACTTTATGGCAAACAAAACTACCAATAGATAGAAACAACTTTAAAGATCAAAGAGCCCTAATTCAGGAAAAATCCGAAAGACGGAAGCTCTCGTTCTATCTTTGAAATTTCTAAATTCAAAAAAACAAAAACATTAAAATACGCGTCCAAATTCGTCGTTTTCAGTGTCGACGTGTTAAGTATATTATTTAAAAGCTGCTCGAGAAGTTTCATCAAATTTTGAGCGTCGATTTGATCGTGGCAAATATTCAAAGTTTTAAACCTCTAAAATTAAAATAAAATAAAATTTTGCTCCGAAACAAAAAATTTGGCACGAGGGTGTTCATCATATTGTAACACACCTTGGTGTCAAGTTTCGTTGTATTTGGACGCCAAACGACGAAAAAATGCGATTAATTTGAAGTTTAAAAATTTTCCATTTTTTTCATCTTTTTCCTCTATTTTTTTCCTGCACCCCCTTCGATTTTTTTCTCCTGCGCTAGGCGGGAGAAGCTTCCACGCCAGGCGGAAGCCTGGCGCCTGCCGCCTGGTGCCTGCCTGCCCCGTTTTTGGAGCAGGCTGTCAGCCCATAGGGTCAACCCTGACTCCCCCGACCCCACTCTCGTCTTCTGGCGGGAGAAGCTTCCACACCAAAGGCTCTGTGGCGCGTGCCAGGCGCCGACCAAGCGCCATTATGGCGCCGTTTTGGCGCAAGTTTGGCGCCACTACGTGCGCCTATATAATCCCCATCCCCTCCCCTCTCCTTCCCACAGTCACCCACAGCAGTCACCCCTCTTCAGCCCTTCCAGCAGCCGGCCAGCCCCTCTTCAGCCCTTCCAGCAGCTTCCGGCAGCCCCCCCTCAGCCGCTCCAGCCTCCTTCAAACAGCCCGGCAGCCCCTTCCAGCAACTTCCGGCAGCCCCGGGCCGCCTCCGACTGCCCTCAGCCAGCCTTCGGCCAAACCGTTCCGGCTTCTCTCCGTGTTCCGGCGATCCTAATTCTAAAGTAAGAAAAAGGAATTGGAAGAACACATTTGTTTTCTCTAAATGTTGTCTCTTTATAACTATCAAGTTTAGTATTAGTCATTCACAATAGAATCATCCTCATTAATTAATAATGAGAACGATTCAATTGTTAAAAATGACTATTATTCGAACTTTTTCGATCATAATCTTAAAATCCTTTAAGAATTATAACTGCTTTAATAGCAGCTTAAATCAATCAAACTGCAAAAGCGGAAGAAGATCAGAATGAAAGAATAAATTAAACTCCTAAATCATTAAAAAGCTAACTTAAAAATATCGAGAATTTAAATGCAGATTAAGCGAACTGTCACTCATTTGAGCTGTTGAACTGCTGAAATTAAAGATTAAAGGTACCCAGTATATGACTTGCATTACATCTTGCATTTTTCTATTGCTGCTATGCTTCGCTTATTTACTTTGAGCCTAAACCATTTAAAGCTTGGTTGGTTGTCCGGAACCAACGTAATATCATTCGGGGTTGTTACCGGAAAATGACATCGGTATCATTCGGGGTTGTTACTGGAAAAATGACATCAGTAACATTCGGGGTTATTGCTGGAAAAATGTCATCAGCAACATTTGGGGTTGTTATTGAAAAATGACATCAATAACATTCAGGGTTGTTACTGAAAAAATGACATCAGTAACATTCAGGGATAGTTACTGAAAAATGATATCAGTAACTTTTATTTTATAATAAATATTGTTGCAGGAAGTTACTTGCTTATTTTACGTGATTGTCTTACCTATCCAGCATTTTTACCTCTGCTAAATGCATTTTTATAAAGTAATTTGTTATTGTGTACTGCTGTACTTAAAGTATTCTCTAATTACTGGGAATTTAAATCCCAATATTATTTTCTGTACAATACCAGGTCAGGTGCTCCTGAAATAGGTTAAACAAGAACCTTAATTTTCAAAAGATCAACGACGGCGCTGAATTGCTTATATTGTTTCTTTGTTTTGTACGGTGATGGACCTTGTAACAAGAACTTTTGATAAATAAAAAATATCATTCACTTTTATAAGCGCATTCTTTTTCTCTCAAATTGCTTGATATGATCCTACGGTGAGTAGTCACTCAATGCCAGAACGGTTTCTACCGAACCGGCATCGAGCCCTCACAGAAAACCACGTCCTCAAGCTTGACCTTGAAAAAGCCTATGACAAGTTGGAGCAATTTATTAATCTCATCCTTAAAATTTATGGATTTAATGAATCCTTTCCCACTAAGATAAAACAACTTATGAAATATGTGTGATTTTCCATCATCATCAATGGTTATCCCCAAGTCTTCTAGGGCCCTTAGGCAAGGAGATCCCCTTTCTCCCAACCTTTTTGTGCTAGCCATTAAATCTTTTCACGAGTGATCTTAATTTGAACTATAATCTAGGGGAGGGGTTGTTGTCACTCATCTTGCTTACGAGTGATCTTAATTTGAACTATAATATGGGGGAGGGGTTGTTGTCACTCATCTTACTTATGCTGATAATCTCATTATTTTTTCTAATGGAAATATGAGGCCCATATGTAAAATCAAGAGTTTGCTTCATCATCTTCAAACTAATTATGGCCTCAATATTAATGTGAACAAATCTCAATTTTTCATCAAGGATAAAACCCCTCCTAATCTTTTCAACTTCCTTGCTAATGAATTAAGATTCAAAAAAGGCAAATTTCCTTTTACTTAGGAAATCTTTTATTTAAAGGTCATAAAAAAAATGTTTACTAAAGGATCTCATTGAAAAAATTCTCATAATGATGAGATGATGAGAACACAAATTTCTCTCCTGGGTAGACTTAATCTCATAAAATACATTATTAAAACCATTCCTCTTTATTGGTTAGATTTGTCTTCTCCTACCATATGGTTTTATAATAGGAACAAGGTTATTCTCAATAAATTTTTATAGTTTCACAATAATAGAACCAAAATCCTTTGGACTTCATAGGATGAAATTGCTTTCCTTTTAATGAGGGAGGTCTTGACATTAAAGATCTTGAATCCATTCATAATGCTCTTTCTATCAAACTTTGGTAACTTTTTAGGAATTCAAATTCTCTTGGAGTTAAGATTCTTAGAGCTAAGTATTGTGCTTCAACCCATCCTTGCAAAACCAAGAGCAAAATTATTGATCCATCTATTTGGAGAAGAATGATTGACAAGCGAGATATCATGAAAAATCTTCTTTCCTAGGATCATGTTGATAAATCAACCCCACTTTGGTTTGATAATTAGCCTCCTCTTGGCTTCATTGGAGATATGTCCCATTCTACCCTTCCTAATCTTTCCCTTGGTGACTGCTACAGCAATAAGGAGGATGGGATTGGAGTTTATTAATAGTATTATCCCCTCATATATGATCAACCAATTTATATCCATCAATCCTAAGTTTAAGGATATTAAACATGCTATATTTGATTTGGTCCTCCATGATAAATTTAGCCTACCCTTTCGTGGCACCTTTGTAGAAAACACAGAATTGGCATCAAACCTTGGTATTAGAACAAATTTCTCCCTACACACCATAGTCTCTTCATTTGGAGAATATCTAAGAACCACATAAGTGTTGATGAGCTTGTGACATTAGAGGGTATCACATGGCTTTCTAAATGCTAATGTTAAAATGAAATTGGATCGTTGAATCATGTTTTTCTTTCAAACAAAATATGCATGGAAGTCTAGGACAACATCTGATAAGTTCTCCCATATTAAAATACGTAGCCTTATCAGTAGGTGAGATAATGTTAATTACAACAGGAAGAAGATTCATATTGGAAACATTATTGATATGTACACTCTATGGAGCATTAGGATTGCTAGAAATAAAGCTAAATATTGTAACCACAAGATAATTTTTTGAGAAAAATATTAATTTTATTCTCCATGAAGTGTCCAATCTTCTTAATGTTATACCCAATAAATTTATTATTTTGAAACATATTGGCTAGTTTAAATTCAAAAACATATTTATATTTATGATGCTAATAATATTTTGGACTATGAATATAGGTGCCTTTTTGTACTTTTCATATTTGGTATTCTTGATGTTGCTTCTATTAATATTTATTATACCTCATGGTCGGTTGGAACTTCTTTAATTCTTATTATTAATGCTTGGGCTTGGGGTGGCCAATTTTATTGTATATCTCCTGAAAATAGCTAAAACATCTCTACTGGGATGAAGGTTGGATTAATGTCTTTATTATTTAATTCCTTAACATTATTTGCTCAGCTGGTTGTTGGATCTATCATATGTGTGCTGCTTAATTACAAAGTTCCGGATGCCTTTAAATGCAGTTTGTTATTTAAAGTGAAGGCTCGGGCCCTCGTGGGTGGTCCGTTCTATTATCATCCTAGGTGGTTCCATGGGGGCTTTGACTCTAGTTTTATTTTCTACTATGGTTTGCGATTTTCTGGATGTTTCTGGTTGCCTTTGGGTGAAAATAAATTTGTTGGGCTATATCTAATTGTATTAATATATATATATATATATATATATATATATATATATATAAATGTGTGTGAATGGTGTTCCAGCCCAGTGGTTAAGACTCAGAATTTGAAATCTCAGGTTATGAGTTCAAATCCCACAAGCCAAGAAAAAAAAAAAAAAAAAAAAAATATATATATATATATATATATATATATATATTCATATCATTAGTTGTTTGTCTGTTCCGATGTCCTTTTGTTGTGATGCTGTTGTATTTTTTGTCTCTGCTGTGATTTCTTTTTGCTTTTTGCTGGGACCTTAGGGTTTTGTAACCTCATAGCCCCCTTCTATATCTTTTGATTTATCTAATAAAATTTAGGCCGAGATAGCTTTTCTTATATATATATATATATATATATATATATATTCATATCATTTTTATCATTACTTGGAATGTTGGCATTCATATTTATGGTAATGCTGGTTATTATTGCCAGCAAATCAAAAGGGCTAACTTGTCGAATTTGGCCACGTTGTATTGCAAGGATGTGAATTGGAACTATTTTTTCATGCACCCGTCCCACCTTGATTCTCACTGCCTGCGATCAAAAGGGATACTTTCGTTGTATATGATGGGGTATCATAACATAATAATGTTGAGGGCTTTTGTTTATATATTTCTGTCCCATTATGCTCTGGCCAGCCTTGGTAGATTTGAGTCAGGATATTGGTGGATTCCTTTAAGGGATTGGGATATTGGTCAATCTGTAATTCATCAACATCTATTTTCTGTAATCGGTTTATTTGAGATAACACTATCTGTTTCTGTATTGTAGTGAATTTTAGTTTGCAGATACCATCCGGGAAGTAGTATGGAGTCTTGCCAATGGTGGGTAAATTCTGGAGCCAGGATCCTGCAGTGTGGAGGTAACTCGATAAGGTCTTGCCTTTTTGTTTATTTTAGCTCAAATGTTTTGAATCCAACTGTCTTAATTAGTTGCAATTGTGTGCTCAGTTTGCTTTTTGTTTATCAAGCTATGAAATATGCTGTTTGGTTTTTTGTTTTCTTGAGTGTTTTTTGCTTTGGGTGCCATTTCAGGAATACACCATGGGTTACCTTCTATTGGGTTGGTTTTGAATTTTTTAGAATTAGGGCTTGCTTGTAACCGGCCAACCCCTATGTATCTGCTTTTTACCTAACAATTTATGTCTGCCTAAATGAGAGAGTATAACACTAACCGCATTATTAAAAAAATTTAATGATAAGCAATATTGTGGCAATTAATTTGTTTACTTAAGTTATACCATTATATGAAAAACCAAGCATTAAGAATTTCAATAAAAAATACAAGGTTTCAACGATCTTAAGGATGAAGCACCAAAGATTGTTCTTAAACATGTAATTTTGTATAAAAGTAAAAAGAAAGAAAATTAATAGCTTATAAAAAAGAGCAAATAATATTGACTCTAAGAGTTGAGCGCATTCAGTTAGTTGGGTGTTTTTCTCTTTTGATGATAACAAATCATTAAATAACTATAGAGTTAAATGAAATTCCCGGAACATAGCAATTTCAAGAAAGTAGCACTGGAGATTAGAGATTGCAACAGGAAGTAAGGATCAAGCCACTCTTTTCAGCAGCTACCTAAGAAGACTTATTTTTGCTTTATGTTTTAGATTTTATCATTGCAATTTAAATATTAGTTTTTCTATGATGTAAATCAATGAAGCCAAAGAAAACACAAGAGCTATAATAAAAATAACCTAATCTGCCACACGTCCGTACGCACAATTTGTGGCCAAGGAGCATCGCGCCCAAATACCCAGACATACAAACTATGTGCCTAGACGCATAATATGTTTCAACGACAAACTTAACCCGACAAGAAAACAGATGGATCCAGAAATAAAACTATGCAACCAAATCGTGTATAAGTGCCCATACGCATCTCCATAATTCTCAAAATATGACAATTGTCATATTTTAAACTCGTATCTCACTACAATGCTCTTAAATCTTCTTTAAAATTCTTTGGAGCCTTTTAAGGAAGAGCTAACAGTCTCTTTCAACAGTTCTCTCATTTTGCAAATCTCAAGAAATAGGGATTGTGCTATAGACAAGTTTTTAAACAGCTCCCCCTAGTAAAAGATTGAAAAAGAGGGATTGTTCCACTAAGTGGCCAAGTTTTTACGAAGGAGGAAAGGCTTCTCCGTCTGTGAAAGAGTGAGTACTCGTTGGACTATGTTTCTGGAAGAGACGAACTTCCGAAAAGTGGGCACAATGTCAGGAGGACCCAAACCATTATAAGTTTTGTGTGTTCGAATGTATTTTTCTTTTGTTTGCGATTTTCTATTATTCTTTTCTTTTGTGTTATGATTTTCTTTATCTATCTTAAAACTTGAATATTACAAAACTTAGAAAATATAAAAAAATTTATTTTAGAAAACTTTTAATCAAAACCCAATTCGCCCACCCCCTTTGCATAGTGCCATCAGCTTTTATAGCCAACAAATATTTTTTATTTAAAATAATATTTGGGAAAATATCATTTGAGCAAATGCCCAAATCAAGGGATCATTTACACTTGAATTAATAAATATCTACTGACATAGTTGCTGAGCAAATGTTCAATTCTGCTTAGCAATCCTAATCAAACTAAGTATGGCTAGATTCTAGTAGGTTAACCATTATATTCTATAACATTTCATAACTGAGCTGGCTGTAAGTCTGTTTTAAGCAGGCATTGAGAAATGTTTTAAGTATTCATTTGATGGTAATTGTGAAATACATAACTCATATAAATATGCTCCAAAATAAGCTATAGTTTTCAATTCTTTCCAGCAATATCAGTTTGATCTTGAAGACTCGCTTCAAGATGAAGTGCTTCCAAGTCATTGCTTCTCAAGCATTCAAGCCGACCTACCAGGTTATGCTACAAGTGATAGATCTTCCCACTCAAGTAAAAGTGTGCTGTATGAAATCATTTTTCTTGAAATTATGAAGAAAGATTAATGCACGCACCAAAGCAGACCAAACAGCAAGTGAGTAGGACCAGGTTGGTCTAAATCATTCAAACCAGTTAGCTATGATTTTAAATTTTGATTTTATATTTATATATCGATGGTTTTACAAATTCTACCACATTTAATTTAATTCAATTTGCTAAATTTACTAAGAACTAGTTAAAAACTCAATTTACCCTTCAATCACGTTTATAATAAATTATCAAGTAATATTAGAATTGGTTTCTCTTAGTCAAGTTTTAACAATCAAGAGTAAGGGATATGTTCTTCTATGGTACATATTGAATTCAAAATACATAAATGTGATTAACGCACGCCCAGAAGTAGAGAAAACAGTGAGTAAATGTAGGACTGGTTTGTCCTAAATCATTCAAACCAGTTTGCTGTAATATTAAAGTTTAATTTTATATTAGTATATCAACTGTTTTTCATATACTATCACTTTTTATTTAGTTAAAATTTGCTAAAATTACCAAAAGCTTTTTATATTCAACTCACCCTTCATTTGGATATATCATAAACCACCAAGTAGTATTAGAATTAGGTTCTCTTAGTCAAGTTTTAACAATCAAGAGTAAGAGATGTGTTCTTCTACTGCACATATTGGATCCAGAATGCATAAATGTGATGGGAGGTGTCATCATTGCAGGAAGAAATTGGCTCAAATTTTTGAAAATGAAAAGACAACTTCCACCGGTAATTCCAAGTATGACTACAAGCAATCTAAGGGTAAGAAAATCTGACAAGTCGTGCACAGAATAGACCAACAATGATTTCCTTACAGCCAAATAAATGTGGAAGTCCTCACGTTCTCAATGTGTGCTAAAATAAAATAATTATTGGGAATTTTATTGTGCACCACAGGAAAAAAAGTTTGGGATCATCTAATTGTTACTAATAAATGGATGGATGATACCTAGAATAAATATATTTACAGGTGAATATGAACCCTTCCAAGCATAATAAGAAGAGAACATATCAAAAAAGTACACTAGAATAGGAAAGACTATCACAGGTCCCAATTCTCTTGGAAACATTAACCAAGAGAAAGTTAACAAAGTTATAAAAAATTTACCATGCATCTAGAATGCAAAGATCAAGCTATAGTAAACGAAATGATTTAATTAATTATTCACATGATCTCCTTTTATACTCTTTTATAGCATAAAGGCAAATTATATCAAGCAAATACAAAGAGCCTAAGAAAAAGGAAAATACAAAAGTACTGAAGACATGAGAAAATGAAAAACTTACAAGTACTGATACAAGTGAAAGCAAAAGTTAAAGCAGATTGTTCTTATGATGAAAGATCCAGGTCTTTCTTGCAGTAAAGACAAAACAAAGTTTGCTACTGAGCACCATTTAAAGGAAAAGATAACTCTCCATCCACAGAAAATAAATTTGACTCTAACTGCCCTATTTTCTATAAATATAAGGACAAGGGAGTGCCTAAAATGTAAAGAAGAGAAAAAAATGTAAAAAAAAAAACATAAGCGTTAAAGAAGTAGATTTTTGTATTAGAACGGACTCAAAAAGCAATTTAGAATCAAAGAAGATGGAAATTTATTGTTTGATGGTTTGGAAAAAAAGTTAAAGTGCAACATTTGCGTACGAAGAATTAAAATCTTTCCTCGGAAACTTTACATGGATCACATGCTTCTTTTAAGATAAAAATAAATATTTTAAAAAAGGAAATACATAAAAATTTAAGAGAAATTTAAATCTCAAGAATAAATATGATTTGTTGAAAGCTAAAATTAAGGAAACTCCTTTTAATTAATGAGAATAACAAAAAACAAAATAAGATCATTCTTAGTAACAATACTAGATAAGAAAATAAAAAGTTAAATTTTATTTTCAAATGCTTAAAATGAAAATAAAATGGCTATAAGAATCTAAATGTAAAACTTCAATCCTTGCATCCATCACATAAAAAGAGAAGGAAAAGATTTAAAGCTTATTTCTTTTAGGATTATCTTTAATTAGCTTAGCTTAACTATTCTCAAACAACTTAGTAGCGTAGTTTATCATATTTAGCTTATCAAACTTAAAGTCAGCAAAAATAGTAAAAAAATGTCAAATCGAACAGCTTTATTAGTTTATTTGGCTTAATTTAGATAATCCTTAATTTATTTAATTCCAAAAATAAGCAAAAATGAACAGCCCCTTTCTCTTTAACCTTTCAAGTCTTAATACCCTAAAAGTTCCAAAGAGAATCTTATTTAGAAATTCTTCTAGAGATGGGATCAACCTAAAATGGGTCTCCAATACCAACATATAATTTTCTCTTATAAGAAAGCCTTCGTGCTAAAAATGATAAAGAATGTGGTACTTACAAGTGATGCTCTAAATACACAACAAGAAAAATATAAACTTTTGCAACTTTAAAGCATACGAGTGGAAATGACTCTTGGTAACAGCACAAAGATGCATATCATTAGAAAGGAAATCATCAGCAAGAATAATTCATTTTTTATTAAGATCATCTTAGTCAAATGCCTTGGACATCATATACTAAGCATTGATCAATTATATGAAAAAAATATAAAGTTTTTTCTTTTTCTAATTTTAATCAAATTAATAATAAATTGAAGAAATTAAAAAAAAAATTACATGCTTAGTAATTATTCTATGAATAATAATGATACTGATAATTTAACAGTTTTTGAAGAGCAAATGTAGAATGCATATATTTCACAAGGTTAAAATTAGATTTAGTTGAAGGTTTACCAAAACAAAAAATGTTTCAAAATATCACTTATGATGCTTGCCAAATGAGTAAGCAAACAAGATTCACATTTCATAAATTGCATATTGTTGATACAACTAGGCACCTTGAGATCTTATATGTAGATTTAGTTGGAGTGATTAGCCCACCTAACTTATGCAAAAATAATATGGATTTAAGATATTAAATGATTACACAAGAGATTTTTTTTTTAAATAAAGCATTCAATCAATTTGAAAATTTTATAAATTGGTTTAAATAATTACAGGGAAAATTTCTGAAAACCAATTGTTTAATTAACATAAATTAAAATGGTATTAAATATAATTTTTTATGCTTATACCAGAACAAAATGAAATCATTCAAAAAAAAAATAGAACCCTCATTGAAATGGCATGCTCAAAGATCAACGAATATAAATTGCCAAAATATTTAGCGCAAGTGCGATCAGCACTTCTTGCAACTTCATTAAGATGATTATAATATTAAGAATTTAAAGAAAACACTAGATGAGTGACTAAAAACAAAAATAATTGAATATTTCATATTTTCATATTTCTAATTATAAGTCTTTTGTGAAGAAGGAAAATAAAGAAAATTGGGTATATGAATTTTTCCCATATTAAAAGAGAAAAAGGAAGACTTAAAAAGATATGGGAGAAACCATTAGAAAGAATCTTTTCTATTAAGAACTTAAGGAGGGGCTTCTATTTGATCGTGCACAATAGAAATAAATGATACATGCAGCTCACCCAACCTAGTGAGATAGATTAAGGCTTGGTGGTGGTGTTGTAGACACTGACTTAATACACACATTTGAAGAGCATGTTTTCTGCCATTCATTGGATACAACTAAATCATCTAAATCAATGTGATTTCCTTATCTTTAATAGATGCAGTCGAGTTGTTCCTCTAATTTAATTATTCGTTAATACAGATGAAATTTTGGGAAAAAATCATAACTTAAGAGATAACGGTATCAAATTCAAAAGATTTAAGCGTAATGTCAAGCAAAACATTCACAAATAAAAGCCTAAGTTCTTACCGACTGGAAAGCCATCCTGAAGAGACCCATAGCAATTGGCACTACACAAAACCTATATTGATTCAAAAAAGCAGATTCTGAAAACAATTTGCATAGACAAAAATCAATGGAAATTACATTAATCATAGAACATTAAAGCATGTAGGGTTGTTCATAGCTCACATTCCCCTTCCACCAGCTAGAGCTTCTTCTGCAGGATCTTTCCACTCATCAAACCTGTAAATATTGTACAAAGCTAACGTTGCAAGTTCTCTGCTGAATAGGCTAGAGATTAAATAAAAGGGAGATAGAATAAAGGCATGGAGATAGAAAGATAGTGTACACCCAGCCGTAGCGTCTGTCGAAAATTAGCTGTTTCTGGTCCGACCTAGTTAATTGTACCCTAAGATCCGATGAATTCTTGTGCATCATATTGGCAATGTTTTCTGGTGTTGGGACTAGGAAGAACAAAAAAGATGGGAAGAGACGGTAAGGAAAGAGCTAGAGGGTTGCGAGCGCTCTGGAGGAAGAGAGGATGATCTGTGTTTTATCGCTCAATACAGTAAAAAAATTATAAATCTCTTAGATGATCTCTATCACTTGATATATTATTGTAACTAATTACTTCTCAAGAAGCATAAATAAGTTGTTGGCAAATTAACATTCCATTTATTATAAAAGCAAAGCCAATTATGATATTACTCATTCCATATTTAATGACAAATTCTCTTAGTTTTCTAAAATGGAAACAAAAGTTCTTTAACAAATTCTTTTGGGGTTCAAATGACAAAAATAAAAAGATCCATTGGTTCAGTTGGATTGGTTCAGTTGGAAGGATATTTGTTATCCTGCTGAAGAAGGCGGACTCAGTTTCAGAATATCAAAAGAAATGAAAGCTATTATAGCAAAATTATGGTGGAACTTTAAGAAAAAAATTATTTGCCAAATATACAAATTATAAATATTGTAGAGGTATGCATCCATCTCTTTATAGTGTGAAGTATAGTAAGAGGCAATTTTTCATTTTGGTATGATACATAGTTTTGAAATGCCTCTTTACAAACAAATTTTTGAAAAAGTAAGGGATTTTTGATCCAATAACCATTGGAACATTGCTAAACTATGAAATTTCCCTATTAAATTTAGATTTATCTTCAAATTACATTAAGATATGATATGTGTTTTCCATGGTAATAATGTAGAAGAAATGTAATTCTCTCAAATTCAATTTTACTTATATTTGGAACATTGTAAAAATAAGGTCTAACTATTTCTCTTTCGGACTTGCTTTGTGGCACATAAGCATAAAACCCACTATTTTCTTTTTTTGTTGGCGGCTTCTTATAAATATTTTATCAGTTCATTGTTGTTTAAAGCTTAAGGGCTTTAGTTTGCTTCTGTATGCCTTTTTTGTGATAATAATGTAGAAGATATGCAACACCCTTTTATTGGTTGTACTAGATATTATATGTGGAGTTTAATTGGATTAGCACATGGCGTGCTTGCTGAGCCCAGACGATACTAGACATCAAGCTGGGCACCCAAACGTTGTGGTGCCCAAGCGCTCCTAACGGGCGTATACTAGAGATTGGGGAGCCCAAGCGCCTGTTGCATTCATGCAAACTGAGGTTCGAGCATCCAGGCGCCTGTGGCAATTAAGTTGCGAACATATGTGTAACACCTTAGTGTTAAGTTAGGTATATTCCAACCCAGCACTAAGGGTTGTCATAGTACTTAATACTGAATCAGTAAAAACTAACTCACCATTAAGCACTTTGTGGCCAATAATTTTGTGAAATAAGGAAAGTAAGTAAAAGTAAAAATGCAAAGGACAAAATTATAGCCATCATCCAAACCATCCAAAGTAAAGAAAAGGAAAGATAAATCACATAAAAAAGTAAAAATATTTGGAGTTATAATTATTACAAATTATTTTAAATGAAGTAATAACATTTGTTCTCACCGTAACAAAAAATAAAGGTAGAAAATAAAAATCTTCAATGTTGTCCTTCAGCTACAGCCTCCAGCTTGTAATCCGAGTCATGGCTAAGTTCATGATCTACCGCATTTAGTATTTAATACGGTCTGACACAGCTAATAAAAGAAAAATAAGTGATCAGACTTACAAAATCTAAATATATTTTAGGATTGATAATTTTACTTAATTTTGTAGATATTACATTAGCCATTTATAAATTTATGAGAAGTGGTGCACAATGCAATGAGGGATAATAGATACTGAATGTAAGTAAAAGACTGAAAATAATCAGTAAAGTATTATATACTCACAAATGGGTTGCTCTATCTTGCATAAAACATTTAAAGTAAATGAAAGCAACAATAAATCCATATATATACTAGTGTGCACAAGAAAATGAGGTTAATATTAATATGTCAATCAGGAATAAATGCTAACCACAAGAAAAAGTAAAAGTAAAAGTAAAACTAAAAGCAACATAAATAAATATAATTGTAAAACTATGAAAGACATACACTATAAGAAAGTTATAAATTGAAAAGTGAGGTACTGAAAAATAAGTAAAGTAATTTTAGCCCTAAGGACTAAATAAGCTAAAACGTACAACCATAAGATCGTATAAAGTCATACACAATCAATAAAATTGTGTTTATGTATTATTAAGTTCTTATATTATTTAAATATTTATTCTGTGAGCACATTACATAACAAGATAGGAGTTGGGCACATCTGCTCAATCATATATAACGAGGTCTCCCAAAACATACACAATCTCTCTCTCTAAAATGTGTGTGATCTCCTGATCTCTCTATAGTCTACTTTGGCTCAAATATATTTGTACAGACTAATCCACCGCATGAACATCTATGTATAATGTTTTAATATTTTATTTATACTCAATATCTGAATGAATGTTTAAGGATTTAGTCTCAATGCGATGCCACAATCAATGATTTAACAAACTTAATTGGAAATTATGAGATATATGTTGTTATTTATTTTAAATTATTTACCTTAATGATTGAAACTAATTAGGCTCCTAATTGACTTAGGACATTAGCTAAATGTCTTTATCAATGATAATATATATATATATATATGATTAAAAAAAATGTTTTGAAAGTAATATTGCTATAATTACAAATTTATTAAAGAAAAGGTTAGTATTACTACAATCCAAACACTTAACCTACATCTATCATCTACAGTCTTCTCAAGTCCTCAACTTAACTACTAATCTTAAATTAGTGCTTAGAACCTTATCTTACAAGGAATACTAAAGGAACTAATCTATTTATTGACAGACTAAAAATGTACGTCTTCACTTACACGCAAGTGCATGTGATTTGAAGTAATATTTGGATGAAAAGATCCCAATAATTATCATCCTCTGAGAATAGTGTTCATTTTGTCACTAAAGTTTTCTTGAGTTCACTAATCATTAAATGATGATTAAGTTAGTTGATTTTTGGTCCTGAAGTACTCTATTTAAGGATTCTTGTTTAGAGAATACTTATTTGATATAAAATAAGAAGAGTTGAGTTTTGGCATATAATTCAATAAGGATTTGGCGTAACTGGGAAACTTAGTCCCCGTTATGTTGAACCTTTCAAAGTTTTGGCCAAAGTAGGATCATCTGCCTACCGATTAAGCCTTCTTAATGGCTTTACAGCTATGCATAATGTTTTTCAAGTATCATCATTAAGAAGATGTCTTCGAGACCCTTCTCATCTCATTCAACTCACAGCCATAGAGATTCAACCCGATCTTTCTTATATGGAAGAACCCGTCCGAATCTTGGCTCGTGATCAGAATCAGCTGAGAAATCGCTCGATTCCGATGGTCAAGGTTCAGTGGAAGAACCGAACCCTGGAAGAATCTAGTTGGGAGAAAGAGGTGGATATGCGCAATAATATACCTACAGCTCTTTACGAACCCAGGTATTGTTCTTCTCTCTTTTTCATCTTCTATATTTTACTTGATCTGTTGAATCCAGAATGCTTTTCTTCACTTAGGTGATGTCGAGGACGACATCGTTTTTAAGTGGGGAGTCTATAACAACCCTAGGTTGTTACTCTAGCTAAACCTAGTTGAATTAAGCTAATATAAGCTTTAATTTTGATTCTATTAGACTCAATGGATCATTTAAACATAATCTTAGAAGTTTGAATCAATCGGAGCTTAAATGGAAAATTGGGTATTTTTGGTTATTTTTGAACCCTAGAAAATATCTAAAATAATTTGATCTCCAAATCAAAATCTGATTTCATTTTTGAATTCCCCACCCCCAAATTAACTGAGGGTGAAATTTTGGGAATTTTTGGAGGTCATTTAGGCACTTTTTGGATTTAATTTAAATTGGTTCAATTGCATTTTAGGGTTTTAAACAATCCTTAATTGCAAATATATCCTCTCAAACGGTCAGCTAATCCCAAACCGCGGGCGCCATCCGGGCCGTCCGTTCCGCGGAACTTGATCCAACGGCTCGCGCCTTTGATCAGATCCGTCTAATCTCAACCGTTCCGCGGTTCTGAGATTTGATTCGACGGCACCTAACCCATCCACCTTAAGTATCCCCGATCGCCCATTCGATCCGTGGATCTGATCCGACGGCTGATCCAACTCCCTGCACGGATGTTAGATGTTGGGAGATTAGAGCCGTACCGCGCCAACTGCCAATCCATCAGACGGTCCCAAAGTCCCCCGCCACTGTGGATCTTCGTCCCCGAGAGATCCCGCCCCGACAGAGAAAATATCGCCGAATCAGGCCACGTAACCCTGTCTGCCACTCCCGTGCCATGTCAGGAAGACCATTGCAGATCCTGCCTTCCCCTCCCCAGCACTCCTAGCCAAAGTCAAGGCCTGGTCCACCCTAATTTGGGGAATTAGGGTAGAAGCCTCGGGCCAAGCTAATTTCCAAGCCCGAGCCCTGGCCTCCACTCCTAGGACCTCATGGAGCCTATAAGTACTCTCGGGACTTCACAGTGAGCTCCTTTGCTCACAGTGAATCCCTAATTACCTAGCTAAAGGCCTGCTGGAGCTCCCTTCGTCTCGGCAATTTCTCGGCTTTTCCTGAAGTTAGAACCGCTGATAGAGGGCCCGTATGGTGTTCAGACCCCATGTGCACCTTCGTCTATCCTCTAGGAAGCTCAGGAGCACTTCACTTCCCCTTGGCTAAGCCTTTAACCTCAGTTACAGGTACAGCCTTTCCCCATTAAATTTTCTTCAGCTCAATTTCGTTTCTGTCTTCTGGATGAGCTATGGATGTCGCTTAGAGAACCGTAGCCACCTAAGGAACCTGTGGTAATTGTCGCCTGGGGCTAAGCTAGCTCTGGTCAATCGTATCGTTCGACTGAGCTAGCAGCTGAGCCATGACTGAGTCTTAGTAAGGACCCAGCGATCGGCTGCGCCCCAGGTTAAGAAAATTGGGGGTTTCGACTCGCCTCACTTCCTTGAACGTTTGGGGATCGAACCCCAGCAGATTCAAGACCTCTGCGGGGAGAATTTGTCTCCTCACAGTTGGCCTGAGACGCCCTTATCAAAGGCGCCTCGGATGAGTAGCACCCCATCGATCCAGAGGGATCCAGATGGGGGTTCTTGGTCCAATCGATGTATCTCGACTCCAGGAACGTGTAGGGATTGAGTTGAGCCGCCACTGTCATCGGAGCACCGAGAATTTCAGCGCTGAAGCTCAGCTGGTTCGGGACCCGTCGAGAGGTTGAAGATGAAGTCCGGGTCGGGCCGACCTGTGACCCGCGCGGTTCTGATTTTGGGCCGCATCTATTAAATAATTATCGGAGGACATTTTCAATGGTTATGCTTTTAAATAAATCAAACCCTATAATTTTAATTTAAATAAAAATACAGAATAAATTATTTAAATAACTTTGGCTATACTGATCCAAATGGTATAATCCAATATACCATTTGAATTAGAAAAATATAAGGAATTTAAATATAAAATAAAATCATAGATCTAATGGTTGGATTTAAAAATATTTACCCAACTTTTTGCTATCCTTATTTAAATTATATTAAATTAAATAAATATCCAAATGAGGAGATTAAGGGCTCTGATTGCTCCTTGAACCCTAGAGAACAATTTTAGACCCTTAAAACTAATTTTGGATATTAATTTCTCTTAATCACTCCTTAATCACCCTAATTAGGGATTAGTAAAATTAAACATAATTAAGCCTCTGATCTTGATAGAGATTATTCCTAATGCTATCCTAAGTATACTATAACTATTTGGAAAGGTTGGATTGCCCTAAGATGCCCTAAATTTACTAATCCCTAAAATTGGCTTAAATAAGTGATTAGTGCTAATTAGCTTAATTAAGTGGTCAAAATCCAAGATAAATGTATTTCCCACCTTATTTATTAGTATGGGACATATTAAAATAGATTAGGAGTAATTTGGACAACTAAATCCTAAAATTCCAATTTTTAGCCTTAAGAGGGGTATTTTGGTCATTTTGATCAAATATGCTTAAATGCCCTATAAACCTTGAAAATTTTAGTAATCTACCCAAAAATAAATTAGAAATGTTCTTTGAATTCTCATACCAATATTAATGCTAATGTGATCCTTAAACTTAAGAAATCTTCAATTAAGCCCTAATTAAGACACTTAGATCTTAAGTAACCTAAAAGAGGTCGCATAGTTTAATACTTAACCCAAATATCTAAGATTGTCAATTATCACCTTAATGAAATCAATATAGTTAGATTATAAATCTAAATTCTAAAAGAAATACAAATGGAAACTCCTAAGTTAAAATCTAATTCAAAGTCTAAAGTGATCAAATATCAAATCCTTAGATCTTAAATCTTAGACTTAGATCTTCAATTTGAATTGAATCATCTCCAATTGAAATTCTTCAAATGATTGATTGTTTAACCTTTTGAAACCTTCTATGTGGGTATAGGATGATTCAATCTCTAAAAATAATGAGATTATCTTAAAGATTGAATATAGATCTTAGATTCTTAAATTCTTAATTGATTATTTTATCTTATAATTAGTATAATAGCCCTTCACTAAGTTCGTAGTTCTTAAATCTTTCAGCTTATAGGATCCTTTATCCTTAACTTTGGAATAGAGTGCGAACCTTAGATTCTTATTAGGACACCCCCCTTGGATTTAGGTTTTGAACACCAAAGTGGAGTTCAAGTCCTGAATCATTAAATCTTGATTTACTTGATCAAAATTTAGGTAAGAGAGTAAATATTAATAAACTAGGTCATTGATTTATTTACTTAAACTATATAGTTGTCACATGATTTTTGGATTAGAACTTGTTAAGTTCTAATATTAACTTTAAAGACGTAAATCTGAGATTTTACTCGATAGCTGGATATCGGAGATCCTAAACTTGTACCTTCTCAGAATAGTTAGATTGGATAAATAGATAATAATAGGTATCACATAAGTTTAGATTGAGTCCCTTGCTTACTTTGATTTAAATTGCTTTGCATACCTTGGTTATTGAGCCTTATTTCTTGAGCATAATAGGAGAACTTATGATATGGATGATACATCCTAAGTTAATATTTGAATTGCACATCATTCAGTTTTGCCTTGTTTGCAGTTGGTAAAATATGTCCTAGCTTAGTCTGCCTCTTCAGTAGTAGTATTATATAGACTGGAATCAGACCTAGCATATTTGGATGGCTAGGCTGGGGATTGACTAATTAATATTGGAGGCCTTGTATGGCCTATTGGCTAGCATGACAGTACTATGTCTTAGGCTTATTGCTACTTTAGCTGGATTGTTCAGTATTGTTTTCTATTTTGCTTTGCCACATGCTTCAGCGGCATTATTTTTCGTACTTGTTCACTTTGCCACATGTCTCAGTGGCTTTACATAGATTACTTTGCTTTTGTCACATGTCTCAATAGATTTTCTTTTCCTTTTTCTTATTTAGCATGTTGTATGTATACTCACATGGTTTACTTATATATATTGGCATGTTTAGGATGCTAGAATTACATATTTTCAGTACTTGTGTTTCTTTATATACCCAGCATGTGTTAATATGATTATAAGCATGTTAGGTTCAGAATTATATTGTAGTTATTATTTCTTTTTAGCTTTTAGCCTCACCTTATTTATTTTGCATTGTATATCATTCTTCATACTAGTTGCTGGCTATAAATAGATAGTTTATAGTTACCATTTCTCCATAGCTTATTGCATCTATTACTGCTTGCATGTTTAGCTAATTTAAATGTGATATCTTTAAAATATTCAGTTCATTAAAATAGCCTAAAATGTACTTAGACAATTGTCTAACTGTAACCTTTTTGTTTTGTTGGCTGGGGCCCTGGCATTTGTGATATCGACAAATATCAGATTCGGACGTGTTCATGGGCAGTGTCGCAGAAGAGGAGCAGGTTTAGAAGGAGGATCGTGCTGCTGCTATTTAGATAGATCTTGCATTTTATTTCAGTGAGATTGAGAGACATTTTCATTCTCTTTAAACTTTAATTTGTAATAATTAATTTTGGATATGTTTCATTTCTACATTTCGATGAGTTACTATATTATTTTCCCTGTTTCTACTATATATGCTTGTGGATGTTACTACTTGCCTATTGCTTCCGCGACTTTGGTATTTACATATATATATTGATGAATGCTATAGTACTTGGTGACAAGTCCTTGGCTTAAGGCAGGTTGGGTTTACCTAACTTTACTTAAGTTGGGGGTTTGCCACAGTTGGGGCACCGTACTTCCTTGTTGTTAGTATGGGGGCCCCACACCTAATTAGCAATAATCTCAATTTAAGGCCAATTATGGTGATTAGGGCATACTAAGATGATCTAAATCTAATTATAGGTTCTAATATACTTAAGAAGGCATAAGGAACTTAGTTCACCAAAATTAGAGGAATGATTATAGTTTCATTTATTAATCTCACTTTAGGGTAATTATGGAGTGATTAACAAAACTAAGGATCCTAAATTATATTTAATGGTCTACATAGGTACTTTATGGTCTCATGAGCAATCAGAGACCTTAATTAACATTTTTGGCTAATTGATGAATTAAATATGATTTAAATACAAATAGAAAAGGATTAGGCAATTATTTAAAATATAACTATTGGATCATTGATTTTATTTTATTTTAGTATTCCTTGTATTTTTCTGATTAGAATGGTATATTTGATCATACAATTTGGACATGTATAGCTAAAGTTATTTAAATAATTCATTATGTATTTTTATTTAAATTAGAATCACAGGGAATTAATTAAATTTATTTATATAGGAATTAACAGAAGGAAAATAATTCCAAATTTATTTAATTAACCCAGCCCGATTATCAGACCACGCGGGTTAGAGCGGCGCACGACTGGACTGGCGCTGTCGCACGGCGCGTGCCCAGCCCGATGCGCTAGTGCCTTCGTCCCCGATACCCTCTTTGCAGACAGCCACGAGAGGGCACCTTAAGACGCCAAATTCACCGTCAAAAAGGCCACGCCACGACCAATATTTGATCGCCACACCTTCAGGAAGTCAAGGCACATCGATTGAGCCTATAAGCTATATCTGGGACAGACTAGAATGCTGGGTGGCTACTCCACCGAATCTTCCAATTTCAAACAATTAGGGTTCACTGTGTGGGGATAATTCTCCTCACAAAAGCCACTAAACAAACGAGGCTCGATCCCTACACCACCAGTGAGGTGAGGTGAGTCGAACCCCTAAAGTTTCATAACTTGGGGTACAGCCGATTGCAGGATCCTTGCTCGGACTCAGCCATGGCTTGGCCGCTAGCTTGATCGATCGATACGATCGATCAGAGCTAGCTCAAACCCAAGCAACAATCACAACTAGTTTCCTAAGTGGCTATGACTAGTTAGACGACATCTAGAGGCTCAATCCAGAGGCAGAATGAAGAACTGAACTTAAGAAGTTCAGTGGGAGAAGGCTGTACCTGAAATCGAGGTTGCTAGCATGGCCGAGAGGAATTGAGGTGAGCTGGAGTTTCTCAAGTAACAGACGCAAGTTCGCAGGGAGTCTGAACACCAGACAGACCCTCTATCAGCGGTATTAAGATCCGGGAATGCCGAGAAATTGCCGAGATGATGGAAGCTTTAAAGAACTTCAAATGGGCAATTGGGAATTCACAGTGAGCAAAGGGACCCACTGGGAGGTCCTGGAGGTATGTATAGGTCTAATGGAGCACTGGGGGTGGATTCCAGAGTTTAGAAATCATGGCATGGCTTGGGCCAAAGGAGAGTCTTGGCCCAACAGTTAGGGGCACATTGGGGAGATTACCACCAGCAGACGATCACGTCGAGGGTAGAAGAGGAAGATCAGGACAATTCCCGTACCGCCACGAGGGCTGGAAAGATCAGGCTATTAGGGGGGGACCAAACACGGACGGGTGAGGAGAGGGAGATGATCCATAGTGCTCGGACTCGTGCCCGCCATCTGATGGATCGATCGTTGGTCTCGAACGGCTCTGATGGATTACTTAAACGAAACGGGTGATAGCTGCCCGATGCGCTCAATGGATCCAATGTCTAGGATTAGATATTAACCCGGAGGAGATCCCGTCGTTGGATTAAATGCGCTAGGATGCGTGCTATAGCATCCGCTTGCTCTATCCCACGCGCAGCAGTCGGGACCCAGCAGCGGATCTACCGCGGTCCCGATAGCGAATCCCATATATTAAATATAAATAAATATATATATATATATATTTAAATGAATTAATATTAAATCATTTAATAATTAACTTAAATTCTAATTATTTCTATAAATCCAATTTAGAATTAAATGAGCTCCAAAAATTCTCAAAAAATTCACCCTTAGCTAATTAGGGCATGAGGAATTCAAAAATGAAACCAGATTTTAATTTAGAGATCAAATTAATTTAGGTATTTTCTAGTGCTTAAAAATAGCTAAAAATACCAAAATTCTCAATTTAGCTCCAATTGGTCCCAAACTTCTAGGGTTAGGTTTAAATAACCTATTAAATTTAATGGAATTAAAATTAGAGCTTGATTCAGCTTAATTAATCTAGATTTAGCTAAATTAATAACTAGGGTTGTTACATGTTAAGGCATGCGATATTATTAGCAGAGGTGATGTGGACGTTAAGATTCCAAGCGGTGTAATTTGTAAGCTTAGAGATGTTAGACATCTACCATGTCTAAAGAGGAATTTAATATTTATGAGCAAGTTACATGTTAAGGCATGCGATATTATTAGCAGAGGTGATGTGGACATTTAGATTCCATGCGGTGTAATTTGTAAGCTTAGAGATGTAAGACATCTGCGATGTCTAAAGAGGAATTTTATGTTTGTGAGCAAGTTAGCTAAGGAGGGCTAGAAGACATGCTTTACAGTGGACTCATGGAAGGTCACTAAGGGTGCACTCATCGTTGCATGGGGCAACATGGAAGGTACACTTTACCTGATCAATAAAGTGGTTGATTCCGTTGCATTTACAGAATAGATAGACGTAGGTCTATGGCACCAGAGGCTTAGCCATATGAGCAAAAAGGGTTTGAAATCCTTATAGTCAAAGGGGAAGCTCCAATAACTGAAGTCAGTAGACTTGTATTTCTGTGAAGATTGCGTGTTCTACAAGCAGAAGAGGGTTTCATTCATCAAATTTGGAAGAGAGTTGAAAGGTAGAAAACTAGAGTTTGTGCATACAGACATATGGGGGTCAGCTCCTACCTCTTGCATATGTTGAGCCACATATTTTATCACCTTCATTGATGACCATACAAAGAATATATGAGTTTACTTTCTAGAACATAAATCTAATATGCTTGATGTGCTTGGAAAGTGGTTAGCTTTTGTGGAGAATGAGATAGGATTGAAGCTTAAGTTATTGAGATCTGATAATGGTGGAGAATACTAAGATAGGGAGTTCAAGGAGTTCTTTACCTTAAGAGGTATCAAGAAGGAATAATATCCTCTTGTTTTCTAATAAATAAGTAATTAAGTAAATAAATAACATAAAAATATCCTCTTATTTTCTAATTAATTTATCTTATCTCCCAAGTTCATTACTAATGTTAAGACCGAATATTGTTTTAACATAGAAAACTATTTTTATATTTGACAATAATCTTAATCTTATATCACATTTTATTATGCATAATTATTTATCAAATAATGACTATTAACATATTCCAAGAGCTAGCAGCTAAGAGAGAAGCTACCTTAGTCATATCACGAAGAATTCATAGACACTTTGTTCAACAATATTAGGCTTTGACATGCTTTATGAGGAAATTTATGGCCATAACTACTTGTAAGAGATGATTAATTAATACTATCTAATAAGAGTTCCATATTATTACATACTTAAAATTTTCCATAATTCTGAATATTTAATATACAAATCTATTAGACTATTAGTTTCATAAATGTATAGTTTTAATAGTTTCATTTATTACTTTTGTTTAGATCTCATTCTTTAGTTAATCTTACATTTAGAGAGTTTATAAATCAAACTACAATGATGACTCAATTATGAATTTTGTTATTTAATCATATGTAATTGTAACCATCATTAACACACCAAATACAAAATTAAGGTATACATTATTATATTTTGAAAATCTTACATAAATTAACTTATAATTAAATTTATCATTATGATAATTTAAAGACTAAAGTGTCACATGTGAGAGCTTGAACATATAAATATTTATCTTCAAGTAAGTGAAATTGAAACTTCTAAAGTGTTACATGTAAGACTAAATGTGATTTTACAAATCTCACATTAATATAAAATTAAATCTAAACATTAATTTAACACAAATAAGAAATTAAACATATGATTATTCATCTTTATATATGTAAAATTTAAGGCTTTAAAAATATATAATTTACCCCTTTTGGACATACACATACAAATATTCATCTTTATGAAAATAAAGCTTTCAAAATTTATTATTTATCCTAAGTGTGATATAATCTTGTAAATTTCACAGAAATTAATATAATTTAGATTGGTAGTCATGATGATTAAATATTAATTTAATTTGTGTAATAGCTTGAGCAAATACTTCAAATATTCATCTTTAAGTACTTAGAATTAAAGCTAAAAAAAATGTATGATTCTTCCGAAAATAGGATTATATTTTACAATCCTCATATTAATATAAATATAAATTTATCATTATGATACTATTAGGGCTAAACCATCACTTGTGAGAGTTTGAATATATAAATATTCATTTTCATATAAGTAAGAAAAAAAAACTTGCAAAATTATATTCTTCATTTTTTCTTAAACTAGACATAATTTACAAATCCCTCATGACTTAATATTGACTTAAATTTATTCCATAAACAAAATTTAAATCAAATCTAAGTCATCACTCATGAATTATAATTGAGTTTAAGCTTCATACAAAAAAAATAAGGAAATGGGATACCTTTGCAATTTAATTGTTCACATTGGGAACAAATAGAAGTTGAATGATGATAATGGCTTGCTAAAGTTCTTAACAACCTGATAGCATCAAATGGAAGCTTGATGCTTTCACATGATGCTCTGTTAGTCTTTGGAAAGGTGTAGGATGAAATCTCCTAAACTTGAGGAGTGGAGAGAGCTTTGATTGCTTGATGTAGTTATCAATGGAGTTTTTAAGGAGATAAGAAACTCTCCATCCCTATTATGATTAAGTACTCCTTAAATAAGCACTAGGATAGATCCAAGGGAAATGATTTGATCTTGAAGTGCTTGAATGGTTAGGATTGGAGGATATTCAATTAATTCTAAAATGAGGCAAATATCTGCTAAAATATAAAGGGTATATTCATAGGGATACAATTTGGATAAAATTTTAATTTAATTTTACAAAATGGGCTAAAATTAAAATTTTAGTTTTCTCTAAAATTAACCTCTTAAAAACCACCAAAATCACAAATTTAGGTGTATTTGAGATAGGCCTTGATGAGAGGAATCCATAGACACAAAAATCACCTAATTTGGTTAAGTGGTTGAGATGAATTTTGCATTTGAAAATCCCCAATTTCGAGTTCGTCGTCCCTTAAGGGAGCCATTACCGCTGTTAAGGTCGTCGTTACCACTGTTAACGACACCATTACTACCTTTAATGCCTATCACTATTACTATGGATGGCGTTAGGCGTAGATGGAATCTACGTCATTCGCTTTAGCGGCAATTGACGGCAGTTGTCAGATTTGTCACTTAGATAAACGACACCATTGACGTCGCCGCTATGCCGTTAACAGTGTTAACAACATTTTTTTAATTCTAATTCTATATTAATAATAAATCATTCAATTTATCTTCAAAAATTACAAATTTTATTCCAATTTGACCGTCTTAGCGAGATGAATGTGTATCTTCAAACATTATTAAATTTGGATGTGTCTTTTATTTTATATAAATTTTTAATTGCAAAAACTTTGAAAGTTCACTTTGGTCATTTTGAAGTTTGAAAATTAACGAAATATGAAACATATCATATTCATTTAATGGTTAACCTAAAATTACAAAAATTTATAAATTTTGATTTATCTTTTATTTTTTATTAGTTTATGAAGTTAAAACTTCACAAATTAACTTAGGATGATCTGGGATCTCCATTGTGCTCAAGCTTTTGCAATAGGATCTCCTTAGTACATTTTATCTAAAGATATTTTTATTCAATTTTTATTTGACTTAAATTGGGATCTTGAATTTTATCTTAATCTGATCAGGATTAGGTCGACGTCTAATCGACCTAGTAATAACATCAGGGTGTTACAGAAAAGCATAGAAGAAGCGAGGTGCTAGGATTGTGTTTCATTAGCAGGTAAGCACTTCTTCTTCTTCCAAGGGTTAGGGCTTCTTGGGTACTATATAAACTTTATAATATTTTATTGTGGAATTCGTTTCATGGTTGTGTGGCCATAGTTTTTCCCAGGATTTGAGTTTTCCATGTAATTCGTTATATTCATTTGCTAGCATTTTTCTAGTTGTATTTTTTATTTATACTGTATCATAATCGCTCGGTGTTGCTCAAGTTTCCCAAATCATAAAAACACCACCCTAGCTATTGTCGGATTAACACTCACATTAATCTAATAATGATTGGGTGGGCATCTCTAATACTAATAGCGGTACACATTACCAACCATAGTTGAGTTAAGATTAATTTGAGTTAAGATAATTAATACTCCACAGTTAATATCAATCCAAGGAATAGAAACCTCAAATTATTAATCACAATTAATAATAATTCACAATACTTATCTCAATAACTAATAAGTGTAACCATATCATAGAGTGCAGAAGCAAAATAAACAACATCCATAAATTACATCTAAGATGTAGTAAGGGAACAAAAGTGCATTCATCTCAGAATAAACATAATGTAAAGAAAATGTACAAGTTTGAAATAATAGTATTAGCCAAAGTTTAATGAAAATAAAAAGAATGAAATACTAATATACACTCTATTCTAAATAAAATATAGCTATAGCAGGATCATCCTCTCACTACAGCTCCACACCTGAAAAAGGCTCCATGAACAATTCTAGATTTGACATGTTAGTTTTACATGTCAAGGCCTCAGCTAAGAAAATAAAAATCTTGTGTTAGACAATTATCTAAGTATATTTTAGGCTACATAATTTAATTACATGATTTAAGAATATCACATGGATAGTTATATATTCTTACAGGGTGTAACAAGCATCAAAGAGACATGAAAAATTTTAAATACTAAATTTATAACTTTAATAATAGGAGGTAAGCAAAGAAACATACCTTAAATCGAATAGTTACAATAAGAATTAGGCAAATATGACATAAATATAACTATAGTGATAAGAGACTTTCCATCAAGAATAGGATCAACTAGAAAAGTACAGGGCGTACTAAAATTAAAAGAAACAGTGATGCATATACTGAACTTTAAACTAGCATCCTATCATGCATACATAAAAGTACTAGAAAGTCAACTGAAAAAATAAAAATAACCAAAAAATATAATATATGACTATAAAACATGTAACTACAATTATTGTATGATTGAGAATTATATTTAAATTTGAAAATAAGTATGAGTAAATCTAACATAACAGTAACTGGCTAATAAAGCCACTTAAATAAAAGTCCCACATATATTATCTAGTTAATTACAGGGCTAAATTCGAATCAAACAACAAAATCATGCATGTATTATCTAGCTATCTCAAAGATAGTCCAAGCTAATCAGAACACAAAAAAATGAGGAGGCAAAAATATAAGGACATATTTCAACAAAAGATTTATTTGGTTAATCATGATTATTTAAAGAATATTATGACATTATTAAATGCACAAAATTTCCTTATGTATTTATTAAGTAGATAATAAATTTACCATGTAACATGTTCAAGGCTTACAAGCTTAAATGCAAAGAAGCAAAGCAACACGTCAAGGATATAAGTGATGACTTCTACAACAAGATATGTAATATCCATTATTATCTAATTTATTCAATCAAACTATTCTAGGAATATACAAGCTTATGATCTTTAATATTATAATATCCAATATAATCTCATATTCACGATCCTATAAGTTTGAAACATTAAACTCAATGAGTTCTAACTCAAATTGGACAATATCACCTACTGAAGTTAAATCATTAAATAAATCATCCTAATTTGTATTTTTTCATTACTAGAAACCAAATCTTGATACAATCTATCAAGATTAGAGGTTAAGAGATTAAACTCCAAATATGAGGTATTGATTATAAGGGCTTAGAAATGTAATATAGATCTTATATCCAAATTATAAGCATTTAATACTTAATCTAAGCGAAATAGGGAATGGACTAAGAGTTATCTTAGAGATAATTCTATTGAGTTAAATCAGTCTCATTAAATTCTAACACTAATCTAATATTGACTAAGGCTTAAAGGAAGGAAAGTGAATTTCTAAACCACATTCAAGAGTTAATTAAAATTATGCTACTATATTTTAGTAAGAACTAGAGTTTAGATTATTAGGGATATTAATACTTTAAAGTGAGCCAAACTATGGTTCTAAACATTATGATTACTGATTTATAGGAAAATGGATATATTAGAGATTTTAAACTCTAAATTTTAGGCACATAGACTTTTATCTATTAAAATAATATTATTTGAGGGTTTAAATGTTGACTTTAAGAAATAAGATTCTAAATTAAATTTTCTCTATTCCAAAGGATTCCTTACTATTTAAGGAGTAGATTAACACCTGAAACTCTTAAATTTGTTAAAAAATGGCACCAATAATCATTAATCATGATTTGACCTGATTAAAAGGTGATTAGCAAAATTAATGACAAAAAATATAATTAAATGCATAATTGAATTCTCCTCTGTCTAATGAGAAAATCAAAATCAAAATCCTTAAATTTGGTTAAGGAGTAAGCATAATATTCACTAAACCATTTTTAATGCAATTAGGAAATTATAAGAAATGAAATTATAGAAAGTTTATTATTATTGCATAATCATATTCCTTAGGTTTTTCTGAATCAAATTGTATATAAGATCATTATAACTAGATTTGATTTGACTTAAGTATTTCTATAATTTAAATGAAACTCCAATGATTTAAGTCATAGGCTTAATAATTATTGCTGAATTAACAACAAAAAAATAATTATAAAAAATCGGGTAATTTAAACAACCCATTCAAAAAGGCCCAGGTTAGGGTCTGACTCGACCCATTACTGTGCCTCTCCATCCTCTGCCTTTTCTCGATGATAGAGAATTAAGGTTAGGGCAAAATATCAAATTCCTGATCACCCAGACACGCTGATGACACAGCTTCTATTCCTTCATGATCACCAGGCCAAGACACGTCGATTTCACCTGGAAGACCTCTGTGAGAATGCCAGTATCAACGAGACCTTACTCTACCCGAAACTTAGATCTAAGGTTTACTGTAGGGAATTAATTATCTCTACAGAGACTATGCCATAATCTCCTCTTCATCTAAAAACATTCATCATCCATAAATGAAGAGAATGCCCATCTTGGGATGACGAGGGAGTGGCTTGAAATGTGGGGCCTTACACACGCACCAGTACTATTGAGTACTATCACATCTCAAGTAAGATGAAGGCCACTCAGGCTTATGTGCATGCTACAAACCTTATCAATTGATAAGGATCGATATGAGATTCAATTATAATAAATTAGGCACCCAAAAGGTGAGCCAATTGCTTATGAAAAGCTGATTGGCGTAGGTTGACATCCCCATCTAGACAGTGTTCTTCATTGTATGGACCACTGTTGGGCCATGGCTGACACTTAGAGTAGTCGCATTACATACTTTATAACCCTAAACTGCTTTTGGAAAATTAGGGAGAGTTGGGATTGAACATGCAAATCAATATGGGTTCATGTAAGTACTCTTCTTCTCAACTTCATATCAAATCATATGGATTAATTTCTTATTTCATAATCAAAAGATTTATTTTTCTCTTGTTAACTTACTAAATAGACTAAAACTTATCTAATATTTTGAAATGAACACTAAAAGGTTCAATTTTGGTACATAGACATTCATGTGATTATTAGTTTATGAGTTTATCTCTTACATCTAAGTGATAGAATTTATATTTTAGGTTGAATATCACATGAATTTGATTCCACCAATAGCTCACACACATCAACTCTTAGTTTAGCTAAGGAAATGAGCAACTAGGCCAAATGAGCTTATGTCACATCACTCATAGCTCTTGGTGCTCTAGATCCTTGCATAAACCTAAGGTGAGCTATGGAGCTCAATTGGTGATCCTTGACTCACATGCGTCTACTCTTGATTAAGCTAAGGCAATGTGCTAAGAAGCTAAAAGAGCTTGTCACATGGCTCTAAGCTTGATGCGCTCAATCATCTCGCATAAATCAAGGGTGAGCTATGGAGCTCAGAGAATGTTAACATTATTCATATCTTGGAAGATCAAGCACTTGTCCAAAGTTGTGCATGAACTATTTTCACATGGCAAACATTGTCATGGACATTCGCGGTGTTAACGCTCATGCATGCATAGCTTTATGACAAATAGGTCATCGAGCTCTATGTGATTTATATATTGAAAATCTATTGACATGGATTTATTTTAAAAATCATTATTTTCCAAATTACATCCATATGTTCTTACATGTTCATGGCCAACCCTCCCTAAAGGGGGGTTTAAGCTACCATTAAAATAAAAGTACAAAAAGAGGAACAAGAAATACTGAGCCTCTACATGGCTCATAAATGAAGGTACATGAGATAAAGTTGGAATGCAACACTAGGGAACAACTGCCACATTCACCTTGATTTCTTCTCCCTTTAATCTTCTTTACTTTTTGCTTTTCTGTGCTTCTCCTTCTCAAATGGATGCAACCTTCTCCTCCTTTAAGGTATGGAACTCTCTTCAATGTTTCCTACAGCAGCCCTCAAGAACAAGAACTCCAAACTGAAATTAGAGCATTTTCTAAGTTTTCAGTGTCCTCTTTTATAGCCCTCAATTTAGCTTTCTTGCATTTATTCAGCCAGCCAACTGATTCCTTGAAAGTTAAATTTCATAAATGTAATATTCTTTTATTCCCTTAAAAATGAAGGCATTTTAATGCAATCCATCAGTTTTTATTGTGGGGAAATGGAAAGAGTTAAGAACATTGGTCTTCCCACTACTAACTAGGCCCCTATTTTCAAAGCAATTTGACGGTGCGTGCTACGATGTGCTGTAGCGCCAAGCTTTATATTAGATGGGTGGTATGGCGTGCTATCGCGCCAAGCATTCTATTCGACGGGAGCTACGGTGTGCAGTAGCTCAAAACTTTCTGTCTTTGGTTTACTGTGGCGCGATGTAGCCTAGCTCTCGGGTTGAGTCTGCTATGGCATGCTATAGCGCCAATATCTTAGGTTGAGTCCTCTATGGCACGTTGTATTGCTGGGTTCTCGAGAAATTGTCCACCATAGTGCGCTGTAGTGCATTGCTCTTAGAAACAAGGGCGTTGTGGCACGCTGCAGCACCATCTTTACATAGATTTATCTTTCATCTTAACTTTAATCTCTTCAGCTTGAAATGCCACAAAAACACATATCAAATTACAACAAATCCTATGAAAAATATGATTTCTAATGCTAAATTACCTACAATTACCAGGTTCATCGATAACTAAAACATCAGTTAATCATGGTAGTCATGCGTCAAGCTTACTGTCAGAAAGCTAAATAGTGAAAGCTCGATGATTAATATATTTAAGTATTTTATCCTATCGCAATATAATTAGTACAAATTAACTAAATAAATATTTTGTTATGATACATTATTACTCTTACAATATTATAAAATGAAATTGACTGTATTGTACTATAAAAAATTACATAATCATAGTTCTTAGCCTAGCCCTCGCCAATAGAGTGGCTAAGATGACATTATAGTGAATAAGCATGAAGATACATTCAACATAGTTTTATAACTCATCTCTTACACATGATTCTAAATTAATATAGAAAAAGAGATACAATACAAAGAATAATGAGTTGCATTCTTTGTATAGATCTTTCCTTCTTTCCTTGACTCTGAACCTCTGTCCTTGTATCATGGGTACTTCTCTTTTTCTGTGGTTGCCTTCCTTCTTTAGAAACTCATAGGATATTTTTCTTTTATGCAACAAAGGTTTCTTCTCTTATGAATTCTTCAAATGATACTCCAGAAAAATCTCTCATAAAAGATCCTAACTATTGATATCCTTTTTCCTTAAATACCTCATCTTCTTATTCATCCTTGGAGGCTAAATCAACTAATTCCCCCATTTAATTAGCCATGGGTTCTGAGCTTTTTAATTAATTAATTCCTTGATTATTCTGATCTTAAATCAACTTTAGGAGCTAAAGGGGTTGAGTACTTAATCCCTTTACTTTTTCTCTCTTAATTCAGCGATGAGAGCTGAAAGGATTAATAAATTCATTTCCTTGAACTCTTAACCGTTTTATCGAGCTTATTGAACAATGGGCAGCAGGGCGTGCCCTGGTGCCCTTGGCTCAGTTTGTATTCAATTCTCCATGTGTCATTTTGCTCTAAAGGTGCTATGGCGTGCCATGGCGCAATCTCTTTGGGGTCGACACCACGTCATTCCAAAACCCTAGTGCCTTAGGCCAGAGTGAAAGAACTTGCAATTAAAATGGTCTTTAGGAAGCCTAGGCGCACCGTAGTGCTGGCCACTCTTGATTGGGCGCCATGGCGCACCATATCGCCTGGCTTTCTGCCCTTTTGAAATGCAAAATTGTTCTTCTTGCTAGATCTTCTCCTTGTGCTACAAAAATATAAAATTGTGCAACCAATGCTTAAAAAATACACAAATAACATCAAAAAACACATAAATTAAGATACTATATTACTTTAAACACATTATTCATCATCCAATGATGTTAAGAATGTTCTTTTAGTATTAATGAATATGTGATAATAAGCCCTAATAGCTTTAGTCATTTTTAATACAAATTGGGATGTTTTAAGTCCTTATGTTTATCAGGGATTAACTCATTTTCCTTAGATATATATTATACTAAGGTGGTTAAATCATTCCAAAATCTCCCTCTTCCCCTAAAATATGAACTATAACTCCATATCTGACTTTAGGCCAATAAGCATTTGTAATACACTTTTCAAGGTCATCTCCAAAATTTTAGCAAACAGAATAGCTCCTTTCCTTCCTGAATTTATGCATTTTGCGCAAGCGACATATTTAAATGTTGTCATTGTTGAGATTGGTAGAGTTACAAACAATGTAGAACAAATGCTTGAGAATACCGAGTAAACCAAAATAAAGCAGGAACAATCACATGCAATTACAAACACAGCCACAAGAAAAAGATATATGTAGTTCGGTGCTAACACCTATGTCCACGGGGAGGAGAGCAAGAGTTTCACTATATAGAGAGAGGAGATTACACTAATTTTTAGGGATTACAAACCCTTACAAGACCTTTAGGAGTTTCTTCTTCCTTGCAAAATGGAGCAGCCTCCACACTAAAAACCAAAATTAAAGGCTAATTGAATCTCAAAAAACTTAACCCTAAAAATGGGTTAAGGAATATATATATATGCTGCTCAAAACTGGGCAAAACAGACCGCGGGTGCTACACGGGTTGGCACCCGCTGCAGCGCACCGTAGCATCAGCCTTCAACCTGCTTTATAGCAATCTACACCTCAACTCTCATGTGATTCACATGAGAGCTGACTCTTTTAAACTCTCTATCAATATAACTGCACCTAATTGGTTGCATATGTATCCCCCTCCTAAGGGAATCAAGCTGACCGTAGTTCTAATAAAATAGAAGCCAACTAATGCTTCTCCAAAATTCACCAAAGTTTTACAATGGGTGAATTTTTGAACTATGAGCACCTTCGTCATCATGTCAGCGGGATTATCTTTAGTGTCTATCTTCTCCATTAATATCTTGCCTTCTTTAATTATATCTCGAATGAAATGATGTCGGACAATAATATGCTTTGTGCGAGCATGATAGACCATATTAGTAGCCAAAAAAATAGCGCTCTGGCTATCACAGTGAACCACCACCTCATTTTGCTTCACACTCAAATCTTCCAGCAAGCCTTTCATCCATATAGATCCCTTGAATACTTCAGTAACTGCCATATATTCAGCTTCTGTCATAGATAGGGAAACTGTAGACTGAAGAGTTGACCTCCACCCAATTGAACCTCCTACTAGAGTGAATACATAACCAGTTGTTGATCATCTTTTATTTAAATCTTCAGCGTAGTTGGAGTCCACATATTCAATGCATAAGTTAGTTACTGAGGATTGCTTCTAAAATAATAGGCCAACACTAATTGTACTTTTTAGGTACCAAAAAATCCCCATCACTTCTTCCCAGTAATCTTTCCTAGGATTGTGCATGTATCAGCTCACAACTCCAATAGCTTGAGCCAAATCTAGTCTAGTGCAAACTATGGTATACATCAAGCTCCCAACTACACTAGCATATGGTACTATGCGCATTTCTTCTTTTTTAGAATATATCTTTGGGCATTGCTCTGCACATAAGTGAAAGTGTGGTGTTAGAGGTACACTGACAGACCATATAATGTCTTTAATTCTGAACCTCCTTAGCATCTTCTCCAAATACTCCTTTTGGGTAAGCCAAATTTCCCTGCTGTTAAGTCCCTACAGATTTTCATTCACAATATTTTCTTTGTCTCTTCCAAGTTATTCATTTCAATGTTCTTTCATAGTTGATCCTTCATATGATCCATCTTTGTCTGATTTGAAGTAGCTATCTATATGTCATCGACATACAATAACAAGTAAATGAAGTTATCATGAGGCAACCTTTAAAAATACACACAGTGGTCAAACTGACTTCTTTAGTACTCCTCCTTTTGCATGAACTGATCAAATTTAATATACCATTTTCTTAGTGATTGTTTTAGCCCATAAAGAAACTTATCCAATTTGCATACAAAGTTTCCTTTTCCAACTCATTGTAGCCTGGGGCTGTCTCATAAAGATTACCTCCTCTAGTTCTTCTTACAAGAATGTTGTTTTAACATCAAGTTGCTTAAACAACAAATCAAACTATGCCACCAAAGCTAGAAGCACACAGATCGATGAGTGTTTGACAATTAGGGAGAACATTTCATCATAATCAATCCCTTCTTTTTGAGCAAAGCCATTGGCCACTAATCTTGTTTTGTAGCTTACATCAACTTATGAGGATCCTTCTTTCTTCGCATACACCCACTTGCACCCAATAGACGTTCTTCCTGGTGGGAGTTTCTCCAAACTCCATGCCTTATTTTTGTGAAGAGACTACATCTCTTTATCCATAGTCTACTTCCATAGATTTCCTTCTAAGCCCATCACCGCTTCTTTGTAACTGGAGGGAACCTCATCCTCAATATGGACAATGCATATGTGATGTAGTCTCCGAGCTAGGCTGGCTGCTGAGGTACATTCCTTCTGGGTCTATTTCTAGAAATTGACTCCTAAACTGAAGCCTCATCATAAATGTTAGCTTGTTCTTCATCATCACCAATATGGTCTTCATCTGTAGGAGTATCCTCAATTTGATGTGAAGTTCTTTGTGGAACAAATAGGGTTGCATCAAAACTTGCTCTCTATTTTTGTATTATCCTCAACCCAATGAGAACTTCTCAATCTTAAGAAAAACTCTTCATCAAAGGTGACATCTATGTTCACCACATACCTCTTGTCAACTGGAGCATATAGCTTGTAGCCCTTCACTCCCCACTAAAAGCCTACAAAAATTACTTTCTTAGCCCACAGTTCAAGTTTATTCTTCCTTACATGATAATATGTGGGGCTACCAAAAATATTCAGTTAATCATAATATGTAGCAGGATGTCCGAACCACAACTCAATTGGAGTCTTCTTGTCTAGTGCTGTAGATGGCAGACTGTAACAACCCAGGTTGTTACTTGGCTCAATTAAGACTAATCTAAGTCTTAATTAAGATTCTAAGTCACTAATTAAGTAATTTAGAACTCATCTCTGAAACCTAGGTCAAACCAGAAATCAACTGAGTCAAATCAGAAATTCTGGAAAATCTCAAATCCTAGAAAATTGATTTTTTTATCTAGACCACAAATTGAAAATTTGACTTTACCATTGCGTTTAGAACACCCAAATTAGCTAGGGGTGAAGTTTTGGATGCATTTGGAAGTAGTTGATTTTTCGTCGAATATTTAATATTATTTAAATACCTGAAAATTCGAATAATTAAATACTCGTCGAATCAAAAATCTGAGTGCGCCGTTGCGTTCCTCACTCCTCATTTAGTTAGAGGTGATGTATTTAGAATTTTTGGAATTCAATTGATAGTTAAATTTATTTAATTAAAATATGTTTAAAAAAAAATTAACAAATTTAATTATATTAGTTAAGTATATAAACGACGTTATTTATTTCCATAACTCCTTTTCGCACGCCGTCGCTATCACTGTTTTATCGGGTGATTATCCGTCTGTCGTTCAATCAAGCGAATCAGACGGTTATTCGCTCGTCACTGCGAACGAGCGACACGCGTAATGCGCGTGGCTCCTTCCCTGCACGCGGCAACATTCGCGTCTATGCAGGTATCGGCCATCGCTTCTATCCTCTCCCTTTCACATTCTTAAGGGTCAATCGATTATTTTGCTTCAGGATGGCTAGCGAATTCGTCTGGGAGCTGCATCTAGAGACCAGTCGACTGAGCCATAATCCCATATTTCTATAATCAGGTATCCTCCTATCCACCTATATTTCCCTTCTAATGATTGAGTACTCTATTTCATGAATCTATATAATTCAGTATCGTTTCCTTATGCTAATATCTATTGTCGTTAAGATTCTAAAAATTGTTCTGGAAGAATCTGTGATGTTTCAAATTTGATCAATTTGATATGTATCTCTTCTCCAATACTCATTTTCTTTATGCCGTCACTCACCATTTCTTATGTTATTGTATTCAACAATGATTGTAGGATTCCACTTGATCAAATGGATTATACCCAACTGAAAAAGTTTTAGATCGGTGTCGGGTATATAATAGCCGCAGGTATCGTAACCTAGGGCTGCCGATTTTGGTCTATTTCAACCATCTTCGCCGTCGATTCAAGTGCCGTTGGTTAAAACTCATTGTCCTCTGCGTAAAACCATGCGGACTGGCTCCTAACTGTGCTCGGCGGGCCTCATTTGGACGTGCCCTAAAAGGATCCTCCGGATCCTTTCGCGTGAAGCTGGGACGAAGAGCCCCGCGGCGAAGGAAGTCCCGAGTCTGGAGGTGGACCCCGCGACGCGTGTCGTCCGTAAATGGCGTGTGGTGGGCCCGGACTGTTTGACGCGTCGAGTCAGCAACGTGGAACGCCTTTTGTCATTTTCTTGCATATGTTAATAATTAATTATAATATTTATCTTAATTAAATTGATTTAGTTAAATGCAATCATACAAACCTTCTTAAGTTGCAAAATACAAGTTCAATTTATACAAATATATATATTATTTTGATTAGTAAAAATAGAGGATTAATATGAAACTATCAAATCTCAATTTAGATAAGTATTTAACATAGTGATAATTAAGGATTATAAATAATTTCAAATTATGTTTCAAATATTCACATAACCATAACTTTGTAATCTTTAAGCTAAATATACCCAATATGGGTCTTAAATTACTCACAAAACCTTAAGAAACATTTTAATAGGGTTAATCTTGCTGTTTCAATTAGCTTTTGACTAATGACATTTAGGACCTAACCCTAATTAGCCCAATTTGACCCAAAACTTCAAATGACCATAAATTGGTCATCTTAGCTCCAAATAAGGTGATCCAAAAACCAATTTAGATCAGCAAAACTTAATCTACAGAAATCTACAAAAATATTTAGGATCTAACGGTTAGATTTGCTAATCATTCCTAATTATCCTAAAACTTGATTAGTGAATATTAGCAAATCTAGTATTCCAAATTAAGTGATTTAGATTTTAAAGGACTCCTAGAACCATTTAAAATCTATCTGTAAAATTGGATTAGTCTTTGAGTGATTAATTTTATTAATCACTCACTAATCACTCTTAACCCTAATTAGGTCTTAACTTAGTCAAATTAGATCCAAATTGAGCCTACCACATATCATTATGATCAGTAAACTAATTGTAAACCATAGCCACTGATTTTGCTCAATTTGGACACTAATTAACAAAGTTGGGATGTTTGACCCATAATTAAGAATTCCTTAATCACCTTTTAACCCTAAATCTTGGATTGGCCATAACTTGGCTAATACTTATTAGAATTTAGCAAATTTAGATTCTATGGAAAGCTTAGTCAGTAAAGAACAATAATCTGAAAGAAAATTTAACTTTCACTTAGCCAAATTCCTAATTTGCCCTTATGAGTTAAATTCACTAGTTTGATCTCATATGGCTTAATAATTACCCAAAATTAATTTAGTTGCTGTCTAATCTTACATTAGATAGTAAGAAATACTTTCCAAAAGAAAATTTTAGAATTTAAGCCCTAGATCAAAATTTGATCTTTTGAACCCTTAAGTAGGGGCAAAATGGTCATTTTGCCCAAATTTAGGGTTTAGCCTTTAAAAGCCCTAAATTCAGTTTTTAATCACTAAAATCAGTAAATAGAATAATTTAGAACTGAAATTAATCAAATCCAAGTCTAAATTACATTTGATTAAAATCTCAATCTTAGCTCATTAAAGAAAATTTTCCTAAGTCTTAAGTGAGTGATTTCTCATTCTTTAATCATTCTTAGACCTTTCCATAGGTATTTATATTATTAGTTTGGATGTGTATCTTGAGAGATACTCTTAGTAATTAAGAGCCTTATTTTCTAAGATTAGGAATAGATCTTAAGTTAGAATTCATCTATTGAGTAAATTGGGTTACTCAATTAGATGAAACCTTGAATTTACTAGTTTCTAGATTTTCTTAGTTTATTAAATGATTATTTGATCTTTAAACTTTAGAATTAAGAATAGAAATCTATCATAATGAATTTGATTTATCATTAGGATTTGCCTTAACCTAATCCGTGAGTTTTGGGTTCTAAACTTAGACCCTTAGATTATACATTTAGATTAAGTGATTAGACCCCATCATTTGGAGTCTAATTCTTAATCTTTTCATCTTGATTTGGCTAATCAAGATGAGATTGGGATGAATTAAATTACAAAATTAGGTCGATGATTTATTCATTTTAACCAAATAGTCGTCTTTTGATTAAGTTATAATTAGGACTTGGCCAGTCCTAATTATCTTCAACTAGTAGGATTCGTGATTCTAAGTTATAGAATGTGTAAGAATTGATGATTCTAAAACTTATGTAACTTAGAGTAGATAGAACGAATAAAGTAGATAATAATGGATATCACCTGTGTTTTAGATAGAGTGTCTTGCTCACTTTGATTTTGATGCTTCGCATTCCTTGATTTTGAGCCTTATACCTTGAACATATATTATGTACTTAAGATATTTGATAAATATCTTATGTAAACTTTGAAACATTCATAAGCATCATTATGTTTTCATTTCACAAGTGGTTTGTAAGGTGTAGCTTGATTAGTATACCTCTTCGATCAACCCGTTCGGGTCGGCAACCTTTTGAGGGTTTAATGTCCGACAGTCTATGGCCATGCCTAGTCCGAGTGATAGGATGGATAGACTCTTGCCATACTAACTATAGAGTTAGGATTCTGATATGGTTATACTAATTCAAGTACACTTACATTCAGTTCTGTCTTAGCTCATTAGGCTAAGAGTTTTCAGTGATGTTCAGTTCAGAGTTTCTTAGCTCATCAGGCTAAGATTTGCTGAGTATATTTTCAGTTTGAGTAACTTAGATGATCACTGCAGTTTCCATTTTCAGTTACTATTTTACTTGCATATTCTGCATTATAGCACTATTTTACTTACAGTTTTCCTGCACTATATAGGATGCTAGTTTTACTTACTATTTTCATATGTAGGATGTTAGTTGTTTTCAGATTTATACGGTTAAATTTCTGTATGTCACTTAGCATAATCTGTTTGATCATATGCATATTTAGGTTGTATTTTCTTACAATTTTGTTTAGTCTTTTGCTTACCGATCTTTGTTGCAGTTGCTTGGAGGAGGTATGTATTACTTCCTATTTATTTAGTTATAAACTATAGTTTATAACTTATTAATGTTCTTTTGTACGCTTTTTGCACCTTTTTGCTTCAGTACTGGTTTATGGTGATATTCAAGTAACTTAATAAATTATTAGCCCTAAATTGTGCTTAAACAATAGTCTAACCAGTTTTTCTTTTATTGGCTGGGGCCCTATCATTATAAAACTGATAATGATAGGTTTTGAGTTTGTTGGAGTAGCAGATCTAGTGGAGAGCTTGTCATTGGAGGAGGAGCCCATTCCTGAAGATCTTTAACTTTAGTTTCTGTTGCTTGTGAGATCGAGAGTTTCCTTTTTCAGTTCTCTTAAACTTATTAAATGTTGTAATAATACAGGTTAACATTCTCTTTTCAGCACTTTACTTATTCTGTATTATTGTATTTATACTATATGGATGGATGTTATATTTTTATGCTTCCGCACTCTGAGTTCTTGTATGATTATTTAGTGATAGTATTTTTGGATGAATGGCAAAGTCCTTAGTTAAATTAGATTAGAATGTGTGTCTAATCCAATATTAAGTGGGGACCTTGTCATTTGGTGACCCATCCACCATAATCATGTTAACTTAAGGGTTAACAGGACCACGGCGGGGTAGGGCCGACACACAGACAGTTCACCAAGTAGCATGCATAGTCCAGGGCCTTCGCCCAATACACTCCCTCCAACCTAGCATTGGATAAACATACACCGCACCTTTTCCACTAAGGTACGGTTCATTCGCTCTGCTACCCCATTATGCTGTGGTGTTTCTCTTACTATAAAGTGTGTTCAATCCTTGAATCTTGACAATCCCTTATAAAAGAATTAAATATAAGCTCTCCACCATTGTTCGATCAGATCATCTTGATTCTCTTGAATGTTTGATTCTCTACCATCTTCTTCTAGTTTATGAAAGCCTCTAATACCTTTGCTTTGCTCTTCAAACTATACACCCATACAAATCTGGAGTAATCATCTATAAGAAAAATAAAATACCTTTGACCATCGAATGACTCATTCTCTATTGGTCCACAAACATCTATTTGTATATATTCTAGCATATCTTTGGTCTTGTGGAGGACAATACCAAAGGGCTTGCATGTTTTCTTGCCTAAGATATAATGTTCACAAAATTGTACCTTTAATGAGTGCATCCTTCTCCAATGCTCTCAGTGAAGGTTCCCTTACACATGCAAGCCTCATATGCCACAATGTCATAGTATCCTTAGAGTCTTCAGCCACAACTACTGAACATATCACTTTACTTCTCTGTAAGTAGTAGAGGTTTTATTATCTGACTCCTCTCAGATAAGTCATAGCACCCTTGCTGATCTTCAGGACCCCTGCCTCAATCACCACCTTAAAGCTCTTGGCTTCTAAGGCTCCAATAGATAGTAAGTTCTTCTTCATCTCTAGTACATATCTGACTTCTTTTAGTTATTGAACTGTTCCTGTATGTGTCCTAATCAACACACTTCTAACTCCTGCAATTTGACATGTGACATTATTCCCCATTGTGCAAAATTGTTGTCCATTTCTGTATACGAACAAAAGCAGTCCTTCTAGGAGTATATGTGGCATGTTGTGCCAGCATCCAAAATTCATCTGGAGCTGTCAGCTACTAGACTCAGAGAAACAGTGACAAGAGACACATCTGAGTCTGAACCCTCCACCACATTCTAGATCACATAAACCTTAACCTAGGAAGGTCCACTCACCCATTGCTTTTATTTCAACATTTGGCAGTCCTTCTTCTAATTACCTGTTTCCAAACAGAATGCGAACTGATTGCGCCCAATGCTTCGGCCTCTGGATTTCCCTCTTTTTTGGAAGTCTGCATTCTTATTTGGCCTTTGCTTCTTTCTCTCCAGTCTTCCTCTTTGGAGTGTAAGAGCCTTTGCCATATCTGATTTGGTGGACTCTTTATTCTTTCTTCTGAACTCGTGATTCACTAGGGCTGTAGTCATCTCCTCATACTTCAGAACCTCTTTCCCATGGATTGAGGTCATGGTGAAGTGCTCATGCTCATCTGGCAATGAGTTCAACAGTAATAGGGTCTTATCTTCATCCTCCACTATCTTATCCAGATTCAGCAAATTTGCCAACAATTTCGTGAACTCATTTAGGTGCTCATTTATAGAAATTTCCCTTCTCATCTGAAACATGTAGAGGTGCCTTTTCATGTGAAGTCGATTCTCCACGCTCTTTGTCAGATACTTGGATTATAGAAATTTCTACAACTTCCACGCTTATGTCTCCATCATGATTGCATACTTGATCTCCCGTGACAAGCAATTGCGGATTAAGCCGCATGAAGTGCAATTCATCTTGATCCAATCCCTCTCTAAAATTTCCTTCTAAGCCCATCACCGCTTCTTTGTAATTGGAGGGAACCTCATCCTCAATATGGACAATGCATACGTGACGCAGTCTCCGAGCTAGGTTGGTTGCTAAGGTGCATTACTTCTGGGTCTATCTCTAAAAATTGACTCCTAAAGTGGAGCATCACCATCAATGTTAGTTTGTTCTTCATCATCACCAATATGGTCTTCATCTGTAAGAGTATCCTCAATGTGATGTGAAGTACTTTGTGGAACAAATGGGGTTGCATCAAAACCTACTCTCTATTTCTGTATTATCCTCAACTTAATGAGAACCCACAATCTCAAGAAAAACTCTTCATCAAAGGTGACATTTATGTACACCACAATCCTCTTGTCAACTGGATCATATAGCTTTTAGCCCTTCACTCCCCGCTGAAAGCCTACAAAAATTGCTTTCCTAGCCCGTAGTTCAAATTTATCCTTCCTTAAATGATAATAAGTGGGGCTGTCAAAAATATTCAGTTGATCATAATCTGTAGAAGAATGTTCGAACCACAACTCAATTGGAGTCTTCTTTCCTTATGCTATAGATGACAGACGGTTCACCAAGTAGCATGCATAGTCTAGGGCCTCTGCCCAATACACTCCCTCCAACCCAGTATTGGACAACATACACCGCATCTTTTCCACCAAGGTATGGTTCATTCGCTCTGCTACCCCATTATGCTATGGTGTTTCTCTTACTATGAAGTGTGTCCAATCCCTGAATCTTGACAATCCCTTATAAAAGAATCAGATGTAAACTCTCCACCATTGTCCGATCGGATCATCTTGATTATCTTGCATGTTTGATTCTCTACCATCGTCTTCTAGTTTATGAAAACCTCCAATACCTTTGCTTTGCTTTTTAAACTGTACACCCATACAAATCTGGAGTAATCATCTATAAGAGAAACAAAATACCTTTGACCATCAAATGACTCATTCTTTATTGGTCCCCAAACATCTATTTGTATATATTCTAGCATATCTTTGGTGTTGTCGAGGACAACACCAAAGGGCTTACATCTTTTCTTGCCTAAGATATCATGTTCACAAAATTGTACCCTTAATGAGTCCATCCTTCTCCAATGCTCTCAGTGAAGGTTCCCCCTACACGTGCAAGCCTCATATGCAACAGTGTGATAGTACCTTCAGAATCTTCAGCTATAACTACTGAACCTATCACTTTACTTCTCTGTAAGTAGTAGAGGTTTTATTATCTGACTCCTCTCAGATAAGTCATAGCACCCCTGCTGATCTTCAGGACCCTTGCCTCAATCACCAGCTTAAAGCTCTTGACTTATAAGGCTCCAATAGACAGTAAGTTCTTCTTCATCTCTGGTACATATCTAACTTCTTTTAGGTATGAACTGTTCCTGTATGTGTCCTAATCAGCACACTTCCAACTCTTGCAATTCGACATGTGACATTGTTCCCCATTGTGCAGAACTGCTGTCCATATCTCTATACGAACAAAAGTAGTCCTTCTAGGAGTATATGTGGTATGATCTGCCAACATCCATAATTCATCTGAAGCTGTCAGCTACTAGACCCAAAGAAATAGTAATGAGAGACACAACTGAGTCTGAACCCTCCACCACATTCTAGATCACAAAAACCTTAACCTAGGAAGGTCCACTCACCCGTTGCTTGTATTTCAACTTTAGAAAGTCCTTCTCCCAATGTCCTGTTTTCAAACAGAATGTGAACTGATTGTGCCCAATGCTTCGGCCTTGGGATTTCCCTTTTTTCTGGAAGTCTGCATTCTACTTTGGCCTTTGCTTCTTTCTCTCTGGTCTTCTTCTTTGGAGTGTAAGAGCCTCTGCTATATCTGATTTGGTGGAGTCTTTATTCCTTCTTTTGAACTCATAATTCACTAGGGCTGTAGTCACCTCCTTATACTTCATAACCTTTTTTCCATGGATCAAAGTCATGGTGAAGTGCTCATGTTCATCTGGCAATGAGTTCAACAGTAATAAGGCCTTATCTTTATCCTCCACTGTCTTATCCAGATTCAACAAATTTGCCAACAATTTCGTGAACTCATTTAGGTGCTCATTTATAAAAATTTCGCTTCTCATCTGAAACATGTAGAGGCGCCTTTTCATGTGGAGTCGATTCTCCGTGCTCTTCGTCAGATACTTGGATTATAGAAATTTCTACAACTTCCATGCTGATGTCTCCATCATGATTACATATTTGATCTCCCGTGTCAAATAATTGCGGATCAAGCCGCATGCAGTGCAGTTCATCTTGATCCATTCCCTCTCTAAAATTTCTTCCGATTTTTGCTCATCGTCAAGAACGTCCTCTAGATTTAGGGCGCATAGAGCGTATGTCCCATCGCGCTGCCACATGCCAAGGTTATTCTTCCCATCAAATTTGATAATTTTTTTTTCACTGGATGTGTCACAACTTGGTGGAGTGACCTCTTCACCACCAACGATGATAAAGTTCCTTCAATCTCTTCTCCTCCTTCTGCCATGTCTTTCTTTTGCTTTAGAAAACTCAAATACAAAAATAACAAACAGCTCAAGCAAAACCCTAGCCCTCAAGAACGAAAGCAACCTCTCTCTGATACCACTTGTTGAGATCGGTAGGGTTACAAACAATGCGGAACAAATGCTTGAGAATATTGTGTAAGCAAAAATAAAGTAGGAACAATCACATGCAATCACAAAAAAAGTCACAAGAAAAATATTTACATGATTTGGTGCTAATACCTACGTCCATGAGGAGGAGAGCAAAAGTTTCACTATATAGAGAGAGGGGATTACACTGAGTTTTAGGATTTACAAACCCTTACAAGACCTTTAGAAGTTTCTTCTTCCTTGCAAAATGGAGCAGCCTCCACACTAAAAACTAAAAATAGGAGCTAATTGAATCTCAAAAAACTTAACCCTAAAAATGGGTTAAGGAATATATATATAGGCTGCTTAAAATTGGGCAAAACAGGTCGCGGTCGCTACAGCACGCTGTAGAGCCCGTCTCATGGGCCGGCGCCGGTTGTGGCATACCGTAGCGCCAGCCCCCCGCTGCGGCGCGCCGTAACGCCTTCCTCCAACCTACTTTATAACGGTCATATGGCGCATCACATAATTATCAATAATTAGGCACTTCTCCTCTAAGGATAAAAGATATTTTTTGTGTGCTAAATTTGATTTAAGATTTGTTTCTGATTCAATTAATATGGGTTTTGTGATTGTTAGGTTCAAGAATATGAATTTTATCCTCACATTATATCTTGGATGAAAGCCAACATTTTGAGTGTGCACCTCTTCATAAATGCTAAATGTGGCATTCATGAAAATGGGTTACTCCATTTTTCTCTTACTATACTTTATGCTATATATTATCTCCCGGATCTCTTGGGCTAGACTCATGCTAAGAATATTTTATAGATTAATTGTGTTAAATGAATTCAAGTGCTATCACAGTATTTTTGTTGATGATATCCTTATTTAAGTGGAGTCTTATTTGGAGTGCATTTATGGCTTGAAAGCTTGTTTATCCACATTTTTTGAATAGTCTAGCCTAGTCTAAAATTATGAAAAATATGGCTTTTAGTTTTTAAAATAATGATGATTCTAAAGCATAGGACCCTGTTAATTTACTGAGACTGATGCTTTTAAGACTCCAATGAAATATTTGGGTTTTTTAATTACTCATTGAAACACTTAAGCTATTCAATGTGCTCTCCTAATTGATAAAATTAAGAGTTGGACTAATGGTTGTTACAAAGTTTCTATCTTTCGCATGCAAATTATAACTAACTAAATTTTATGTTTGGGTTCTTATCCTACATTGGTTTGGAGCTCTTCGCCTTCACATGGACATTGTTAATTTTGTTAATGTTTTATGTTCTCGATAACTAGATCATTGGACACAAGAGAAAAGGTCATGCTTTGGCATTGAGCACTATGGCGGTCTCAAGAGAAAAGGCTGATTTTGCCTCGTTGCCCCTAGCAAACTCATGGGTTGCAAACATTCTCTCTATTGGTACATCTTTTGTAGAAAATATTTTTTATAGAATGGAGGAAAGCTATTAAAATAATTATTTTCTTCTCCCATGAATCCATTGACACTCGACGAGCTTCTCTGCTATGGAAAAAGTTGCAATTTGTTGTTGCTCTTCTTATCTCTCATATTTTGTTTTCTCTGCTTAAATTTTTATACGGAGTTCTTCCATTATGAAATACCCTTGAGCATGTCCTCCTTATGGTTGAGGTTGCTTGTGAAAATTATACCGTCTAGTTGTCGGTGTATTAAGTTAATCTGGTTTAAAATAATTGAATGCAGATTTAAGGCTAAATTCAATTGCCTTACTACTAACTTGGTCAAAAAACAAATTTACAATGTAGAAAGTGGTTAACGTAGTAGAAGAGACCTTTAGAGGACACTGCTTTGTATCATTAGTGGAGATATTCATAATGCACTTGCAATCACAATGCTACATCAGCTCGTTTGTTGTATTTGAGGCTTTTTAAGTTGTACTGAAGCATGCTAGGTGTGTTCTTTCCCATCCAAGTTTTTGCAGTCTGAGTTGTAGTTTGATTATTCGGTGCTTTTTTGTTCCTTAAAATTTCATGAAGATTAGAAGCCTTCTTCTTAATAAGAAGAGGGGCTGAAATTCTTTTGGTATACGCAAATACTACAAGATAAATATTACACTTGAGAGGCAACTATCTGCGATGATATCTTTGGATTTTTACATTGTCTGCATCCCGATTCATATTGTTTATTTTTTTCTCTCTTGGATTCTTTGTAATATGTAAATTTTGTTTGTTAATATTATGTGCCATGCCAACATCAAATTTTGAAGAATACTTGTTATGACTAATATTTCATCACTAAGTGTTTTCTTTCACAAAATAATTGCTGAAATTCTTCAAGTAAAATTAGCTTTTCATTAGTAGTTTTTTCAGTATGAGGCACTAAAAATCCGCATTCTTGCCGTGGCGGCAATTAAATAACTTTATCAACTGTACAATCTGTCGCCATTAGAAAACAAATTGTGACGAGTAATAGCAATGAGAGACTTTCGGTCATCGAAAGCTTAAATCTTTTCCGAGAAAATCCCATCGGGGAATTAATTTGTCTCATCTCCCCTTCAAAGAAAAAGCCTTTGCAGAAGGAAATCTATTTTTAGCAGTGATTATGCCTTCTAAGCTGCTCATTAGTGCTATCACACATAAATTTTGATGTATTATGCCTCAGTAGTTGAAACTTGTATGTCAAAATTTTTAACATTCAGGACAACTTTTAAGAGATGTGGGGACCTTTGTCTTTTGGGATTTTCTCGAAGCATGCATTCTTGTACTACTTCACTCTCTACATGTCTTAAGGGTATTCTCGAACTCATCTCTTTGGATGGTGGTAATTACATAGACTTAATTGCATGGATGATTTCACAAAAGCTAACGTAAGAGGACCCTTCGGTTCCCCATTTCAGGTTAAAGAATGGGATACTTCCTTACATTCTTTCAAAAGTTCATTTGCTTCGTTTCAAATCTACGTCTGAATTCCTTGCTTCTCTGAATAGGTTAAACAATGCTGCATTGGCAAGAAGCATTGAGGTTGCTGTATAGTGTAGCATCAGTTGCATTGGAGACGTTGAAGGCTTATGAATTGATCGGATGCGAAATAAACCGCGAGCAAAATCGACTGAGAACAAGCTTGGAGTACACAGCTGTTTTTGGCTAAGCGCGTAGGCGCGCACAAGCACCAAGCTTGACGCTACGCCACACATGGGCTTCAAGTTCAACCAAAATAGTATATAACCTCGACACCTGGATATTATGCCATGAAAATAAACACAGTGCTCAAGCGTGCCCAAGTGTCCGGTGTGTGGAGATGACTGAGCCACCGATGCCTGGGCACGCCCTTGTTACTTGGGTGCACTCAATTGCCCTGTGTCAGTCAAGTCAAGCCTAGAAACCAGTGAAGTTAGTATTTTGGAGTTCTCGGCAGAGAGTGAACGTCAATCAGGACATGTAATGATTAAATCATTATAGATTTTCCTATTAAGGAATTATTGGGGATGGCATGAGCTGTGGTATAAATATTCATGCATATACTTATTTAGGGTTTACATGCATGCATTAGATGCATGCATTAGATGCATGCATTATTGTAAAAGTAATGTGTATGCTCTATATTTTCTATACCTTTATCATTGTTTTTATTGTAATGACAGCCTAAAACCTTCCTTTGGAGAGGGTAAGGCAAAAAACATGTAGTGAATCTTAGAAATTGTGCATGTAACATCTCTTATTTGTAATGAAATGCCAATTCGAGTTAATACTTTTGATGTATGATTGAATGATAAGAGTATGATTGAACGATAAGAGTTTGTTGAATATTTGTTAAACCCAATAACTTCAAGGAAAACCTAATTACGCTTGATGATTGCCTAGTTTAAAATCTGTGCATTTTGGAGCGTTAACACCGCAAATGAATGTGACATCATTCGTTGTGCAAAAATATGTTGTGTACAAATTCTAGACTAAGGCTTGATCATTTGAGCAATGAGAAAATTATGGAAATTCTCTGAGCTCCATAACCTGGTCCATAACACTTGGATGAGGTATGTTAGGTAGCGGACGAGGTGACATAATTCACTAGGCCATTGCCAATGCCAAGTTAAGGTATGGACTTCAAGCATGTAAGATGAGACCCATCTATAGAGCTTCATTTATCACCCTTAATTTATGCGAGGTATTAGAGTGTGTTAAGTTATGAGCAAAGTGACATAAGCTCATTTAGCTTCGCAGTTCAATTCTTTAGCCAAATCAAGAGTTGAAGCGTGCGAGCCATAGATGGAATCAAGACCAAGTGATCATGAAATTAAAATATTAGAATTTATGACTTAGCTATAAGGGTAACTTTCACTCATTAAAAGATCATAAAGATATCTATGTATTGAGATTGAACCCAATTGTGTTAGTACAAAGCCTAGATAGAATCTAGCAATTTACATATCCCATTAAAAGACAAGATTTATTGATAATAAAATAAAAGGTCTAACAACTCAATTATGACATGACATTATAGAGAGTAAACATGCACATAGCTAAGAAAAACTACATGTTAGGACCCTAACTTTCCATAGTTTTCCTAAATTATTCACAAAATAAATTAGTTTAATATCGTTAATTTTTAGGAACAACAACCTCAACTTTATTAATTACTTAAACATTATTGAAAGTAGATATAATCTAATATCAAATCACACATAGCTCCCAGAGAATGATAAATCTCAAGATCTCACAATCTCATATTTACTTCAGACCACGTACACTTGCGTGTGAGTACGAACTATATAATTTTGGTTTGTCACTGACCTTGAATACTCTTACTTAATTTTGTGATTACTATTAAACATAAATTGGGAGAACTTTGGCTGTAATTGAGCAAGTTTATTTAGTGATTATTTCAAGAAACTTTAAGTGTCTTATATGCTTGTTCCTACGAAATGTAATGCTATTCTTTATAGGGAGAGACATTTTTCTTCATCCATTTTGTCTTTCATTATAATTTTTTATGGGAGAGATATTATTCTTCATCCCATTATATTCATTTATATTTTGTATATGCCAAATTCAGCACATGTATTACATTCATGAAGTCCTACAGAAGTCTAGAATATTCCAAATTTAACTGTCATTCATTCCTCTCTTCACAATCATTGTTCCCCCACACTTAGTGTAACAACCCAAGTTATTACCTTAGTCAATTATGACTAATTTTAGTCTTAAATTTAATCATAAGTGCTAATTAGGTCATTTGGAGTCAACCTCTAAGACCTAGTCTAAATCAGGGGTCAAATGGATCGAATCCTGAATTCTGGAAAATTCAAAAACCCTATAATTTGTCCTAATTAAATAGACCTCTAATCGAAAAACGAACTTTGCCATTGTGCTCATTGCCCCCAAATTAGCTAGGGGTGATATTTTCGTGACAATTGGAAGTCGTTGAAATTTCGATGAATATTTAATAATATTTAAATACCCCGAAAATTGGGAAATTAAAACACTCGTCTGATAAAAATCCAACATCGCTGTTACGTTCCTCACCCCTTAATTAGCTATGGGTGAATTTTTGAAATTTTTCTGGAATAAATTTAATTATTTAATTAAAATATGGAATTAATTAATTAAATAATTAATATATAATAATTTAATTAATTAATTGACGGTACCATCCGCTTAACAGCACGCGTCGTCAGGTTAGTGCCAACGGCATTACTCTTGCCGTTTGGTCGGGCGAACGAATCAGAGCCGTCCGATCGATTCGATCGAAAGGCCCTGACATCTCTTCCTCGCGATGTCCGCCTGCCTCCACGCGGCAGGCCGCCGCGTGCCTCGCCCAATCGGCGTTGTCGACGCCTTGTCGAGTCCGTCCCCGCTTCCTCAAAGCCGGGATAGCTCGGCCTGCTTGCCCACTCACGAACCAAGCTGGAACCAACGAACCCTAATCCTACTCGCCCGATACAGGTACCTCCCCAACTCATCTTTAGTTCCATTTGCGCAATTAAGTGATGACAATAATTGTAGTGGCGATCGAACCATCCAAGCGATTGATCGACCCCATCTCGAGCGAGCCTAGTCGGGTTCGACCCTCGCTTGCGCCCCACCCTAGTACTTAGGGTTCGACTTCGCCGGCTGTATACTCCACCTCCGGCCACGTTCGTACCACCGATGGAAAGGTCTTGCCGAGACCTGTCCAACGGCAGGTGAGCCGCGTGCCGGTGCCGGCGGAGGAGCCCCGTCTCTTGAGCCCTAGCGCCGTGCCTTGGTAGGCTCGAGAGGAAGGCGAGGGGTCATGGGTTGGGTCGGGTCGGACCGGACCCGCGCATCGAGTGAGCGCAGCGCTCGAAGCCGTGGGTCCCGCCTTTCGGGGTCGGCTGACTGCGTATGGCCGCTACGACCCCGCAGCTTCTCACGGGCCGCGGACGCCGCTGTCGTTCGGGCAGTGGCAGCTGGGGCCTGCCTTGCCCAGCTGTCGAGCGCTGACTCGCTGGTTGTCGATCCGTGGGTCCCACTGCATTAAAGTGTATTAATATATATATAAATCAAAACTTATGTTTATCTTAGTACTATGTGATTGTATTAGCTGATTAAGTATAGTTAGGTAATATTAAACAGTCGTATTGTAATCTAGCTTAATTGGAATATATATATAGATAGTCTCATAAATTGAGATTAATTAAACAATTTAATTTTTCTAGAATAACTAGATTAAGTTGATTTAATACAGCACACATTAATCAGTTTTATTTAACTAAATTATTATAATTTAGTTAGTTAATATTATTAGTGTACCTTAAATAACTATAACAACAAACATTTATAAGATATATGTATAATAGTACAAATAATATAGGTTTAACAGTTAATTAATTTGGCTAATGAAGTAAATAATAATTAAATTAAAATTAAACAACAATTTATTAATAATGAATTAAATTTAACTAATGAAAACAGCCAATTATAAATCCATAAGTATATGAATGTACGATTAGTTATAAATAAATATATATATATATATATCTACTATTTAAGATTCAAGTATTATAATCATGATAGTAAACAATTAATATATATTAACGAGTAATCAATTAAGATTAATCTAATGAGTCATTAATACTAACTAAATAATTTAAGCCTAAATCAATAGATTAAATTAAATTAGTGGAACACTAAACTAGTAAAACAAACTAGTTAATAAATTAAAATATTAAACATTAATAATTTAGATAAATAAATATTATTAGGATTAATAATTAACCAATTAACGTTAATGTAGTGAATTCATTAATTTGGCTATAAGTAATAAGCTTAATTAAATTAGTTCAATAGTACTTAAGATTAATTTAACTGGTAGGATTAATTAGTTAAGTTAGTTAATTTAAATAGTGATATTAATAATACAAATCTAACAATTAGAATATAAAGGTTATTAATTAGATTATGAACATCACTAAATTAATTTATTTAAGTATTAAATATAATAAAATAAATATTAATAAGATAATAATAAATAATTAATAACATGAACTAATTAAAGGAGTATTTGAATACACATAATAGATAATTGACTTAATTAATTAAGTATAGCTGGAATAATAATCCATTTAAATTAATTACTTTAAGAATTGAAATGTAAATAATTTAGTCAATCGGACTCAGAATACAGTGTTCTTGGACTCTATGGAATCCTTGAACCATAACTAACAATAATTGTATAAAAAATTAGATTCCATTAAGAGTAAATCACTAAAATGCCCATAGGTCAAAAACCATTGTTTGGACTTGTAGGATCCGTTTCTCGTCCAAATTAGGCGTACTTACTGTCTATCTTCAAGTTAGATAGTAAGGAATCATTTGGAATTAAGAAACTTCAATTTGGACCATTAAGTCAAAAGTTAACTTTTTAGACCCCTGAGCAGAGGCAAAATAGACATTTTGCTTAAAATTTAGGTTAAATATTATTAACTTCTAATTAGCCTTTTAAAATACTAAAATCAATATTAGAACTATATTAGAATCATTTGAGTGAGTAAAAATCAATAATTAGGCCAATTCATCAAAATTCATGAAATTTCTCTAAGTCTTATTTCCTTAGGATTTACACCTCACATAAGGACCATTCTTGAGACTAGGATTAGATCATAGGTTAGAGTTCACTCATTGGATAAATGAGTTACTCAATGGATAAAACCTTGGTTTTATTAGTTTATAGAATTTTACAACTTATTCTGATTATTTTGTCTTTTAACTTTAGTTTTAAGATAGGAGATTCATCCTATTAAGATTGATTTGCTTAATAGGATTTACCTTAATTAGTAAATCACTATTAGGATAAAACCTAGATCTTAGGTCTTATCCTTTTGGATTATGTGATTAAGCTCAATCTCATGGTGTTTAATTCATAATCTATAGTTTAAAAGATCTTGATCAAATCTTAGCTAGAACATTTAAATTCACAAAATTAGAACACATAACTTATTGATTTAACTCATAGTCATCATCTGATTGAATTAAATTATAACTTGATCAATTCTAATTCTTTTAACTTATAAGGACGAGTTTCTAAGTTACACTCGATAGTAGGAAAATAATGATCCTGAACTTGTGTAACTTAGAACAGTTATAATGGTTAAATTAGAAAACAAATGATATTACCATATTAGTAGAGTCCCTTATTTATTTTTGATATTTTGTTGCTACGCATTCCTTGTATTTTTGTGCCTTAACTCCTTGAGCATTTCATATAAGATCTTTGATGCATAAATAAAATATTAGGAAAATATAGAGACTCCTTAGATTTCTTGTGAAAATAATAAAGTGATTGATTAAAGATAATAATTTTATGTGTTAGAGCTGCCTCTCAGTGATGTCTTCTTTGCCTAGTCTCAGGTGACACTAGGAGAAGACTTTGTTGATGTCTTCTTTGCCTAGTCTTAGAAGACACTAGGAGAAGACTTTGTTTATATCTTCTTTGCCTAGTCTTAGATGACACTAGGAGAAGACTTTGTTTATATCTTCTTTGCTTAGTCTCCATGTTGACACTAAGAGAAGATTTGTTGTGTTTTCTTGCATAGTATCAGATGACACTAAGAGAAAACCCTATATCCTGCCTAGTCTCAGATGACACTAGGAGTATATAGTTTTTGTGCCTTAGCCTCCGTGTTGGCGCTAAGATTCTTGATATTAAGTGGGCTTGATTAGCTCTTTTATGTATGGCAGTTAGTACATAGATATTCATATATACAATTTTGATGTTTTGTTTATTTTTTCAGCATTTTTATTTAGTAAGCTATTCATTTGTTCTGCTTATATATATTTTAGGATATTAGAATCTTGCTGCTATTATATGTATCATTGCTGAGTTTAAGCTATTTAAATTTGCATATTTCTTTTTGATCACCAGCATGTTTAGGATGTAGTATTTTCTTTTGATACTTGTTTAGTTATTTATATATGCCCTACCTTGTTTAGCTTGCAATTGAGGCATGTCTTAGCCTCTATTTTTGCCTAAGTTATAAATGATTGTTTATATCTTTTTCCTTCTTTTTTGTATTGCTAGTTGCTCTTTTATTTGCTATATTTGTTACATAGAAATTGTTAAGTGGTGATATTATAAAACACATAAAACATATCAGCCTAAAATGTACTTAGACAATTGTCTAACACAAGATTTTTCTTTTTTTGGCTGGGGCCCTATATTGTGAAACCGATAATGACAGATCCTCTTCAGTTAGACGATCAAGAGCTAGGTGTGGAGCCTTATCCAAAGGAGGAGCCTTTGGAAGAAGCAGTTGTTTAGCTTTATTTTTTATGAGGATAAGAGCAATTTACTTTCATAACTTAAATTGATGTAATAATACAAGTACCTTTGACTGTGCGTTTAGATTACTATGCTTTTATTTTGAGTTATATTTCCTGCTATTTATACTGTGATGCTTATATTTTTTTCATTTTTAAATCGCTTCCATACTCTGTATATTTTTATTAGATAGTGACTGATATTCTATTCTGTGCTTACTCCTTCCCTTATTAGGTGAATTATAGATTCCATCCTAATCTAATGATAAGTGAAGGGTTAGCCAGGGTGACACGCCACCCCTTAGCTTAATCTCGTGGATTAAGGGGTGGGGTGCCACACTTAGTTCATTTCATCTCTTAATTAAGATTGAATGTGTAAAGATCATTTTGTTAGGTTAGTTTCATCACACTTTATTTTTCTTATTTTAATTCTAACTAGTCATTTATCATAAATTTCAAATAATTGATCCACTATATCACAATTAGGTTGTAATCAAATTAAAAAAAAAATCAAAATTTTCATCATCATCTAAATTTTACAATTACTATTTAAATATACTCCTTGGACTTACAATCTAACAACAAGGATGATAAAAAAAATGCAAAATAAAGAAACAGAAATTAAATAAGAAACAAAACAAACTGCCACCTGGTTATTAACTTTCTTTATCAACTTCATCATCATCTTCTTCATTTTAATATTTGTGCTAAGGAATTGTTGAAGGTGGTATGAACACTGATGGGTAAGAAAAGATGTTTCTCCTAGCCCATCGAGCCCATGCTAGTTTGCAAAATATTTTCAAGAGTGTTGTTGAACTCTTAGGTGTATCTGCAATGATTGTACAATGTGGTCTCACAGTGATTCAGCTGCATATTCCTACCTTCTTATTGTGTTCTTCCAGCCTTTCTATGCATTTATTCAAATTTTGAATATCGATTCTCCACCCCTCCACAATTGGCAATTTCAACTTGTATATTTCCATCTTCTTTTCTTGAGTTCTTTTTCAGTGAAGGACTTGCAAAGATTTCTGAATGTTAGGGGTTTTTGAGGAGGAAGTTGAGAGTTCTCATCAGGAATGGTCATCCCTTGATTAATGCAAAATTCAATAATTAGGGATCCAAATGTTAAAGTTGCACAATGCTCATTAAAGACTTGTTAAAGTTAGTAAGAAATTATTTTAGCAATATTTATTGACACTAGTCATTGAATTGCATAAATTAGCACAACCCGTTCTCTAGTTACTTCGCTTAGATGCCCAACTGCATCACCTTGCTGGAGATCATGATGTGCCAGGCATTACTTGCAGGAGTGAGTGTTGCTTTGGGTATGTTAGCAAAGTATCCCTTCCATATAACATTGTGGCCAGTTAGACCATTAGCCACCTTAACCGGGTCAAAATAAAAATTGAGGTAGTTGATGTAAGTACAAGAGTCTACATATTCTAATCCATAAAGATTTGAGATGGCATTCAACTAAAAGTCTATACCCTCTCCCCTTGAATATATGCTCCTTAGATGAGCATTTAAGACATTGACATATACTTTTTGCACAAGAACAAGATAGATAGGTCAAGGGTGGCCCACAAGTAAATCCTAGTTCCTCTCTAGTATAAATGTTGGAGTCACTTGGAATGGTTCAGAAAACCCTTTTTCAGTAATGAGTCCTTTTAGATGTGATTTTGTAGAACCTCTGCTCAGCCTCCAGCAAGATGCATCTATGGCAGTCAAAGTTATCTCTTGAGGAAGAGGCATCAGTTGCTTTCCCCACATTTGACTTCTTTCTAGAATTCTTCTCAAGAAATTGCTCTAGGCTCTAAAGTGGAAGGATTCAATATAATAAGAATAGTTTGCAGTGATATCTTTCTCATAGCCTTGAGTATTTATAAGCAAGCTATTTTTGGAAAAATTCCAACTATTTTCAGCTCCTGGTCAAAGGTGCCTAATAGTTCCTTTAAATCTGATTTAAGCATTCAATTTACATGGAGACTAAAGCACAAATTCTTTTATTTCTTTTTTAACTGGTCAAACTCTCTAAGTTCTTAGCTGGCACACTGTAGCGAAAAATCAAAATAGGTTCCAATGTAGAATCCATTTGCTTTATGTTCAACTTTAATGATGGGAACTGCGATGCACTAATGTAACAACCCAAGTTATTACCCTTGTCAATTAAGACTAATCTCCATCCTAATCTTGATCATAAAGTGTTAATTAAATCATTAGGAGTCATCCACTAAGACTTAATTCAAATCAGGAGTCAAATAGATCAAGTTCTAATTTTTAGGAAATCCAGAAACTCTGGAAAATGACTTATATAAATTGACCTCATATTGAAAATTGGACTTCGCCATTGCTCTCATTGCCCCAAATTTGCTAGGGGTGATGTTTTCGAGTCTATCAGAAGTCGTCAAAATTTCGACGAATATTTTAATAATATTTAATACCCCAAAAATTGGAAAATTAAATACTCGTCAGAATAAAAATCCGACTTCGCCATTGCGATCCTCACCCTCGGACTAACCAAGGGTGAAATTTTGGGATTTTTCAGAAGTCGTTGAATTTTCTTGAATATTTTAATATATTTAAATTAATTAGAAAATTGAGGTATTTATTTTGACCTCAAAATCAAAATTCGACTTCGCCGTTGCGATCATCACTCTCAAATTAGCTAGGGGTGATGTGTTGGATGCATTTGGAAGTTGTCAAATTTCACGAATATTTTAATATAATTAAATACCCCGGAAAAAAGAATAATTAAATAATCGTCGGAATAGAAATCCGACTTCGCCGTTGCGATCGTCACTCCCAAATTAGCTTGGGGCAAATTTTTGGGAATTTTCGGAGCGCGTTTCTAAAATCAAAATTTTTAATTAATTAAAGGAATAAATAGTTATTTATTATGAATTGCATTTTTTTCCTTTTCCTTCTTTCTCTCTCCTAGTTGGCTATTTTATTCGGCTGGCCTTATCTCCACTTTCGGCTGACCCATCTCCTTCTCCCTTATGAATTGAAAGATTTGATGGCTATGGCCATCGCTCTTCCTTCCTCCTCTTTAATGGCAAGGTTTGATGGCTATGACCATCCCTCTTCCTTCCCTCCATCCCTCCTAGCTCATGATGGCTTTTCCCCTTCCTTCTCCTCCTATAAATGGAAGCTCAGATCTTCCTCTCCATTTTTGGCTATTAAGATAAAGCTTCCAAGCTTCCACCCTTCCCCCCATTGTTGAGCTTTGTGCTAAAGACGAAGAAGAAGAAGAAGTTCATCCTCCAAGCTTTCCAGGGTTCCTTCTTCCACTTCTAAGGTCTAAGGTACCCATTTATTCTTCTTCCTTAGTCATTTCATTCCTCCATTATGCTTATTCGCATATTTAGACATCCATGATTAAGTATGGAAGTCATTATAGTTCTTCAAAGTAATATATCTCATGCTCTATTTTTCGTTGATTCTGCACACCCCTACCTTTATCACCATTGTTCATATAGCCAAGATGATCTGTTCGTGCCGATTTGGTGTCAATGGAAAGGTATCGGAAAAAAATTTCCATTTATATATGGCACCGCTTATGAAATACTTTGGATTGAGAGTATTTGAGCTCGAAATATGACCATTCACGGTTTTTGCACAGGTGGATCACCGTCGAGCGCTACAACGCGCCGTAGCGTTCAGAAAATTCATTTGACCATATCTTAGTCATTTAGACTCCAAATCCAAAAATTTAAAGTGCTAGAGAGCTTAGAGTTTGAGTTCCAACAATAATCTAATATAATATTTAGGTTCTGAATCTTAGAAAAATTAGAAATGGCCAAAATACTCCTAACATTAATTAGGTCATAACTTGACCAATCGAAGTCCAATTTAGGTCTACTCCCAGTTAAAGTACTTAGTGTGATATAGGAAAGTTATAGCCACTGAGTTTGCATAATTTGGACGTCAAATAAAAAAGTTAGCTTTTGACCCCTTCTTAGCTTAGAAAAATAGCCAACTTGCTCTTGGAAATTGAAATGGCTATAACTAATTCAATAGACCTAAGAATTTAGTGTTCTTAAACTTTATAAAATCCTTGAATAACAACTAATAGTAAACTACATAAAAATTTAGATTTTATTTGGTGTAATTTACTAAAATGCCCATCAGGTCAAAAACCTTAGTTTGGACCCATATGACTCATTTCTTATCCAAATTTGGTGCACTTTTTATCTATCATTATATTAGACAGTAAGGAATTATTTGATAATAAAAAATCCCAATTTGGAGCCCTTAATCAAAAAGTAGCTTTTTAGGTCTTTGAGTAGAGGTAAAATGATCATTTTGCCCAAATTTTAGGTTAAATATCCTTAACCCTTAAAATACCCTTTAAAATTATTAAAATCAGTAATAGAACTGATTTATGATCAATTTAAGTCATAAATCCCTCAATTGGACTAATTTGTATGTCCCAATTTTAGGTTTAAAAATCTCTATGTAAGGTTAATATGCATTACTTAGTTAAAATCCATCTCTAACCTCCATAATTAAATAAAATCAACAAGTGTGAAGAAATTCAATCAATTCTTAGAAATTTTCTAAGTCTTATTATTAAGAATTCTCACTTCACCTTAGGATCCATTCCTTAAGAATACGATTAAATATTAGGTTTGATTTCATTCATTAAATAATGATATTATATAATGAATAAATCCTTGGTTTTATTAGTTTCTAGATTTTATAACTTATTTAGATTATTTTGTCTTTCAACATTAGATTTAGGATTGGAAATTCATCCTATTAAGTCTAATTTTCTTAATAAGATTTACCTCAATCATTAGTTCATATTTAGATTTAACCTAAATCTTAAGTCTTACCCTTAGGATTATGTGATTAAGCCCAATCTCATGGTATTTAATCCATAATCTCTAGCTTGGTAGATTTGGGACAAGCTCTTAGTTTAGAATGTTTAAACTCATAAACTAGGTCGTGATGATTTCTTATAGTCGACATTGATTTAATCATATTAGGACCTAGCTAGTCTTAATATTTTGTAACTTATAAGGATGTACTTCTAAGTTACACTTGATAGTAGAAATTGGAGATCCTAAACTTGTGTAACTTAGAATAGTTAGAACATTTAAATTATATAATAAATGGTATCACCTTGTTTAGTAGAGTCCCTTGCTTACTACTTGATCTTGTGCTACGCATTCTTTGAACTTTATGCTTATTTTTCTTTTAACATGCTATATAAGAAAAATATTGTTGCATGAAAAAATAAAACTTAGAATATTAGGAAAACATTTATATTTGGGTTCAGTACATGGTGGATTATGGTGCACATTCTCTAATGGACAGTGGTAAAGAGAGATCAGAATGCTTAACATCACTCATTGAGGAGAGTGTGTTAGCTTGGGACCCGTTCAGTCTTGTAGACGTGCTTTACTCCTCAGTTGTTTCTGAAATTATCCATAGAAATAAAATTAAAATAACTAAAAGATATTTGTATAGTATTATTTACCTATTCAGTTATATTGTACGATATTGTGATATTATGTCCGCCCTAGCCCATAAATGCTATGAGAATATATTGGGTTAGATTGGCTAATTCTTTCTGATATGGCAGTTTGTACATTCTTTACAGTTTTTCAGCTTACTATTTATTATGTTGTTGATGCATTATATTTCGATTAGCTGTATTTTTGCTATGTTACCCACTTACTTGAGTAGATGCATATATAGGATGCTAGACTTTACTGCTTATTATATGTACCATTTTTAGATTTGTGTTTTAAATTGACATATGTCATATGATCATCAACATGTTTAGGTTAGAATTTTCTTTTCAGTATTTTTACTTACTGTATTACATATGTATGCCCTACTTTGTTTAGTTTACTTAAAATATGCTATTACCTCAATTCTTGCTTAGTTATAAATATTATATTTATAATTTATCCTCATCTCATTATATGCTTACTTGCTCCCATGCTAGATAGATAATTCATTAGGTTTAGAGTAAAATGGTGATATAAACGAATGCTTAATAAATTACTTGCCTAAAATGTACTTAGATAATTTGTATAATAAGATTTTTCTTTTATTGGATGGGGCTCTGGCATTGTGAAACCGATAATGTCAGATCTTGTTCAGTTTGAGGAGTCAGTGCCTGAGGAGGAGCCTTATTTAGAGGAGGTGCAGCAGTCTGGTGCAGAAGACATCTAATTGCCTTTTTCTTCATTATGAGGATAAGTGATATTATCATTTTTAGTCTCTTAAATTTTAATTAAATAATATAATAATACAGGTACTCGTGTGTGTGTTTACTTTCTGTACATTATTATTTTCTAAGCTATTTTATTTTATTTCATGGTTGATGTATGGTGAATGGATGTAATCCTTACTTCTTAATGCTTCCGCACTCTATATAATTATATAGATTTAGTGACTGATTTTCATAAATATTCTGTACACATCCTTCCTCTATTATTGGATTGTGGACCTTACCTAATCCAATGATAAGTGAGAGATTTGCCAGAGTGACACTCCACTCCTTAGCCTAATGATTGTGGACCTAGGGAGTGGGGTGCCACAACTAAAGGGTGCAACCCTTGAGTTGCAGGTGCTGCAGCGTGCTATGACGCTATGGAGTGTAATGGTTTAACGTTATGGAGCGCTCTAGCAGATCTCTTTCAAAATGCAGGTGCTGCAGCATACTATAACGTCACTTAGCTGTTGTCAATTTAAATTTTCAAAAATACTAGGAGTTGATTTATAAATTATTTCCAAGCAAATCTAAAACTAAAGCAATTAACAAATATGGGTTGCCTCCCAATAAACTCTTGACTTTATGTTCTTTGCCAGACCATTTAATATTTAAGGTTTTGAATACTTCTTTACAACTTCTATCTAGATTTTATTTATTATTTTGGGGTGGGCACTAGCTTGTTTTTAGCCTTAGTTGTACGACTAGTTGTGTTATTTTCCTCACCCTCTTCCCAAGATTTATTTTATGTACTTTTTCTCTGAGGTTGATAGATGTCATTTTCTTACACTTCATTTTTCCTCTTCTTGTTTTCTTTTTACCTCCTGATGAGGTTTTCTTTTCTCTGTCAGACTCAACACTAGTAGGCTTAATTAGCACAATATTCATTTCTTTTAAATCTAACTCCTCAATCCTTCTTTTTATTTATTATGTTCATCAAATCAATCTCATAATCTCTACCTGTGGGGCCCCGCACCCTCCGCTGCCATGCTAATACTGATATTAGCATAAATATGGGGAGTACGGTGCTCCAACTGTGGCAAATCCCTAACTCAAGTAGAGTCAGGTAAGACCCAACCCACCTTAAGCCAAGGACTTGTCACCTGGAACTGTAAACATACATCAATATATCAAAGTAGCAGAAGCAGGAAATAGTATAGTATAATATCCACATCACCGCATAGTATAAAAGAGTAAAAGAAACAGTAACTCAGCTCAAGTACAGAAAGTAAATACATCTAGAATTTAATTATTACAGACTGAATTAAAAGAAAGAAAATATCTCTCAATCTCACGCAAGTGCATAAAGTAAATACATCCAAAATATAATTATTACAGACTGAATTAAAAGAAAGAAAATATCACTCAATCTCACTGCAAGAAAAAAGAAAGATCTAACTAAATGGCAGTAGGAAGATCCTCCTCCTGTACTGGCTCCTCTCCTGCATAATCACCTATGAACAGCTCCAAATCTGACATTTGTCGATATTACAAATGCCAAGGCCTCAGCCAACAAAAGAAAAAGGTTATAGTTAGACAAATTGTCTAGGTACATTTTAGGCTATTTAAGTGAACTGAAATTTAAAGATATCACATTAACTACTTTAAATATGCAAGCAATATACGGTGCATCAAGCTAAAAAGAAAAGGATAGCTATAAACTATTTATTTATAATTGAGCAATATGTATGTAACATAATATTAAAAGCATGAAACAAAGCAAGGTGAGGCTAAAGAGCAAAAATAACTGCAAGCACTGAAATAAACTGATCCTAACATGCATATGATCACATGAAGACATGTAGATTTTATAAAAGTAATACTTAAATTCACTAAAAGAACTAAGTGAATATTATGTTTTGTAAATACTAACTCAGGATGTATCTTCCATATTCTAAGTTCTCCTATTATGCTCAAGGAACAAGGCTCAATATTCAAAGTGTGCAGAGTAATCAAAGTCAAAGTAAGCAAGAGACTCAAATAGACTTATGTGATATCTATTGTTATCTAAATTATCCAAATCTAAGTATTTTGAGAATATATAAGTTTAGGATCTTCAATATCCATTTATCAAGTATAATCTCAGATTCATGACCCTAATGTTAATATTAAAACTTAACAAGTTCTAATTCATAATCAAATGATGACTATGAAGGTTGAAGTAAGTAAATCAACAACATAATTATTATTATTATACTCACTTAACCCAAATCTTTATCAAGTAAATCAAGATTGAGGATTTCGGACTTATACTCCACATATGGGTTTCAAATTTTGAATCCAAGGTGATATCCTAAAAAGGATCTAGGGTTCACACTCAGAGATAGTCTAAAGGTGCAAAATTATATAAGCTAAAGGATTTAGAAACTAAGATCTTAATGAAAGGTTATTATAGTATTATAAGATAAAATAATCATTTAAGAACTAAGAATCTAAAATCTATATTCAATCTTCGGAATAATTCCATTATGCTATAGTTTGAATAAATCCTACACTCACAAGGAGATTTCAAAAGGATTAAATAATTAATCACTTAAGGAATTCCAAAAAAGATGATTCAATTCAATTAGATGATCTGAAGTCTAGGATCTAAGATTTGATCACTTTAGATCTAGGCTAAAAATTAGACATAGGATTTTATAAGGATATCTCTTTTAGGATTTCTAGCTTAGGAATTAAGTTAATAAAGTGATTAAACTGAAGGTTTAGTGTTAAAGCTAATTAGGTTTGCTCCCTTAAGGAAGTGGTTTTGAATACTCTTAAGATCTTAAGATCTTAATAAGAACTAATTTAAGATTTCTTCACTTAACTTCACCCTTATTAACATGAGATTTCAGAAAGGTGCTAATGTGTTAGTTAGAGATACTCTACTAGAATTTTCAAGGCTTAAGGGGTGCTTAAGCCTATTTTGGTTAAAATGACCGAAATACCACTCTTAAGGCTAAAAATGAGATTTTAAGATGTAATCCTCTCATTGATCCAAGTCTATTTTAATGAACTTCATATTGATTAGTGAAGTGGATAAGACACTTAACTTTGGATTTGATAGCGTTATTAGCTTAATTTTCACTAATCACACCTTAAGGCTAATTAAAGTGATTAAGAGAATTATGGCATACTAGGAAGATCCAAACATATTTATAGTCTCTACTATACTTAATAAGACATTAAGAACTAGATTTACCAAAATTAGGGGTTAATTTAAGGCTTAATTTACTAATCTTATATTAGGGTAATTAAGAGTGATTAGAAAATTTAGTGTTCTTAAATTATCTTTAATGGCTTAAATAGGTTCTTTATAGTCTTATGAGCAATCAGAGATCTTAATAAATATTTTTGGGCATTTGATGAACTAATTATAAATTAAAGGAAAATAGGGAAAGGTTAGGCAATGATTTAAAATCTAATAATTGTATCCTTAATTTGATTTTATATTATTATTCCTTGTATTTTTCTGATTAAAATGGTATATTAGATTATACCATTTGGATAAGTATAACTAAAGTTATTTAAATAATTTAATCTATATTTTTATTTAAATTAAAACTATAAGAAATGCATTTATCAATTATTTATCATAAATAAATTAATTTCAATATTCCTTAAATAATCGCGATCCAAAATCAAAACTGCGCTGGTAAAGAGAGGCCCGACTCGATGCGCTAGTGTGTCATCCCCAATACCTCTCCTTCGCAGACAGCCACGGGGAGAGGACCTTGGACCGCCAAATTCACCACCGCTAGGCCATGCCACGACTAGCATTCGATCACCACACCTTCAGGAGGTCAAGCCGCGTCGATTAGACCTGGAAGCCCTAATTAGGACGGACTGGAACGCTGGCTGGCTACTCCACCGAAGCTTCCAATTTTAGACGATTAGGGTTCACTGTGAGGTGATAATTCTCCTCACAGAGGCCATTGAACAGATGGGGTTTGATTCCTACACTATTAGTGAGGTGAGGCGAGTCAAACCCCCAATATTTTGCAGCCTAGGGTGCAGCTAATCGTTGGATCCTTACTCGGACCCAGTCATGGCTCGGCTACTAGCTCGATTGATCGATACGATCGATCAGAGCTAGCTGAATCCTGGCGACAATTAGAATGGGTTCCCTAGGTGGCTAAGGTAAGCTAGGCAACATCCAAAGGCTCATCTAGAAGCTTAAATAAGAAACTGAATTTACAGAATTCAGTGGAAGAAGCTGTACCTGAAGACGGGGTTACAGGCACGGTTGAGAGAATTTGTGAGGCTTTCGAGCTCACCCAGCAGTAGGCACAGATTCACAGGGAGTCTGAACACCAGACGGTTACCTCTATTAGCAGTACATAGCTGCGGGGATGCCTAGATTCACCGAGAGAGATGGGTGCTCCAGGGGATTCAATTGGGAGGATTAAGAGATCACAGTGAGCAAAGGGACTAATTGATATGCTCTCAGGTTATTTATAGGCGATAAGAAGCACTGGGGGTGGGTTCCAAAGCTCGAGTTTCATGAGATTGGCTCGGACCAAAAGTAAGGCTCGGCTCAACGGGTAGGGTAATCCTGAGAGATTATTACCGATAGAAGGTCGTGTGGAGGGTAGAAGAGGAAAAATGGGTTCTTTCCCGTACTGCCACGGGGGCTGGAAGGGATCGAGGTGTTGGAGGGGACCAGCGAGCGACAGGCAAGAGGTAGATGAAGATCCACAGTGCACAAGGTGCTGGGAGTTGTCTGATCACCGAGCCATTGGGATTGGAAGGCTGTGATGCACTACTTAAATGAGTAACTATGAATCAGATCTCAGTCATCGGATAGATGGCGCTAAGATGCGTGCTAGTGTATCCAATAGAAGGAGAAAGTGCTCCACTGTTGGGACCCCGCAGCGGATCTGCCGCGGTCTCGACAGCAAATCCCGTAAAAATAAATTTTAATAAAATTAATTTTAATTAATATTATTCATTTAAATAATTAAATTAATAATCTTAAAATTCTTAAATCTACTTTAGGCTTAAATGAGTTCCAAAAATTCCCAAATTTTTAACCTTAGCTAATTGTGGCATGAGGAATTCAAAAAATTAAATGAGATATTAATTTGGAGATCAAATTAATTTAGGTATTTTTCAGGATCCAAAAATAGCCAAAAATATCATAATTCTCAATTTAGTTCCGATTGATCTCAAACTTCTAGGGTTAGGTTTAAATGACCCATTGAGTCTAATGGAAATAAAATTAGAACTTGATTTAGCTTAATTAATATGGATTTAGCTATGGTAATATCTAGGGTTGTTACACTACCATACACTCTAATTTTCATTATTTTTTCTCAACATCAATTATTACCCGAGTTGTTTCTAGGAAAGGTCATCCAAATATAATACTTGAATTCTCATTCCACCTATCCAATTCATAGTTTATAAAATAAATTGTATTTTGAAACATCCTATGCCTACAACAATGTTTTCCAGGACTCCTATGGGTGTCATTAAATTAAGGTTTGCAAACTCAAGTATAATAGAAGTATCCTACATTCCACTCAGTTTTAGGTGTTCATAAATATGGTACGACATTATGTTAACTTATGCACCCAGATCGCACAAAGGGTCTATCAAAAATTTTCCTTCTATCACACAAGGAATGTTAAATTTTATGGGGTCTTTTAGTTTTGGTGGAATCTGATTTCTACTATGCTCATTCAAGTGGCACTAACTTATCTCCTGTGTCCTTCCCTTGGAATTAGACTCCAATTTATGCTCAATTTATGATGATCACTCAACAATAATGTTTTTAATTTTTTCTCATAGCAACTTATTTTATTAGCTTCAATAGCGCTCATCGTCTCAGAGGTTGCTAGAGTTCCCTAAGGTTTATTTGAAAAGAGTTCAGAGATTTGCACTACTTTCATTTTAATATTTCTTAAGGTTACATCAGTGAGATGAATTGAAGCCTCATGATAATTCTTGGTGGCTTTAGTTCTTTGTTGAAATTGAAGTGTTTCAACCTTAAATGAGTTAAATGATGCCTCTAATCTATTTTCTTGTTGTCTAAAATGTTGTTGGGCCAGGTGGTTTGATTACTACATTTGTCTATTAACTTGTCGGCCATTTTGTTGATATTGGCTTGATTGTTTCGATTACTCCATAAAATATTTGGGTTATTTCTTCCCTTTAGATTGCATGTATTAGAGTATGGGTTGTTTTGAGTTTGATTAAAACTTTTATTATTTCTCAAAAAAATGCACTTGTCCATGGTTTAAAGAGGCAAAGGGGTTGTTTGAATTGCAATTTACGCTAGAGTGTAGCCCCCCACAGTAATGACAATGGAGTTCCTGAACAATATTTACACTCATTGCTAAGATATTTGAGATATGTGTATTAGGATCTTTGTTAGGGAGGCCAAAAAATTGGGCATTTTGAACCATTTGTAAGGTTACATGCTTAATTTCAAAGGTATTAGCCTGCATGTTTAGTCTTACTATAACAATCAGAATACACAAAACAATGGGCAACATATAATACCTAAGAGCCCTCTTAACAGACTTAAAATATGTTGCATGTGCTTGCACTCAAGTGTACGTGGTTCGAAGTAATATGGGATGGAAAGATCCTGAGATTTATTGTCCTCTGAGAATGGTGGTGATTTGATACTAAAGTTTATCCACTTTTAGTAATATTTAAGTAATTATTTTCTTAGGTTTTTTGTTCCTAGATTATCAAATCTAAATTACTTTTGCTTAGAATCAATTCGTGAAAACTTAGGAGAGCTAGGGTTTTACATGCAGTTCATCATGGTTTAGTGTATGATTATAATTCTTATAATTTCCATGTCAAGTGAGTTGGACTATTATTCTTTTTTATTATCAATGGATTTAGGATTCTCTAATAGAATTATTAAATGTAATAAATCCTATCTCGTGCTATGAGATGAACACACTAGGGTTGGAACTCGGTACATAGATATCCATGTGATCTTTTAGTAAGTAAAATCATCCCTTAGGTCTAAGTGATAAAATATGCATTAGCAATTAAGGAACACATGATCTTGATTCTATATATGGCTCATATGCTTCTTGTAACAACCTGTGATTGTTACTTGGTTTTAGATATCCAAATAAAGTTAAAACCATCGCCATTAGGCTCCTAATAGCATTAGGAGCCAACACTTGAAATTTGGAACCATTTAGAGATCGCTCATTTTCGATGAATATATTGAGCTATTCAAATAGCCAAAAAATTACCTAAATTAATTTAACCTCCATATCAAAATTGAAATTCATCATTGAACTCCTCACCTCCAAATTATCTAGAGGTAAAATTCTGAGAATTTCTGGAAGTCGTCAAATTATCCTGAGAGTTTTAATATATTTTAACACTTAGAAAATTAAAATAATTAAATTGATCTCCCATAAAAAATTTGACTTCACTTTTGAGCTCATGACCCTGAATTTAGCTAAGGGTAAATTTTTGGAATTTTTTTGAGCTCATTTGGTTGATTAATTTTGATTAATTATAAAAAAATTATATTATTTAGTTATATAAATAATAATCCATTATCCGGGCAGATGGTGCTAGACTCATCGTTTGATCAAACGTCTGGATCCAATCAGCGCCATCCATCAAGTAATGGTGCTACAGATGATCAAATGACTCTCCCTGCTTGTACTATATGTCTCTACTGCACACAATCTTGTGCAACAAAGACGCAGGAGTCGTATGCCAGATACTCTCTTTAATCCATATGGCTCTCTTCCTCTAGGCATAATGCTTATCTTAGCGAAACAAGCTCTCGTGTGAGGCCAGTAGACAGATGGAGCTCCTTCATGCAGGTTTTTTATAAACCCTAAATTGGTGAAATGAAGGTGAGGTACCCCCATTCTCCACTATTTTACCTTGCATTCCACTTGATTGAACTTCATTTAGCTATTATATGACCTTACTATTAATTGTAGAGCTCGAACCAACCTCGATCGAGCTTGATTGAAACCTAATCCATTCGCCATACAGTAATCTACACTAGGATAAGTAGGGTCTCATAGCCACTCATCTAAGGCATCACCATTTCCGACATTAGGGGTGGCCTCCGACAATGTACAAGGTGTCAATCAAAAGGTTTCTTCGATTCCTTTTGATCGACATGCGGGTCGGCCACCAGCGACCACTAGAGATTGGGAAATTTGGGTTTCTTCAATTTGGTTTGTAGTACGGGTCGGATGACCCGAGTGGCCTGATCTGCGGGTTCGACCCAGCCCGCTTGCCAGCGGCATGGCCTACGCACGCATGCGACTGGCGTGGTGCACTATTTTTTATGAACAGTAAAATCTACAAATTAATGAATAAATATTTAATTATTGATTTTTGAATGTCTCATAACTCTTAAAATACACATTTAAATATATTGATATTATATCTCAATGTGATTAGAAAAATGAGAAAGAATTATGCCATTAGATTTTTTGTTTGAGGATTAATTTCACTGATCACAATTTTTATTAATTAATTATTTAAGTATTTAAGCTAATTTTGTAAGCATCGTAGCTTTGTCAAATTGCATCCAAATTTGATGATCCAATATATCATTTTGATCACAACAATGCGTAGAACATTAATATAATGTTAATTTTTCATTTTGAGAGCTAATTTTGCTAATAACCTTTCAAGTGTCATTAAGGGTCATTAATGCCTTGATTAGCCATTTGATGTCCAATTTGATCCTACTTAGTGTCTTTTTACTTGTTATGCTACAAAGAAGTTATATACACTATGTTTACATGATTTGAATATTAAATGGAAAATGTGAGTTTTTGACCCTAAAATAAAATAATATTAATTTCTTAAAATTAGGGGTTTGCATGTTTAGGTCTCCTAAACACTAGGACACCTTAGAAAATCTTCCTTATGACATAATTCAACATTAGATGATGTTTTGGAACAACCCAAATTATTTCCCCTAGCTAAATCCAAGTTAATCTAAGATAAACCAAGTTTTGATTTTTATTCTATTAGACTAAATGGGATATCTAAACCTAACTATAGAGGTTTGAAATCAATTAGAGTTCATTCGATCAATTTAGCTATTTTGCTTATTTTAGGACCCTGAAAATTAGCTAAATTAAATTCACCTCCAAATTAAAATCTGATTGTATTTTGGAATTCCTTACAACCTAATTAGCTATGGGTGAATTTTTGAGAATTTTTGGAGCTTATTTAATCCTAAATTGGATTTGAATTATTATGATTAATAATAATAAATAAAAGGAATTATTATTAATTAAATAAAATTATTCTATTAATTTTATTTCTATGAGATTTGCTGTCACAACTATGGCAGATTCGCTGCAAGGTCCCGATAGCAGCACAAACTCTCATTCGAATGAATGCTCCAGCACGCACCCTAATGTACCTAATCACACAACACTGATAACCAACGATTAGATACATTATCAGCCATAGGATCGTGTCTTAGATCTAACAATAGATATTTAATTCACTTAAGTAATTGTCCCTGGGTGCAACAGAGCCATCGGTGACCAATGGCTCTGCGATTAGATGGCCCAACGCAAGCCCAGCACTATAGATCATCATCCCTAGCTTGTCACTCGCATGTCTGATCCCCCCTTCCCGATAGCCCAACCTCTGCAGGCTTAGTGGCAGTACGGGAACACCTTGGATTCCCACTTCTACCCTCAAGTCCAATAGCTTGACGACTGTCTTCTCCCTAAGCTGCCCTCAGCCATTAGATCCATTCCTCTCCCTTGAGCCAAGCCTAAACTATGGCTCCTGCTGGCATCCAGTCCAAAAACTTTCCACGCCTATAAATACCTCTCCCTGAGTCCTAGTGAGTTTACTCATATTGATTCCTTAATTGCCCAATTCATCACTCTCAAGCTCTCACAAATTCATGGCAATCCCAACTACTATGAACCACTAACTGTAGTTTAAGTTTGGTGTTCAAACTCCTAGTGCATATGTTGAAACCATTTGGACACTCTAGCACTTCTCCAACTCTCTTAAGTCTCTTTTGTCTCCTCAATTTCCAGGTACTAGCCTAATCCTGTCAAGTTGTGTGGACTCGATGTTCAATTAACCACCTAAAGTAGTCTCTAGATGCCGTCTAGCTCACCTTAGCACCCTAGGGCGTATGCACGTGTTATTGGGATTGATTGAGCCAAATCTAGACAGTGGTTGTTCACTTTTTGGATGACATTGATGCTCAGTAAGGTCGAAACTATCCCACTAAATTCTAGAGCTCAATTAAGCTCAATTCCACCTCAGACCTTCTCCTCACAGCTAATCAATCATATTTTGATTGTTGCCAAGGTCTGGGCTAGGTCTAATCAATTGTATCGATTTATTGAGCTAGCGGCTGTTCAAGAGGTGAATCTGAGTAAGAACCCATTTATCAGCTGCATCTCAAGCTTCATAACCTTAGGGGTTTGACTTGCCTCACCTCACTGATGGTGCAGGGATCCAACCCATCCATTTGGTGGTCTCTATGAAGAGAACTGACTCTACACTATAAACCCTAACTGTCAATACTCAGGTAATTTTGGTGGAGTAGCCATCTAACAATCCGATGCCTTCTAGTGAGGGCTTTCAGATTCAATCGACATGTCTTGACTCCCTGAAGGTGTAGCGATTAATTTCTAGCCGCAGCATGGTGTATTAGGAATGAAATTGAAGATCCAAGTGCAACCCTCTTTGGCCTGAGGAAGTTAGGAATTGGGGAGGACAACATTGCCACGTTGGGCCGGGCCAGCCCAGGCCCGCGCGGTGCGACAGTGCCGACCCAGTTGGGCCTCAATTTGACTCGCAACTTTTTGGATATTGGAACAACCTAATTTAATTCATTTAGGAATTATATTCCTTCTATTAAAAAATTGATAAATGCATTTAATTAAAATGCCTATGGTTTGATTAATGGAAAATATTTAATCTAAATTAATTGAATAACTTTAGCAATACTTATCCTAATAGTAAGATCCAATATACCATTTTAATCAGAAAAACTTAAGATATATTAATCTACAATAAAATGTTAGATATAACAGTTAAATTTCTAATTTGGCCTAATCTCTCTCTAATCTCAATTAGTGAATAATTAATTCATCTATGGCTAATTTGCATGATTAAGGTCTTCGAAAGTATATACCTTTAAAAATTCTAGGAGTTCAAAATTTGTTAATCACCTCTTTATTACACTAAATCTTGATTAGTGTCTAGTGACCTTGTGTAACCTCTGATTTTAGTAAGCTAAGTGCCTATTGCTTTCTTAAGTCTATTAGAACTTACATATGTGCTTAGAATCTCATAATAAGCTATAAATTCCTTAATTACTTTTTTTAGCCTTGAAAAATAATTAGTGCTAATTAAATTATCCTTAGATCTAAACATGAATTTAAAAGTATTATTCTTCTTATTAGACAACTTTTAGCCTATTAGAATTGATTAGAATCAATTAGGATGCTCAAATCTTAAAATCCCAAGTATAGTCTTAAGATGCTCAAATCTTAAAATCCCAGGTTTTGTCTTAAGAATTGTATTTTGATCATTTTGACATAAAGTTGATTTAAGAGTCCTTTAAACTCTATAAATATCATTAAATTACTTTTATTCGGTAATATAATGTCTTAGGATCATCCCTTGAGATTTTGAACTTAGTTGATTGATCCTAATTACTTAAGCTTAATTCCTCTAAAATTTCACTTAATTAATCCCTTAAAGATCTTAAGGTGATCTTAGATCCTCCATTTAATCTTGCTTAATGAAATTGAACCTTATGAAGTTAATATTGGCTAACTTATCTAAGAGATTCATATGCTCAAATTCTTGTAAATATTCTTAAAGTAGGTATCTTAATGAAAATCCTATGTTTAAATCTATGCTGAAGTCTTAAGTGATTAAACTAAAGTCTTAGATCTTAAATCCTTAGTAGCCATTCATTAAATGGAATTCTTATTGAATTATTATCATCTCATTCTTGAGATTCCTAATTAATTGAATCCTTTGAAATCCTTTTTGTGGGTTTAAGTTAATTTAGCCAGAAGAATAATGAGATTATTTTATAGATTAAATTTAGATCTTAAATTTATAATGTTTTTATTTGATTATTTATCTTATAATCATAGATTCAATAATTCTATAAGGTCATAGTTTCTTAAATCTTTCAGATCTTAAGTTTCTCTACCTTTAGAAATAAGTGTGGGTATGAAACCTTAGATCCTTACAAGATTAGTACCTTAGATCCAAGTTTAAACCCCAAATTTGAGTTTAATTATAGAATCCATGAATCTTGATTGGCTTAACCGAGATTTGGGTTGGAGTTATTAAAATACTATAATTAAGTCGTTAATTAAATACTTAACCTTTGTAGTCGTCACTTTTGATTATGAATTAGAACTTGTTAACTTCCAATGTTAACCTTAAGGTTATAAAATTGGGTTATACTGGATAGATGGATATTGGAGATCCTAAGCATGTATTTTCACAAATTAGATAAAATAAATTAAATTAGTCAACAATAAATATCATATATATTTAGTTGAGTCTCTTGCTTACTTTGACTATTATTGCTTTGCACACCTTGTATTTGAGCTTTATACCTTGAACATAATAGTTGAACATGGGATACTTGATAAGAATTCTAAATTAATTTTGAATGCATAAAACATCATATAATTTATACATTAGCTTAACTCAATTCACTTAGTTCATTCAGTTTATTTACTACTCAGTTCAATAGAGTGTGTTCTAATTATTCTGCCTCTTCAGTTCAGTTCTTTTGATACAGAACATACTAGAGATAGGCTATGTAGTTGACCAGGATGATATATGTTTGATTTTATAATCTAATTGGACCTAAGCTCTACGGTTGGCCATGATGATATATGTTATACTTTTCTATTCAGTGGCTTTATTTAGCCAGTTTCTGGTATGGATGTACTAATTTGGGCACATATCTCTTTTCTGATCCCTTAAGTCTAACTAGTCCTAGCTATTTAGTTGGCTATGGTGATATATGTTAGACTCTCTTCTAGTTCATTGGCTTCAATTAGTCAAGTTATATTATCAGTCATGCATATCCGTATGTTCTTAGCTCATTTTTAGTTCATTTCAATACAATTATTTCAGTTCTGTCCTTTTCAATTTAGTTACTTGCATATTCTAGGATGCTAATTTTTTTTTAGTTTGCTTTTACTTTTTTTCAGTATACTTTGATTGTTTTGTAAATTAGAATGTGTTTATAAGATCAGAAGCATGTTAGAATGAGGTTACTTTTAGTGCTTTTTAGTTATTTATATATGTATATGTATGTATATATATATATATATATATATATATATATATATATATATAAATATTTACAGCCTAACCTTCTTGCAACTTCTAGTTGAGGTATGTTAATCTATATACTTTTTTTTGCTTAGTTATAAATATTTTATTTATAAATATCCTGCTCCTATTGCTTGTTGCACCTTTTAAATACTTGCTTGCTTAATAAAAGTGATATCTTAAATATGTAGTTCATTTAATCAGCCTAAAACATACTTAGACAATTTGTCTAACTATAAGTTTTTCTTTTCATGGCTGGGGCCCTGGCATTGTGATACCAAAAATATTATATTCATAGCTACTTATTGAGGTTGCTTCAGGTGAGGAGCTTTGTTAGGAGGAGGACCTTCCTACTGTTGAGGATTTGTTAGATTTCCTTTCAGTTTGTGAGGATGAGTGTTCTTTCTTATTTAAACTTTATTTGTAATGATTAAAAATTCTAGATGTATTTTCTTTCTGCATTTTCATATTGAGCTGAGTTACTATCCTTACTTTTTATGATGTGGATATGGATGTTATACTTTTACTTGCTTCCACTACTTTAATAATTTTCTGTATGATTTTCAGTTTCAAAAGACAAGTCTTCTAATTATGGCAAGTTGGGCTTATATCTAACTCGAATGTAGTTAGAAGGGATGCCTCAGTTGGTATCACCGATGTCTTAATCGACATTCGGGGCACTGTAACTGGTGTCAATCTCCACTGTAATTTTGTTGACTTTAGTATTAGCATTACCACTATGGGGACGAGCCCCACAGTTTGTATCAACGAACACTATATGGTGTCAGGCTGGAGTTTGCATTCCCTTCTATCTTATGGATCGTTCTTCTAAAGTACAACCACAAAATATAACATCCATAGTGCCATACTCTCAATTAACTCAATATAAAAGTATGAAATGGGAATACCCACATAAATATAATTAAAGTAATCTTAAAATGACTAAAGAATTTATGAACTCTCTTAGTAAAACCATACGGAGTGCGAAAGATTCAATCTGAGCTACTACTTAAACACATTTGATATTGTCTAGGAGTACGATGACCATTGGGGTCGAGAAAGTAAAAGATTTGTAGCCAGAATTTTTGCCAAAGGAGTCCTAATTTTGGACAAACTTCTTCATCAACCCATCTTCAGAGGTTTTGACTTCCCAATCTTAGCCAAGTAATGGTTGAATTGTGTGGAGTTAGTTCTGAATCATATAGAATGTTCCGATTCCATCAGTATTGATCTTATGAATTTCTGCTCTAATATGCGGTGGAAGATTGGTGGATCATCTTCAATTGGAAGTTAGAGAAGAAATGCAATAGAAAGAGTCATGTTGTAACCTTCGTGGACTTTTGTCTTGCATTTTTTGCCAAGTTTGTAGATGGGCACTAGCTCTTAGCATAGAGTTGTTAAGCCAATTGTAATCCTTTATTATTTCATGTTTTCAATATCTATATGGATTTTCAATTCATCTTTTGTAATCTTCATTCTTAAGTAATGAAATTTGTGTTTGCAAAATTGGATGTTCAGTTTGTTCCAGTTTCATCTCATTTCATTAAATTCGTTCTGAAATCAAGATTCATCTTGCTATAATAGGATGAATCCCGGATCACCCCCATCAACAAACCCATTAAAAATGTAGTAGCATCTAGTAGTTCTACTGATAATGTAGCTCACTTGCGGAGTATGATAGCAACAATGCTAGAGAACCACACTCAACAGGCATTGGCAATTCAAAAATTAATCGCCTTCCATCTGGTGCCTACAACCACTAATAGCACTACACCAACAAAACCTACATCCTTCGCACCACACTCGTTCCATCAATCTGATGGATCATTGCATAGCTTTCTGAGGTTGAAAACCTATATCGAATGGATATAGCCAGCTGGCCTTAGATGGTGGAGAAAAACTTGGGAACATCAAGTATCCAAATTATGAAGTCATTCGTCTCATAGTACACCTATTCCACGAAGAGGTAGAATACTAGTAGGATAATGTCTGAAGCACTCAGCTTTTTGATTACAATATTAAGGATCCAGTGGGACAAATTCATGATATTGTTCAATTCAGAGTTAATTCCCCCATCTGCTCAGAATATGATAGAAGATACCATTTTGTGGCTGATACAGGGCAGTCGTTCTATCTCAGATTATGAGATGGAGTTTTGGAGCCTTACCCACTTTGCCCTAGATATAATTTTATTCAAATCTGCCAAATGTCACAGTTCCAAAGTGAATTGCGTGCTAATATCAAAGATTATGTCGTGCCACTTTGTCTTACTGATTTCTCAAAGCTCGTAGAATCTGTAAGGGTGGTGGAACACCACCAGTCTTAAAGAGATCTGAGGCATAAAGTCCAAGTGGTACTAAATCACCATGAAGCATTTAAGAGGCATAGGCCTCAATCTACCAAGGTCTATCAACTTGAGGCTACTTAGCCATTACAGCTACCTCCAAGCTGTAATAGACCTCACCCCTATGGCAAGTGATATCACTTCGACCATAAGTGCTTCACCTACGGTCATCAAGGCCACATGTTTTATAACTGCACGCATTCAAAAACTGTGGATGGTGTACGTATAAATCATTCACAGTAGAACCAAGTCTTCTAAGCTACACCTGTGAACAAAATAGATCTAGGAATGGCAATAATGCCAGCTCCTGCGTTTGAGCCAACAAAGGAGCAAGCTGTCGTTCCAAAGTTCCAGCATAACTTCAAGAAGCAAGTTAACAACCATCTGATTAGTGTTGCATGATAGTATTCTCTAATGCACTTGAAGCCACAGAGGATAACAACGTGGTATCAAGTACACAATTATAAATATATTCTTTAATTCGCATTTTCTGCACTTTAAATATTGCAATTAGTTAATATAATTCATATGAATAATTTAAGAAAGCTTTATTTCAATGACAAACTCTGCATGGTATTGCTTGACACTGGGGCTAGTCATTCTTTTATCTCTGAATGATTCATCACAACTATTAACCTGCCTACTTATAAACTAGCTAAGTCGCTAAGCGTTGGACTTCCATTTAGAGCCCAACTCAGTGCTCTTAAGTTTTGGGACGTTAAAATTCTGTTGAATAATCAAGTGCTTGATCCTAAGTTAATTGTTCTGCCTTTAGCCAATTTTGATATGATTCTTGAAATGACTTAGCTTAGTAGTCATAGCGCAGTAATAAATTGCCTAAAGAAGAGGTTCACCCTTCATTCTCATGGTAAGCCCAAAACCTTCACAAGAAGGTTTACCCCTCAGTCGTTATTAAGAAATGCTATTAAAGCTGAAAAATTATTAAATAAAGGATGTGATGCTTTTCTTGTCACTATAATGAGTGAAGTTAAATAAAGCATTCCTCTCTCCAATTGTAAGGTAGTGAAAGATTTCACCTATTTATTTCCTGAAGATCTGCTAAGAGTATCTTCATCTAGAGAAGTAGAATTCTCTAGCAATTTAATTCACGGAACTTAACCAATATCTATAGCTCCTTACAACATGGCACCTAAGAAACTGCAAGAGCTTAACAAATAGTTGTAAGAGTTCTTGAGTAAAGGCTTCACAGGCCTTGCATGTCACTTTAGGGAGTGCAAGTTTTCTTTGTAAAGAAGAAAGATAGTTCTATGCAAATGTGAATAGATTATTGGGAACTCAATAAAGTCACCATCAGAAACAAATATCCTTTTCCTAGGATTGATGATTTGTTTGATTAGTTATCTAATGTTGTCATATTTTATAAACTAAATTTAAGGTCTGGATACCAACAGTTGTGAGTAAGCGAGGCCAATGTCGAGAAAGTAACCTTCCGTACTTGTTATGGTCACTTTGAATTTCTTGTGATGTTTTTTGGACTCACAAATATGCCATCAATATTCATGGACTTGATGCATCAAGTCCTTTACCCTTTTTTAGAAATATTCGTTATTGTCTTCATTGACAACATTCTTATATATTTGCGATCTCCGAAATATCATGTAACAACCCAAGTTGTTACCCTTGTCAATTAAGACTAATCTCCATTCTAATCTTGATCATAAATTGTTAATCAAGTCATTAGGAGTTATCCACCAAGACCTAGTTCAAATCAAGATTCAAATAGATAAATTCCTGATTTTTGGGAAATCCAGAAACTTTGGAAAATGACCTATATAAATTGACCTTAGATCTAAAATCGGACTTTGCCATTGCGCTAATTGCTCCAAAATTAGCTAGGGTTAATGTTTTCGAGTCAATAAGAAGTTCTCGAAATTTCGACAAATATTTTAATAATATATAATACCCCGAACATTTGAAAATTAAATACTTGTCAGAATTAAAATTTGGCTTTGCCATTGCAATCCGCACCCTCAGATTAGCCATGGGTGAAATTTTGGGATTTTTTAGAAGTCGTTGAATTTTCTTGAATACTTTAATATATTTAATATATTAGAAAATTGAGATATTTCTTTTGATCTCGAAATCAAAATCTGACTTTGCCAGTGCAATCATCACCCCCAAATTAACTTGAATACGCATTTGGAAGTCGTCAGATTTTCACGAATATTTTAATATAATTAAATACCCCAGAAAATAGAATAATTAAATAATCGTCGGAATTGAAATCCAACTTTGCCGTTGCGATCCTCACCCCCAAATTAGCTTGAGGTGAATTTTTGGAAATTTTCGGAGCGCTTTACTAAAATTGGAATTTTTAATTAATTAAAGGAATAAATTGTTATTTATTTCCTAATTGCATTTTTTCCTTTTCCTTCTTTCTCTCTCCTAGTTGGCTATTCCATTTGGCTGGCCCTTACCTCCACTTTTTGCTGACTCATCTCCTTCTCCCTCATTAATTGAAAGCTTTGATGGCTATGGCCATCCCTCTTCCTTCCCCCCTCCTTAATGGCAAAGTCTGATGGCTATGGCCATCCCTCTTCCTTCCTTCTCTCCTAACTCATGATGGCTTTCCCCCTACCTTCTCATCTTATAAATAGAAGCTTAGCTCTTCCTCTCCATGTTTGGCTGTCAACATAAAGCTCCCAAGCTTCCACCCTTCCTCCCATTATTGAGCTTTGTGCTAAAGAAGAAAAAGAAAAAGAAGTTCCTCCTCCAAGCTTTCCAAGATTCTTTCTTCCTCTTCTGAAGGTTAAGGTACTCATTTGTTCTCCTTTCTTGGTCATTTCATTCATCTATTATGCTTATTCACATCTTTAAACATCCATGATTAGGTATAAAAGCCATTATAGTTCTTCAAAGTAATATACCTAATGCTCTATTTTTCGTCCATTCAGCACACCCTTGCCTTTATCATAATTGTTCATATAGCTAGGATATTCCGTTCGTGCCGATTTTGGTGTCAATGGAAAGGTATCAGGAAAAAATTTCCATTGATATATAGCACAGCTCATGAAATGCTCTGGATTGAGAGTATTGGAGCTCAAAATGTAAGCCTTCACGGTTTTCGCACAGGCAAAATCACCGTTGGGCGCTACAGCGCGCCGTAACGTCCAGAAAATTCATTTGACCATATCATAGTTATTTAGACTCTAATCTTACAAGAATCTTTGTGCTAAAGTAGAACCGAATGTGAGTTCATTTTGTGCACGAGCTTGAACTTGTAAGCCTTTGAGCTAGACTAAAGGACAACAATGTGCACTTGATTTCAATTAAATTAAATGATAAAGCTTGAGAAATAAATCTACATGAGTATTATATCATTGCATGTGGGATGGTCCCAACTCTCCTCTTTCTTTAATCTTGCTATTTTACTTAGTGAATATTTGTGCTAATTTTAGACCAACCAACCAATAATACTATAGCTTAAATATTACAAAAATTTAAAGTGCTTGGTAGCTTAGCATTTTAGTGCCAATAATAATCTAAAATAATATTTAAGTTCTCAACCCTAAAAAAATTAAAAAATGACCAAAATACCCCAACCTTAATTAAATCATAACTTGAACAATCGAAGTCCAATTTGGGTCTACTCCTAATTAAAGTACTCAGTGTGTTATAGGGAAGTTATAGCCACTGAGTTTGGTGAATTTGGACATCAAATGAAAAGTTAGCTTTTTGACGCCCCTTAGCTTACCAAATTACCCTTAAAAATTGAAATGGCTATAACTAATTCATTAGACCTCAGAATTTAGTGTTCTTGGACTCTATAAAATCCTTGAGCAGTAACCAATAGTAAACTGCATAAATTTTTTTTACTAAAATACCCCTTAGGTCAAAAACTTTAGTTTGGACCCATAGGACTCATTTCTTATCCAAATTTGGTGCACTTACTATCTATCTTTATGTTAGATAGTAAAGAATCATTTTACAATAAGAAATCCCAATTTGGAGCCCTTAATAAAAAGTAGCTTTTTGGACCCTTAAGTAGAGGCAATATGGTCATTTCCAAAATTTAGGTTAAATATCCTTAACCCTTAAAATTTTCTTTAAAATCATTAAAATCAGTAATAGAACTGATTTAGGATTAATTTAAGTCATAAATCCCTCAATTGGATTAATTTGTGAAGCATCTCAATTTTAGGTTTGAAAATCCCTTAGTAAGTTTAATATGCCTTAGCTAAAATCCATCTCTAACCTCCCTAATTAAATAAAATTAGTAAGTGTGAAGAAATTTAATCAATTCTTAGAAATTTTTTAAGTCTTATCATTAGGAATCCTCACTTCACCTTATGATCCTTTCCTTAAGAATATGATTAATTATTAAGTTAGATTTCATTTATTAAATAACAAGGTTATTTAATGAATGAATCCTTAGTTTTATTAGTTTCCAGATTTTACAACTTATTTAGATTATTTTGTCTTTCAATATTAGATTTAGGATAGGAGATTTATCTTATTAAGTCTGATTTGATTAATATGATTTACCTCAATCATTAGTTCACATTTATATTTAACCTAGATCTTAAGTCTTACCCTTGGGATTATGTGAATAAGCCCAATCTCATGGTGTTTAATCCATAATCTATAGCTTAGGAGATTTTGGACAAGCTTTTAGTTTGGAACGTCTAAACTCATAAATTAGGTCGTGATGAACTCTTATACTCAACATTAATTTAATCATATTAAGACCTAGCTAGTCCTAATATTTTGTAACATATAAGGACGTACTTCTAAGTTACACTCGATAATAAAAATTGGAGATCCTGAACTTGTGTAACTTGGAATAGTTAGAACATTTAAATTAGATAATAAATGATATCACCATGTTTAGTAGAGTCCCTTACTTACTACTTGATCTTGTGCTACGCATTCCTGGAACTTTGTGCTTATTTTTCTTTGAACATGTCATATAAGAAAAACATTGTTGCATGAAAAATGAAAAACTTAGAATATTAGGAAAACATTTGTATTTGGGTTTAGTACATGGTGGATTAGGGTGCACATTACTCCAATGGATAGGGATAAGGAGAGATCAGGATGCTTAACATCACTCATTGATGAGAGTGTGTTAAGCTTTGGAACCGTTCAGTCTTATAGATGTCCTTGACTCCTCAATTGTTTCTGAAATTGTTCACAGAAATAAAAGTAAAATAACTAAAAGATATTTGCATAGTATTATCTACCTCTTTAGTCATATTGTACTATATTGTGATATTATGTCCGCTCTTGCCCATAAAGGCTACGGGAATATATTGGGCCGAATTGGCTAATTCTTTCTGATATGGCAGTTTGTACATTCTTTACAATTTTTCAGCTCATTGTTTATTATGTTGTTGATGCATTTTATTTCAGTTAGCTGTATTTTTCATATGTTATCCACTTACTTGAGTAGATGCATATATTGGATGCTAGATTTTACTGCTTATTATATATACCATTTTTAGATTTATATTTTAAATTAGTATATATCATATGATCATCAACATGTTTAGGTTAGACTTTTCTTTTCAATATTTTTACTTACTGTATTACATATGTATGCCCTACCTTATTTAGATTTTACTTTTGCCTCAATTCTTGGTTTGATATAAATATTACATTTATAATATATCCTCATCCCATTGTATGCTTACTTGCTCCCATGATAGATAGATGTTTCAATTAGTTTAGAGTAAACTGGTGATATTAACGAATGCTTAATAAATTACTTGCCTAAAATATACTTAGACAGTTTGTCTAATAAGATTTTTTTTTATTGGCTAGGCCCTGGCATTGTGAAACTGATAATATCAGATCTTGTTTAATTTGAGGAGCCAGTGCTTGAGGAGGAGCCTTATTTAGAGGAGGTGCAGCAGCCTGGTATAGAAGACCTCTGGATGCCTTTTTCTTCATTATGAGGACAAGTGATATTATCATTTACAGTCTTGTAAACTTTAATTAATTAATGTAATAATACAGGTACTCATGACTATATTTACTTTCTACACATTATTATTTTTTGAGCTATTTCATTTTATTTCATGGTTGATGTATAGTGAATGGATATAATCCTTACTTCTTATTGCTTCCGCACTCTGTATGAATATATAGATTTAGTGACTGATTTTCATAAATATTCTACGCACATCCTTCCCCTATTATTGGATTGTGGACCTTACCTAATCCAATGATTAGTGAGAGATTTGCCAGAGTGACACTCCACTCCTTAGCCTAATGATTGCGGACTTAGGGAGCGGGGCGCCACAGTTGATATCAGAGAATTCCATAAGGTGTTAGATTGGAAATTGTATTCCACTTTGCCTAATGGATGATTCTTCTACCAATCAGTCATTAACTAAATACCAGAGTTATATCCAAAGCACCATAACCATGAGCTCAGAATCATAAGAGTATAGAATGGAAAATGCATTCATAAGTAATAGAACTTAAGTAGTAACAAACTTAAGTATAATATGTAGCTAACTAATTCAAATTAAACCTTCATGAGATTTACAAGATCAAAAACTTGAGATGTTAGGACTTAACTTCTGTATTAAGCCTTATAAATCCCTATAGAATTACAAACCAATAATTAGGTCTTAAATCACTCTTAAGTAGTTACCTTCCACTTTCTAAATTTTCTCTCCCTAAGGATAATAATAGCACAACTACCTTTAACAATCACTAAAGCTAATGATATTTCCCTTAGGAATCTAAAATATATATTGTCCCCAAGGTAAGTGGGAGTGCATTTTGGATGTTCATCTTCCACTCCCCTTGCTTTCCATAGTTTCTCTCGAGATATTAACACTCTGGGTAAAGCTGCTAAGAGCCTTAGTAGATAGTGATCTAAAGTAAAGTGATAGCATGTTATAATCTTCTACTTTTTGGATTTCTGAAGATGTATTATCTTTAATTCAGATTCTAGCAAATCAAAGTCATGATTCCCGAATAGAGCCCCTCTCCTACTCCCTCTAGCACTTCATCCAGTGAGGTAAGTGCCTTGCTGGAAGCAGTCAAAATAATGGTGGAATCCCACCAAAAACAAGTAAAATCCAGCCAGAGACAGGCTAAGAAGGTCGTAGATGCTCAGGCTAAGCCGACTGCGAGAATGGAACAGTTGCTGGTTGCTCAGATAAGCCAAAACCGCACAGCAGTAGAAGTTGCCCCAATATTATAATACTCTCATCAACATCACATACAGTTCGTAGTAGGACTGCTGCATAGCTTCCTCCGCTCGAGACCCTCACCTTCAATGGGAGTCTCTCAACAGTTGGCATCGCCACTTGGATAAAAATGGTGGAAATGAACCTGACAAACATCAAGTGCCCTGACTCAGAGGTGGTCCGTCTTACTACCCACCTCCTACAAGATGAGGCCAAATACTAGTGGAACACCACCCGTAGCACACAGATTATAGAGGTACCACTAGAGGACATTACATGGGATGAACTCATTGAGGCCGTCCAGGCTCAATTCATCCCTCTATCCGCCAAACACCGCTTGAGAGACATGTTTCTGAAATTACAACAGGGTGATCGATCTGTATCTACATACGAAGCAGAATTTCGTCGCCTTGCAAGATTCTCTACCAGGTTAATCCCTACTGAGCCAGACTGCTGCCACCGATTTCAGAGCAGTTTACAACCCTCCATCAGGAGCCAAGCGATCCCTCTATGCATAACAGACTTTGTGGAGCTACTTGAAATTGCTAAGGTAGTAGAGCAAGACCAGACTAGGGAAGGACCCAAGAGGAGTATCAGGTCCAATAATTCTAGCTGAATCCTCCCAAATGAGCCAGGTTATATCAACTTAAGGCCAAAGCTTCTCCTACCAATCTGTTCATGGTTGCACGAAACCACACCCGTATGGTCAGTGTTACCATGGGAATCATGTATGTTTCACTTGTGGATGGTTAGGCCACATATTCTATCACTGTACAACTACAAAAATGATTGATGGTGATCAATTTGACCGCTCCAAGCACTGCCAAGTCATTGACTTGTATCAGAAGCCTGTGACAGCTCGTCCAACACCACCTTCTACTTTAGCTGTGAGGCATGAGACAGCTAATGTCCCCCCCTGCCCAAATGCACTTCGGTCACCTCTACGATAGACCTATAACAACAGGCCTGCTGGCCCTGTACATGTGTACACCCTCACATCAGCTGAGGCCACTGAAGATAATTATGTGGTATTAGGTACACGCTCTCGAGCCCCTATTATTTCCATAGCTAATATTTGCTTAACATAGTTAGTAATTACTACATCTATAACTAGGTTCAATATGCATAAATGACAAACCCTATAACATCCTATTTGACAATGGGGCTAGCCATTCCTTTGTGTCTGAAGGTTGGGCAAAGTCACTTAGCCTACCCTTGTATCGCCTAGCAAATCCTCTTAATGTTGGGTTACCTTCTGGAGCTCAAATGTCAGCTTTCCAGTTTTGCAAAGTACCAATCCCCAATGAAAATGAGAAGTATGAAACCAAGTTAGTAGTTCTCCCAATAGCCAATTTTGGTGTAATATTAGGCATGAATTGGCTAAGCCAACATAATGCCACTATCAACTGTACAAAGAAGAAGATCACTTTGGGTAGTGGTAGTAAGGCCAGATCCTTCATTGGTAATCTTAGTACTCGAGCCTTGCTAATCAATGTTATAAAAGCAAAAAGGTTAGTTTAAAAAGGTTGTGATGCCTTCCTAGTAATAATACTAGGAGAAAAGAAAGAAGGCATTTCCTTATCTGAGAACCTCATCGTTTGTGAGTTCACCGACATCTTTCCAGAAGATCTACCCGGTCTTCCTCCTACATGGGAAGTAGAATTTGCAATTGACCTTATTCCAGAAATGCAATCCATCTCTAAAGCTCCTTATCGAATGAAGCCTAAGGAATTACAAGAACTAAATAAGCAACTACAGGAACTATTGGAGAAAGGTCTTATCAGAGCTAGTTCGTCCCCATGGGGAGTGCCAGTTATGTTTCACAAGAAGAAAGATGGATCAATGTGAATGTGTATCAAATATAGAGAGCTAAATAAAGTAACAGTAAAGAACCAATAACCATTGCCCCTTATCGATGATCTGTTTGATCAATTAGCAGGAGCGAAAGTGTTCTAAAAAATTGATCTACGATCAGGGTACCATCATCTGCAAGTAAAGGATTCAGATATAACGAAAACTGCTTTCAGAACTAGATATGACCACTATGAGTTTCTAGTGATGTCGTTTGGATTAACAAACGCGCCTTCCATCTTTATGGACCTAATGCAGCGCATCTTGAAACCATACTTTGACAAATCTGTCATCGTGTTCATATATGATATTCTAATATATTCTAAGACAAAAAAGGAACATGAAGGTCATCTCAGGGTAGTATTGGAAGAACTAAGAAGCCACCAGCTATTGCCAAGTATTTGATGTGCAAATTTTGGCTTGAATCTATCGCCTTTCTAGGCCACGTAGTAGATGCTCAAGGGATCAAAGTCGATCAGAACAAGGTTAGCGCAATCTAAGAATGGGAAACCCAAGTCAGTGATAGAAATCAAAAGCTTCTTAGGTTTGGCTGGTTATTACAGAAGGTTTGTGAAAGGCTTTTCTCAAATAGCCTCTCTACTCACCAAACTCATCCAGAAGGCTGTACCCTTTGAATGGTTGCCAGCTCATGAAGCAGCATTCCAAGCACTAAAAGATATTCTTACCTCTGCCCCCGTTCTAGCTCTACCTAAGGAAGAAGTGAAGTATCAAGTTTATACTGATGCATCTAGTATAGGCTTAAGTGCCGTACTAATGCAAGAAGGGAAGGTCATAGCATATGATTCCTTTCAGCTGAAGATTCACGAAAGAAATTACATCGTTTATGATCTCAAACTAGCTGCTGTAGTGTTCGCTTTAAAGATCTAGCGTCACTATCTATATGGAATTCAGTGCTCAATTTTCACAGATCATCAGAGTTTAAAGTATATATTCACTCAAAGGGAGTTGAACTGCCAATAATGAAGGTGGTTAGAAATGATTATTGACTATGACCTGGACATCCAGTACCATCCAGGAAAGGCGAATGTTGTAGCTAATGCGCTTAGCCATTATGCGACTCTCAATGCTCTTATCTCTAAGAGTCCTCTTGAAGAAGAATTCCGTAAAATAGATATCAAGTCAGTATGTAGTGACCAGGTGAGTGCAATGCTCTCAATGATTAATGTGGACCCCACATTCCATAGAGACGTATCTATTACTCAGACGAAAGATGATGAGTACCTAAATTTTAAACAAGCCATCGAAAGTGGTCGTCGCACCGACATTCGATTCCATAAAGGTGCTATCTATCAAGGATTTCACTTATGGATCCCTAAGTCCATGCATCAGGAGGTGCTGATCGAAATCCATAACTCCAGATACTAGATTCATCCTGGAAGCTGAAAGATTTATCAAGACTTGAAGCAATCTGTCTGGTGGCTAGGAGTGAAGAAAAGTGTGGCTGGATTTGTTGCAAAGTGCCACGCTTGTAGTCTGATTAAGGCAGAACACCAAAGACCCAGTGATCTACTTCATCCACTGGAGATCCCTGAATGGAAATGGATAGATATATCTATGGATTTCGTGATGGGATTGCCTTGTGCAAGGTATGGAGCAGATGTAATTTGAGTTATAGTAGATCGATTAACCAAATCTGCTCATTTCATTCCCATTCGGCAAACAGACCCGGTTGCGAAACTCGCCAAGCTGTATATTAAAGAGATAATAAGGTTGCATGGAATTCCCAAATCCATTGTATCTGGTAGAGACAGCCAATTCACTTCTAAATTCTGGCACACTGTGCATCAAGACCTAGGCACAGCCCTAGCATTGAGTACATCCTTTCATTCGCAAATAGATGGTCAAGTAGAATAAGTAAATCATGTTCTCAAAGATTTGCTTAGACTATGTATCTTTGATTTTGCTAGATCCTGGGAAGATCACCTCCCACTAGTGGAGTTTACTTACAATAATAGTTTTTAATCCAATATAAAGATGGCTCCATATGAAGCCTTGTATGACAGGAAGTGTAGTACTCTGTAGGCATGATCAGAAATAGGCAGTGTTTAGCTATACAGATCTGAGTTAGTAGAAGAGACAAATAAGAAAGTTCAGTTGATTCAACAGCGAATTCGTGCAGCCCAAGACCACCAGAGTAAATACCACGATATGCACCATCGCCCACTAGAATTTAAAGTTTGAGACTTTGTGAACCTAAAAGTTAGTCCAATGAAAGGAGTCTTTAGATTTGGCATAGCTGGGAAACTCAGTTCCTGCTATGTGGGTCCGTTCGAGGTAGCAGCCAAAATAGGTTCTTTAGCCTACAGACTAAATCATGCAGGTGACTTCATAGCAGTCCACAATGTATTCCATGTATCATCACTAAGAAAGTGTGTCAGAGATCCATCTCACTTTATGCAGCTCCCAGCAATTTAAATCCAACTTGATCTGTCATATGCCAAGGAACCAATTTGAATTTTGGCTCGCGATCGCAAACAGCTTTAAAGTCGTACTATCGAAATGATCAAAGTACAGTGGAGGAATCATCCTCGGAATGAAGCCACTTGGGAGAAGGAAGCTGATATGCGAGTCAAATATCCTAAACTCTTTAGGAATCTAAGTATTCCTTCTTAGCATTCTAAACTTTAAATTCAATTCATGTTTTTATTCTTGCCTTTTCATTCCACTTGAGTGATGTCGAGGATGACTTCATTTTTAAGTGGATGAGTCTGTAACAACCCAAGTTGTTACCCTTGTCAATTAAGACTAATATCCATCATAATCTTGATCATAAAGTGTTAATCAGGTCATTAGGAGTCATCCACTAAGACCTAGTCCAAATTAGGAGTCAAATATATCAAGTTGTGATTTTTGGGAATCCAAAAACTCTGGAAAATGACCTATATAAATTGACTTCAGATCAAAAATTTGACTTTGCCATTACACTCATTGCCCCAAAATTAGCTAAGGGTGATGTTTTTGAGTCCATCGGAAGTCGTCAAAATTTCGACGAATATTTTAATAATATTTAATACCCCGAAAATTGGAAAATTAAATACTCGTCAGAATTAAAATCTGACTTTGGCGTTGTGATCCTCACCCTCGGATTAGCTAATGGTGAAATTTTGGGATTTTTGAGAAATCATTGAATTTTCTTGAATATTTTAATATATTTATATAACTTAGAAAATTGAGGTATTTATTTTGACCTCAGAATCAAAATCCAACTTTGCCATTGTGATCATCACCCCCAAACTAGCTAAGGGTGATATTTTGGACACATTTGGAAGTCATTAGATTTTCATGAATATTTTAATATAATTAAATACCCTGGAAAATAGAATAATCAACTAATCGTCAGAATCAAAATCCAACTTTTTCGTTGCGATCGTCACCCCCAAATTAGCTTGGGGTGAGTTTTTGAGAATTTTTGAAGCGCGTTTCTAAAATCGAAATTTTAAATTAATTAAAAGAACAAATAATTATTTATTCATATTGCAGTTTTTCCATTTCCTTCTTTCTCTCTCCTAGTTGGCTATTCCATTTGGCTGGCCCTTACCTCCACTTTCGGCTGACCCATCTCCTTCTCCCTCATTAATTTAAAGCTTTGATGGCTATGGCCATCCCTCTTCCTTCCTCCCTCCTTAATGACAAGGTTTGATGGCTATGGCCATTTCCCTTCATTCCCTCCCTCCTAGCTCATGATGGCTTTCCCCTTCTCATCCTATAAATGGAAGCTCAGCTCTTCCTCTCCATATTTTGCTATCTAGATAAAGCTCCCAAGCTTTCACCCTTGTAACAGCCCAAACTCTTAAGCACCAAGGTATTGTCCGCTTTTGCCGGAAAGGCCTCACGGTTTTGCCCTCAGAAGATGACTTCCCAGTAGATCACCCATCCTGGGAGTGCTCCCACCTGAGCACACTTAACTTTGGAGTTCTTATCAGGAACTCTACCGTTATATGAAAAGGCGCCTCGATATTTAAGAGTCTTACTTATTACTATTTAAGTGGGTCATCACAATCTCCCAAACTTAAGTAACTGACGTCCTCATCAGTATCCACACACAGATCCAAGAACCATCCATTGGGTAGATAGAACTAGAGGTGTCCCCTACAGGCGCAAGAGGTACCCACAACCATGTAGCACCTTAACCATCTTAGGTTCAAGAGGCTGCTCACATGAAGTGGTACTTTGCCCTATATGACACTTAGCTCCTATCAGACACCCTATGGCCTGCTCTGATACCATTTATAATAGCCCAAACTCTTAAGTACCAAGGTATTTTCTGCTTTTGCCTGAAAGGCCTCATGGTTTTGCCCTCAGAAAATAACTTTCAAGCAGGTCACCCATCCTGGGAGTGCTCCCACCTGAGCACGCTTAACTTTTGAGTTCTTATCAGGAACTCCACCGTTATCTGAAAAGGTGCCTCAATATTTAAGAGTTTTACTTATTACTACTTAAGTGGGTCATCACAACCCTTCCCACCATTGTTGAGCTTGTGCTAAAGAAGAAGAAGAAGAAGAAGTTCCTCCTCCAAGCTTTCCAAGGTTTCTTCTTCCTCTTCTAAAGGTTAAGGTACCTATTTGTTCTCCTTTCTTGGTCATTTCATTCATCCATTTTGCTTATTCGCATCTTTATACATCCATGATTAAGCATGGAAGCCATTATAATTCTTCAAAGTAATATACCTCATGCTCTGTTTTTCGTCAATTCTGCACACCCCTGCCCTTATCACCATTATTCATATAGCTAGGACGATCCGTTCGTGCCGATTTTGGTGTCAATGAAAGGTATCGGAGAAACCCTTACATTGATATATGACACCGCTCATGAAATGCTCTGGATTGAGAGTATTTAAGCTCGAAATGTGACCACTTATGGTTTTCGCACAGGCGAAATCACCGTCGGCCGCTATAGCGCGCCGTAGTGTCTAGAAAATTCATTTGACCATATCTTACTCATTTATACTCCAAATCCAAAAATATAAAGTGATAGATAGCTTATAATTTCAGTGACAATAATAATTTACAATAATATTTAGGTTTTGAATACTAGAAAAATTATAAATTGATAAAAATATCCATAGCCTTAATTAGGTCATAACTTGACCAATCAAAGTCCAATTTGGGTCTACTCCTGTTAAAGTACGCAGTGTGATATAGAAAAGATATATCCATTGAGTTTGCTAAATTTAGATATCAAATGAAAAAGTTATCTTTTTGACCCCTTAGCTTCGAAAATTACCAAATTGCCCTTCGAAATTGAAATGACTATAACTAATTCATTAGACCTCAGAATTTAGTATTCTTAGACTCTATAGAATCCTTGAATAGCAACCAATAGCAAACTGCATATAAATTTAGATTTTATTAGGTGTAATTTACTAAAATGCCCCTTAGGTCAAAAACCTTAGTTTGGACCCATAAGACTCATTTCTTATCCAAATTTGGTGCACTTACTATCTATCTTTATGTTAGACAGTAAGAAATCATTTGATAATATGAAATCCTAACTTGGAGCTATTAATCAAAAAGTAGCTTTTTGGACCCTTAAATAGGGGCAAAATAATTATTTTGCCCAAAATTTAGGTTAAATATCCTTAACCCTTAAAATACCCTTTAAAATCATTAAAATCACTAATAGAACTGATTTAGGATCAATTTAAGTTATAAATCCTTCAATTGGATTAATTTGTGAGGCATCTCAAGTTTAGGTTTGAAAATCTCTAAGTAAGGTTAATATGCTTACTTAGGTAAAATCCAACTCTAACCTCCTTAATTAAATAAAATCAATAAGTGTGAAGAAATTTAATCAATTCTTAGAAATTTTCTAAGTCTTATCATTAGGAATTGTCACTTCACCTTAGGATCTATTTCTTAAGAATAAGATTAATTATTAGGTTAGATTTTATTCATTAAATAATGGGGTTATTCAATGAATAAATCCTTTGTTTTATTAGTTTCTTGATTTTACAACTTATTTGGATTATTTTGTCTTTCAACATTATATTTAGAATAGGAGATTCATCCTATTAAGTCTGATTTGCTTAATAGGATTTACCTCAATCATTAGTTCACATTTATATTTAACCTATATCTTAAGTTTTACCCTTGAGTTTATGTGATTAAGCCCAATCTCGTGGTGTTTAATACATAATCTCTAGCTTAGTAAATTTTGGACAAGCTCTTAGTTTAGAACGTCTAAACTCATAAACTAGGTCATGATGAATTCTTATAGTCTACATTGATTTAATCATATTAGGACCTAACTAGTCATAATGTTTTGTAACCTATAAGGACATACTTCTAAGTTACACTCGATACTAAGAATTGGAGATCCTGAACTTGTATAACTTGGAATAGTTAGAACATTTAAATTAGACAATAAATAATATCACCATATTTAGTAGAGTCCACTGCTTACTACTTAATCTTATTCTACACATTCCTTGCATTTTATGCTTATTTTTCTTTAAACATGTCATATAAGAAAAACATTGTTACATGAAAAATAAAAAACTTAGAATATTAAGAAAATATTTGCATTTCAGTCAGTACATGGTGGATTATGGTGCATATTACTCCAATGGACAGGGGTAAGGAAAGATCAGGATGCTTAACATCACTCATTGAGAAGAGTATGTTAAGCTAGGAACCCGTTAAGTCTTGCAGACTACTTGACTCCTCAGTTGTTTCTGAAATTGTCCACAGAAACAAAAGTAAAATAACTAAAAGTTATTTGCATAGTATTATCTGCCTCTTCAGTCATATTGTACTATATTGTGATATTATGTCCTCCCTTGCCCATAAAAGCTACAGGAATATATTGGGCTGAATTGGCCAATTCTTTTTGATATGATAGTTTGTACCTTCTTTACAGTTTTTCAGCTTACTATTTATTATGTTATTGATGCATTTTATTCTGTTTAGGTGTATTTTTCCTATGTTGCCCGCTTACTTGAGTAGATGCATATATAGGATGCTAGACTTTATTGCTTATTATATGTATCATTTTTAGATATATGTTTTAAATTAGCATATGTCATATAATCATCAACATATTTAGGCTAGAATTTTCTTTTCAGTATTTTTACTTACTGTATTACATATGTATGCCCTACCTTGTTTAGTTTACTTGCAATATGTTATTACCTCAATTCTTGCTTAGTTATAGATATTGCATTTATAACTTATCCTCATCCCATTGTATGCTTACTTGCTCCCACTAGTTAGATGTTTCATTTGGTTCAGAGTAAAATGGTAATATTAATGAATGCTTAATAAATTACTTGCCTTAAATGTACTTAGATAATTTGTCTAATAAGATTTTTTTTTTATTAGCTGGGGCCCTGGCATTGTGAAACTGATAATATCAAATCTTTTTTAGTTTGTGGAGCTAGTGCTTGAGGAGGAGCCTTATTTAGAGGAGGTGTAGTAGCCTGGTGCAGAAGATCTCTAGTTGCCTTTTTCTTCATTGTGAGGACAAATGATATTATCATTTTTAGTCTTTTAAACTTTAATTAAATGATGTAATAATATAAGTACTCGTGACTATGTTTACTTTCTGCACATTATTATTTTCTGAGCTGTTTCCTTTTATTTCATGGTTGATGTATGGTGAATGGATGTAATCTTACTTCTTATTGCTTCTGCACTCTATATGAATATATAGAATTAGTGACTGATTTTCATAAATATTCTGTGCACATCCTTCCCCTATTATTGGATTGTGGAACTTACCTAATCTAATGATAAGTGAGGGATTTGCTAGAGTGACACTCCACTAAGCCTAATGATTGCGAACTTAGGGAGCAGGGTGCTACAGATCATGAGGATCATTGAAAGATAGTATTAGAATCCTTACGTGATCATTAGTCACTACCTAAGTATCCATGATGATATAAAGAAAGTAAACGCAATCCAAGACTGGGTATAGCCCAAGTTAATCATTGATATCTGAAGCTTTTTAGTACCAGTTTGATATTACAGAAAGTTTATCAAGGGTTTCTCTTAGATCGCCTCACTGTTAACCAAATTGACCCAGAAAGCCATAAATTTCGTTTAATAAAGATGCACTCTCTACCGCTCCAGTGCCTGTTCTGCCTAAAAGAGGTTTAAACTATCCAGTTTATACTGATGCATCTAGAATTGGTTTAGGTTGTGTATTAATGCAAGAGGGTAAAGTAATTGCTTATGCATCTTGATGACTCCAAGATTTATTCTATAATAAAGGAGAAAACCATACTTATATTTTAATAGAACAACATGCTTTGATATAATTCCCAAAAATTTCAGGGAAAATAAGACAAAAACAAAAATTTGGAACAGAAGGTAAATTCTGGACGAAAACTGCTGAGGAAGAATGAGAACTTAGGAACCTAGAATCAATTTTGCAAGACCTAGGAGAAAAACTACTACAGCGCACTTGGGCATACCATAGAGCGCTCAAGTGGGCATAAACCTGAGAGCTCGGCACTACCGCGCGCCGCAGTGGGTCCAAACCGAGGGCTCGGCGGTGCTGCGCGCCGCAGCGGGTCAAACCCGAGAGCCCGGTGCTGCACCGCGCAGTAGTGGAATGTCCAAATTCAATACTCAGCACTCATCTATAAGCCCTCATGGAACCAAACCTAGAGCTCAGCGTTGCTGCGCGCCACAATGAATCAATAGGGAAAAAGACTTAGAAAGAAAATATAAAGCAACCTGCTACCGGGCACTGTAGTGGAATCCAACTGAGAGCTCAGCACTGCCGCATGCTGCAAAATAAATTTAGTTAAAATCTATTCTGGAGCAAAACTGCTGCGGCGCCCGCAGCACCCTATAAAGAATTTCCCAGGTCAAGGCATTTATGATAGCATAGGGAAGGCCAAAAATTTGAACCAGTGACCTTCCCTAGCCACTTGGAAATTATAATCACATTACATTCTATTGTATCCCATGGGAATAAAGGAATAAACTTTAATAGTTGGCAATTAATTCAAGTAGTTAAAGAGATGGCAGAATTTAAGCTTAAGGGGCTGAGGAGTTTGCTATAAATACTGCCATTTGAAACTAAGGAAGGGTTCCCAAATTTGACATTCATTGATCTAAATAGCTAAGCTTCTATGAGAGAAGAAGACCTCACCAGGGAAGGAGAAGAGATCCATTCAAGAAAAGTAAGGAGACCATATCAAGGAATGAGATGGGAGGAAGAGAGAAGGAAAAGGAGAAAATCTAGTGAATGCAAAAGAGTAGTTCCTAGTATTCCTCTTAAACTTATCTTCTGATTTTCTTTTAGCTTGAACCATGAAAAGGTTCTGTTACTTGCATGTATCTTCCTGCATTTCTATTGTAATGGAGAGCTAATCCCTCCTTGGGGAGGGTTACGCTGTAAACATGTGATGAATTTAGAATATAAAATGTGTTTGTAGATTCTTATAATGAATGAAATTATGTTTAATTGTCCAACTATTATTTATGCTTACAAATGAATGCTTAGAATAATAGTAGATCTGTAATGAAATAAAAAATGTATTAAATGAATAAATGCTGAGTCAATCTAAATAGTCTAAATCTAAAGGGAATGCACATAAAGGTCCTTGCCGCTACGTAATGTCACTAAGCGAGAATTCTCAATGTCAAAGACCTAAGGTTTGAACTGGAAGGAATGACTTAGTATAGTGAACATCTTGAGCTCCAAAGCTCACCATATGGTCTAGAGTATAGGTGTGTGTGAAATTGGAACTTAGAGCTATGTGACAAGATATGAGCCTAACTGCGCCTCTCCTTGACCTTAGCCTAGAGGTTGACGCTTGTGAGCCAAGAGCCACCAACCAAGCTCTGAGGCTCAACAGATGCTGAAGGAGGAAGAGGGCATCGAGTACTCAGAGATGATGTGACATAATCCATGTGGTATGGTGAATCCGCTTCCTTAGCTAAATTGCGTATGATGTGCATGAAGCTTATTGGTGGAAATCAATGCTTGTGAGATAACTTAACTAAAGGATTATTTTTAATAACCTAGACATGGGAGTTCTAAATAAATTAAATGCGATCTCATAAGAATCTATGTGTCAAAGCAGATCCATAGTTTGTTCACCTTGTGAACTAGATTTGAACTTGTCAGAATTAGAGGACCAATCTAAGGAATATAATGTTCACTTGATTAATTGGCATGATAATAAGTACCTAAATTTCTTGAGTCAAATGCAACACCTGTCCCTAATAAATCACATGATAATAAATCCAACTCTCCCTTCATAATTAAATTATATCTTAATTTGAGTTCTTTGCATTGTTTAATTAGGAACCGACCAAAACTAAAATACATATTATCTAGACATTATTGAAAGTAGATATAACTTAGTAATAAACCACAGTTCTCTGAGGACGATAAAATCCAAATCTCGCAATTCCATTATTACTTCAGACCACGTACACTTGCGTGCAAGCGCAGACAGATATTTATGGTCTGTCTCCTCTCATCAGTTGAAACCTCATGAGAAGAATTATCTCGTTCATGATCTTGAACTTTTTGCTGTGATCCTTACCTTGAAGATTTGGCATCATTATTTGTATGGAGTTTAATGTTCCATTTTCATGAATTATCAAATCTTGAAGTATATCCTTACTCAGTGAGAATTGAACTACCAACAAAGAAGGTGGTTAGAGCTCATCTATGATTATGATCTAAGTATTTAGTATCATCCTAATAAAGCAAATGTCGTAGCAGATGTTCTTAGTTGTCGTGCTACCTTATCTGCCATGATTGCTAAAAGTTCATTAGAAGAAGAATTTTGTAAGCTTGAGATCGTGCCTATTCGCATTGATATGAGGAATATGATGTTAAGTCAAAGCACCGTTGAACCCACTTTTCTTAGAGATTTTTCCATCTCGCAAATTAAATATGAAGATTATATAAAGCTTAAAGCTGTAATTGAAGGTGGTCATCACCCTGATCTGCAATTGCGTAATAGTGTTGTTTTTTAGAATGATCATCTTTGGATTCCTAAATCTATGCACCATGAAGTAGTTATAAAAAGCCATCACTCTGGGTATTCTATCCACCTTGTATGTGCAAAGATGTACCATAATTAAAAGTAGTTCTTCTAGTGGCCCAGTATGAAGAAGAGTATAGCTAATTTTATGGCTAAGCATCATGCCTGTAACCTAGTAAAGGCCGAGCACCAAAGGTCTGGTGGTCTTCTGCATCCCTTAAAAATTCCTGAGTGAAAATGGTCTGATATCTCTATATATTTTATTATGATATTGCTTTGGGCAAAATCTAGTGCCGATGTAATCTGGCTTATCGTCAGTTGATTAATTAAATTAGCACATTTCGTTTCCATTTGTCAGACTGACTCTGTTGAAAAGCTCACAAAGCTTTATATCAAAGAAATTGTCAGGCTGCACGGTATCCCTAAATTGATAGTATCTAACAGAGAAAGCAGATTTACTTCTAAGTTTTGGCAAGAAGTACACTGAGATCTGGAGACCACTCTAGTCATGAGCAATGCTTTCCAATCTCAAATGGATGGTCAGACTAAAAGAGTAAATAGTGTTCTTAAAGATCTTCTTAGGCTCTGTATTCTAAATTTTTGCTAGTTCCTAGGAGGACCATATTCCGTTGGTGGAGTTTGCATACAATAATAGTTTTCAACCTAGTATTGAAATGGCTCCCTATGAAGCCTTATATAGTAGAAAGTGCAGTACTCTTTAGGCTTAGTATGAAGCAAGAATCATTCAGCTTTTTGGATCTGACTTGGTTGAAGAAATGAACAAGAATATTTAGTTAATTTAACTGAGGATTCATTCTACTCAAGATCATCAGAGAAAATATCATGATGTTCATCAACATCTTTTATAATTCAGTGTTGGAGATTTTGTTTATCTAATAGTTAGTCCTATAAAAGGCATCTTTAGATTTGGCATAGTAGGGAAACTCAGTCCCTGTTATATTGGACCTTTTGAAATATTAGCCAATGCAGGATTAGTAGCTTATAGATTGAATATTTCTAATAATTTTGCAGCAGTTCACAATTTGTTCCATGTATCATGATTAAGAAGTTGTTTTAAAGAACCTTCTCATCTTGTTCAGCTTCTAGCAGTATAGATCTAGCCTAATCTTTTCTATGCTGAAGAACCAATTAAAATCTTAGCTCATGATCAAAAGAAATTAAAGAATAGTTCTATTCCAATGGTTAAAGTTCAATGGAAGAATTGCTCATTAGAAAATCTACTTGGGAAAGGAAGTGAATATGTGCCATAAATATCCAAAGCTTTTGAAAATCTAGATTTTATTTCGTTGTACTTTCTTCACTTGAGTGATGTCGAAGATGACATCATTCTTAAGTGGGGGATTCCTTAATAACCCTAATTGTTTCCCCTAGCTAAATACAAGTTAATCCAATCTAAACCAAGCTTTGATTTCCATTCTATTAAACTCAATGGGTCATCTAAACCTAACTCTAGAGATTTGAAATCAATTAGAGCTCATTTGATCAATATAACTATTTTGCCTATTTTAGGACCATAAAAATTAGCTAAATTAAATTGTCCTCCAAATAAAAATATAATTGCATTTTAGAATTTCATGCACCCTTATTAGCTAAGGGTGAAGTTTTAAGAATATTTGGAACTCATTTAGTCCTAAATTGGATTTAAATTATTAGGATTAATTATAATAAATTAAAGGAACTATTATTAATTAAATAAAATTATTATATTAATTTTATATCTATGGGATTTGCTATTTGGATCGCAGTAGATCCGGTGTAGGGTCCTGACAGTGACACATATTCTCCTTCAAATGGTTGCTCTCGTATGCGTCCTGGCACACAGAATCCAATGGCGCTGATAACCCATGGTAAGATCCATCATCAGCCGTAGAGTCACGTCTTAGATCCAATGACAATTCTTTAATTTACTTATGTAAATATCCCCTGCTGCATCAAGACCATCTGTGACCAACGGCTCCACGATCAGACGGCCCAGTGCAAACCCAACACTGTGGATCATCATCCCCATCTTGTCACTCGCACGCTTGGAGCCCCCCCCTGGCAGCTCGACCTCTGCAGGCCTAGTGGTAGAACAGGAACACCTCAGATTCCCTCTTTTGCATTCGAGTCCAACATCTTGCTGACTGTCTTCTCTCTAAACTATCCTCAATAATTAGAACCGTTCCTCTCCCTCAGACCGAGCCTGGACCATGGCTCCCATCCATGGCAGCTAGTCCAGAACCTTCCCATGCCTATAAATAGCTCTCACTGAGACATAGTGAGTTTCATTACTCATTCTGATTCTCAATTTCCCAATTCATCGCTCCTGAGCTCTCACTAATTCCTGGTGATCCTAGCTACTATGAACCACTGATAGTGGGTTTAGTCTGGTGTTCAAACTCTTTATGCATCTATAGAAACTCTATGTATGCTTCATTCGCTCTTGTCTCCTCAATTTCTAGGTACTAGCCTAATCCCGTCAACTTGCGTGGACTTTACGTTCCAATAACCACCTAAGGTTGTCTCTGGATGTCATCTAGCTCTTCGTAGTACCCTAGGGTGTATGCGCATGTGATTGGGATTGATCGAGCCAATCCAAATAGTGGTTGTTTACTGTCTAGACACTATTGATGCTCAATGATATCGAAACTACCCCTAAATTCTAGAGCTCAATTAGGCTCAATTCCACCTCAGACCATCTCCTTGCGGCTAATCGATCATATTCCAATTGTCGCCATGGTCTGGGCTAGCTCCAATCAATCTTATTGATCGATCAAGCTAGCAGTTGTTCAGGAGCTAAATCTATGTAAGGGCCCAGCTATTGGCTACAACCCAAGCCTCATAACCTTGGGGGTTTGACTCGCCTCACCTCACTGATGGTATAGGGATCGAACCCCATCCATTTGGTGGTCTTTGTGAGGAGAATTGACTCCTCACAGTAAACCCTAAGCGACTTTACTTAGACCATTTTGGTGGAGTAGCCATCTAGCGATCCAGTGCCTCCCAGTAAGAGATTTTAGGTTCAATCGATGTATCTTGACTCCCAGAAGGTGTGGCAATTGATTTCTAGCTGCAGCATGGCATATCAGTGGCAAATTTGGTGATCCAAGTTAAACCCTCTTTGGCCTATCGAAGGTGGGAATCAGGGATGATGACACTATCATGTTGGGATGGGCCATCCTTGGCACGCGTAGTGCGACAATGCCAACCCAATTAGGCCCCGATCTGACCCACACCTTTTTTGATATTGTGATGTGCTACTTTAATTCATTTAGCAATTGTATTCCTTTTATTAAATAATTGATAAATGTATTTAATTAAACAACATATGGTTTGATTAATGGAAAATATTTAATTTAAATTAGTTGAATAACTTTAGCAATACTTATCCATATGGTATGATTCAATATACTATTTTGATCATAAAAACCTAAGGAATATTAATCTACAATAAAATGTTAGATATATTAGTTAGATTTTTTAATTTAACCTGATCTCTCTCTAATCTCAATTAGTGAATAATTAATTCATCTAATAGCCAATTTACATGATTAAGATCTCTTAATGCTCATGTGACAGAGAATAACCCATGTATTTTCTTAAAAAAATTTCTAGGAGTTCTAAATTTGTTAATCACTGCTTAATTATCCTAAATCCTTATTAATGTCTAGTGACCTTGTTTAACCTTTAATTTTATTAAACTAAGTGGATATTGCTTTCTTAAGTATATTAGAACTTATCTATGTGCTTAGAATCTCATAATAATCTATAAACTACTTAATTACTTTTCTTAGCTTAGAAAAGTGATTAGTACTAATTAAATTATCCTTAGATTTAAAATTAAATTTTAAAGTCTTATTCTTCTTATTAGACAATTTTAAGCCTATTAGAACTGATTAGAATCAATTTGGATGCTTAAATCTTAAAATCTCAAGTTCAATCTTAAGAAGGGTATTTTACTCATTTTGACCAAAAGTTCATTTAAGAGCCTCTTAATGCTTTTAATCAGTAATATAATGTTTTAAGATCATCCCTTGAGCTTTTAGACATAATTGATTGATCCTAATTCAATAAGCTTAATTCCTCTGAAATTTCACTTATTTAATCCTTTAAAATCTTAAGGTGATCTTAAATCCTCTATTTAATCTTGCTTAATGAAATTAAACCTTATGAAGTTAATATTGGCTAACCTATCTAAGCTAATCATATGCACAAATTCTTCAAATTATTCCTAAAGTAGGTATCTTAATTGTTGCTTGTTGCACCTTTTAAATGCTTACATGTTTAGTAAAATATGATATCTTAAATATGCAGTTTATTTAATCAGCCTAAAATGTACTTAGATAATTTGTCTAACTATAAGTTTTTCTTTTCTTGGCTGGGGCCCTAGCATTATGATATTGATAATGTTAGATTCAAAGTTGTTCATTGAGATTGCTTCAGGTGAGGAGCTGAGTCATGAGGAGGACCTTTCTACTGTTGCGGATTAGTTAGATTTCCTTTTAGTTTGTGAGGACAAGTATTCTTGCTTATTTAAACTTTGTTTATAATGATTAAAAACTTTGGTTATATTTTCTTTCTGCATTTTCATATTGTTTTGAGTTACTATCCTTACTTTTTGTGCTATGGATATGGATGTTATACTTTTACTAGCTTCCGCTACTTTTGATATTTTGATGCATGATTTTCAGTTTTAGTAGAGAATTCTTTTAATTATGGCAGGTTGGGCTTATACCAAAGTCGACTATAGTTGAAAGGGTTGCCTTAGATGGTATCATGGATGTCTTAACCGACATCCGGGACACTACAGTTGGTGATCGCCTCCATCATAATCATGTTAAAATTAGTATTAACATGACCATGGTGGGGATGGGGCCCACATTCTAGGTGTAGGTAAATAACTTGAATATCCTAGTCTTAGTTAAGTGCTAGTGAACATAAGTTATGAGCCTCAACTTTGACATGAAGTGGTTATAGGAGTTCTTAGGCCTTGATTTATTGCATATGAATTGTAGTAGTCCTAAATTCTAAGGTGAAAGGAACTAAATAGCTCTCTATGATTGTAAGAACCATTAGTAAGGACCTTATTGGTTAGACTAAACTTAGGGTAGTTTCTTACTTCCCTTAAGTGTAGAATCAACCTTAAACACCCTAGTGTGTAACTTAGGATGTTAGGCCATTATGATAATTCTAACCTCTTAGCTAATTAAAATTTTTGGTGCTTTGATGTGAACCTAGAATCCTTTAGCAAACTTCTAAGATTCCTAATGTTCTCACTATACCTTATAAGCAATCAATTAAGAAATGATTCCTTACTATCTTTTCATATTTAAACTACATTAGTAATTAGTTAAGTCAATTAAGTAAAGTTATTGATTAGGATCTCCTAATCCTATGATTCCTTAGTGAACTTAAGGCTAGGAAGCCTTCATGCCAACCTTTTAGCTATATTAGTCTAGTATCTTGATAACAAAAAGAATGTTAATTATAAGCTAAGCCCCTAAGCTACACATAGATCAATATTTACCCATTAAGTATCATTTAGTTAACTTAAGTGAATCCTAACTTATAGGATAGGGAATTATAGATCACACCTAAAACTAACAAATTATGGGAGTAGTGCTAGTTATCCTTAGTGTAGCACTTGTGACAAAGATAGGACTTAGAGGATAATTTGAATGGAGACATATTAAAAAGTTTAGTGCCTTCCATTTTGACATAAAAATTATACTAAGTAGCTTAGTGTAACATACTTAGGATTGTATGAGTACCCATATCATGCTAAGAGTAGAACTTAGAATTGTTTTAAGCTCAAACATTATTAAAATTTAGAATCCTTAGTAGAAAATCACTAGGCTTACTCTTAAGTATTAGCAAATAATCATAATAGGTTCACATCCTACAAGTAGAAGTGCGCTAATGGCTAATTGCACCTATTGGATTGGTTAGCAGTAATTGGAATGGCAATTAATAAAGGTTAGGGATTCACATCCTATACTATCTCTGTTAATATTGAGGCTTGAATAGCAAGTTTACTAATTTATACAAGGCATCTAACTATAATAATCCAAGATAAATCTCACATATCCAACTAACATGAAAGTCAAATTAATTAAATAGGCTTGCTGTTCTAAGGCATTAAGGCCACAGATATAAGTATTAAATTTGATGAAATCACAAAATATGTAGAATTTAGGAGTCAAATACCCAAGTTTTTTAAATGTTGTTCAATCATAAATTTAATAACAAATATGCAATCCTCATATCCTAAGGAGAGGAATGGCACTAAGTAGGACAAAATTGGATAATATTGGAAAATTAGGGTTTTTGGGACTCTTAATTATAATTTAAAACTAATTAAGAAAATTAAGCTTCAAATCCTAAATTAAATTATACCATTGTGTTCATCTCATTTTTCCAAATAAAAATGACATAATTTTGTATAATTTAGATGTGTATTATTAAAGTTATGATTAAATGAAGTTTGCCTAAATTAATAATAATTTATTGCATAAAAATCATTAATACATTCCATTTAAATAAAATTTTCTATTGGTGTGGTCCAAAAATCCAGGAAGCACAGAAAATGGGACCGACAGTCGGACACAGAAGACAACTGTCGGGCACCAAAAATGGCGCAATGCAGAATTTCACGCGTTTATGCGTCAACACGTGGTCGTGTGGCGGTGCATGTTGATGGCATAGTCCAAGGGGAGTTGGCCAGTCCGATCCGGAAGAAATGCTCGGACTGAAGGTGGACCTGGCTCAGCCTTGTCTTCCTTAATGAAACCTTGAATAGGCACAGCTAAAGTTTGGGATTCCGATTGAACCCGAGGGTCTCATGACTCAGCCTACATGCTGATGCGTAAGTCACTCCATGGCCAACACACTGAGCAATGCCCTAGATCCCAATGGGCTATCCTAGATGAACTATTTAGCCCACAATAGACAGATCAACTAATTAAAGCTCGATGGGGCTCAATCGAGCCTTAACGAGTTTTGATCCTACAATTGGGGGTGCAAAATAACTTTAGGAATGCTCAATTGACAAAAAGAGGGAGAGGATGGGTACCTAGAATCCTTATAATTTTGTTAGTCCCATTGGTTCTAGGTTTATGGTTCAACACAATCTTCAACGAGCTCAATCCTATCCCACTGCGGTTCCCAACTCTTGGAAATGATCTTGAGAGAAAAGAAAATTGAAGGAGAGTCAATTGGAGGGCTTTATTTGGGTTTAGGAGGATGACTAGCTGATGAGGGTATGGTGTCTGTGTAAGCACAGGCACGATCTGGTGATCCCCAATAGAGGTGTACAAGAAATGATCCGGTTCGTTGAATAGAGATTTTGATCAGACGACCAGATCAGTCGATTAGATGGGAACCGCTGGATCCGATCCTTAGGACAACGCAATAGCCAAGTTCGCACAGGACCACTGCCCCATACGGGGGATCCCGCAGTGGATTCCCACTGTGCGGTTAAAGTCATTGGATTATTATATATATATAATTTAATTTAAATCTTAACTAATTAATTAATTTTACATATTTAATTACTTAAATTAAATAATCAAACAGGCTCCAAAAAATCTCAAAAGTTCACTCTTAATTAAATGAGGGGTGAAAAACTCAAAAATACACTTGAATTTTTTATCGGAGGTCATTTTAAGTATCTTAATTTTCTAGGTAATTAAATATTATTAAAATATTCGAGAAAAATCCAACAACTTCCAAACATTCTCAAAATACCACTCCTAGCTAATTTGGGGGTGAGGAGTCTAATGTGAACTCTTATTTTGATTATGAGGTCAAAATAAAATATGTATTTTGAGGTTGTATAAAATAATGAGGAATATTTATAGATCGCAAACGATCTCCAAATCACACCAAATTTGAGGTGAAGGCTCCTAATGCTATTATAAGAGCACCAAAAGTGAAATGGGGTTAATTGGGCTACCCAATAATAGGTAACAACACTAGGATTTTTACATATTCCCATTCTTAAGAGAGGTGTTGTCTACGACGCCCAAACGAATTTAATATGAAAAGTGCACAAGAATGATAGTAGATTCATGTTGAAGTTTTGGCAAGCAGTGCATCAAGATTTGGGAACTACTCTGGCCATGAGCACCACCTTACATCCTCAAATAGATGGACAAACAAAACATGTTAATCAAGCTCTTGAAGATCTCCGGTATTTGTGTATCTTAAATTTTGGTGGTTTCTAGGAAGACCACATTTCTCTTATGGAGTTTACTTATAACAGTAGTCATTAAGCAAGCATTGGCATGAGCCCATTTGAAGCTTTATATGGGAGAAGTGTAGCATTCCACTTGGGTGGTCAAACATTAACATTGCTTAACTTTTGGGTTTGACCTAGTAAATGAAACCAATAAAAAGTTGTTGTTAATTCAATAGAGGATTTGTGCAGTGCACATTGCTAAAGTAAGTATCATGATGCACATCATTGTCCTTTAGAATTCATTGTTGGAGACTTTGTGTATCTTAACGTTAGCTAGATGAAAGATGTTTTCTATTTTGGCATAGCCGAAGAACTCAGTCTTTGTTACATCGGACCTTTTGAAGTTGCTACAAAAGTAAAAGGATCGACAACCTACATGTTATTCCATTTCGAAGGTTTCCCAGCAGTACAAAACATATTTCTTATTTCATCATTGTTAAGATGTCTTCAAATTTTTTTTCATATAGTCCAACTTCCAACAATATCTCTTTAGCCTGATATTTCCTATATTGAAGAGCCAATCAGAATCTTAGCTCATGATCAAAAGAAGTTGAGTATCACTCTATCACCATGGTAAAGGTTCAATGGAGGAATCATTATCTGAAGAATTTACTTGGGAGAAAGAGGCTGATATGCAACAAAAGTATGCAAGTCTCTTAGAAAATCCAAGTACTCTTATTTTCTAAGTCATGTTCTTAAATTATGCATTTTCTTTTCCCTTATTAGGATGATGTCAAGGACAACAACATTCATAAGTAGCAGAGTTATAACAACTCAATGTTGTTACCCCCGCTTAACAAAGCTTAACCAACTTATAATTTTCATTCCATTGGTTTTATCAAGTCATTAGAACCCTACCCTTAAGTATTAGGGTCAATTGGACCTCAATAGGCTGAATTGGAAACTTTTCCAATTTTGGAACCCTAGAGAAAAGCTAAAATAAATTGAAATTCTCACCTCCAAATTATCTTGGGGTGCATGATTGGGAATTTTTGGAGGTCATTTAGACTATAATTGAATTAATTTTAATTAAGGAAAATAGCATCTTAGGGCTTCCAATATTTCATATTTGCAATTCCACCCTCCAAATGGTTGGGATCCGCTGCCGGGACCGCGGCAGATCTGCTGCGAAGCCCCGTCAGTGGCTCAAATCTTTCTGCCCACTTTTTGCCGTCACATGCATCTTAGAGCATCAATCCAACGACCTTCATCCCACGTTCTGATATCCCTTGTCAACCGTAGGATCGCGGCAACAATCCAATGGTTGACGTATTCCCTGCCATTGGCCGTTAAGCAAAATTGCATTTGAGCAGTTCATCCCCAACTGCTAATGGATCAGATGATCGAGAACAAGCCTTCGACTGTTAGCTTTCGTCCTTGCTTTGCCCAGCACCTTGACAGGTAAATCTCACGTAATTACATGATAGGCCTATCCCCTCTACTACTCCCCAACAGTGTTTGATAGCTTGGCTTTGCAACCCCAAATGTCCTGTTGGGTCGCCTTGACTTGACTTTGCCAATTCTGGCAATAGAGCCTTCTAGTTCTCGAGCTCGGGTCCAATGCCATGGCTCATTCTCCCTAAGCTTTCCAAACTATAAATAGCTCGGGAATCCTCTCAAGATGTTCTTTTGGATTCTTTGAACTAGTTCATTCCCTCAATTATCCAGTGCTTCTTCTCTTTGATATTCTAGTCGATCCAACGATTAAAGCTTCAGCTCCTCTACATATCCTGATCCAATCTGAAGGTGACACTTGGCATTCATGTCCCCTAGTGCTCCTTGCCAGCGTAAAGAAGCTATAGTAACTACATTTCATCTCCACAGTAGTCCAGTCAGCCTTCTCTGCCTTCGTAATCTCTTTGGCCCAGGTACTCCACTACTCTTCCATTGAGCTGAGTGAGATCAATGGCTTCAGCTTTGTGATGCTGTGAACCTCAAAAATGGTCTAGGTATTAAATGGTAGAGTCTTAGAGTGTTAGGCTCAGTCTAAACAGCAAGGACTCGCTATTTAGATAGAGCTAGTGCTTAGCCAATGACTATGCCTCTTCACTCATTGAACAGCTCATTTCACTCCCTAAGTACTTGGTTGGGGATTGCATTGAATTCCAATATGATTTTTTTTTGTCAACAGTGCTCGAGCTCAAGTAGGGTCTAGAGCTCCCAAGCTTCCTCCCAATGCAGTGACATGTTCCTTGGGTCAGCCTTAGCCCAAGGAATGAGATGGGACTTTTCTCTAAGCTAGAGGTTAGATGTGGAGGAAAAATTTCTCCTCCCCAGTAATCCCTAATGGTTGTGGAAGATGATTAGGGAAGAATTGAATTACAACTTTGTAGTTTGGGCTTTCTAGGTGTGGTTATAGAACTCGGTGAAAGCAAGTGTTTGAGCTATAACACACATCTGGAGATGCATTATATGTTGAGAAATTCTGGGTTTCTATGAAACCCAGAATTCCTAAACCTCCATCCCCATCTCTTATGATGCTAGGAAGGAGACAATAGCGCAGATCGGGCTGACCTATGACCCGCACTGTCCAACAGTGTCGGGTTGTCAGTCCTGAACGACCCACGAAGTTCCTTCACTGGACTGGCCTGTCGGGTATCGGTTGACCCAATAGAGCCCAACAATCCAAATAAAAATAATCTGATGTATTAATGTTTCTCCTACAGTTTTACCTTTGGGATTATTTAATAAAACTAGGGTTGCTTCTATTTCTCTTATATAATATCAAATGCTATGATATTATATACCACTTTAATTAGAAAAATGTGTAGATTAATAAAGTATAATAATATTTTAATGTCTGTGATTAATTTCTTAAATATTGCTTAATTACTTTGGAATCTTAATTAGAGCATATTAAGATCATTACTTATCCAATTTGCATGCTTTCAGTTCTTATTGCTTCATAATATTATGTAAAACTTAATTGAAAATGCTAAATTTAACTTTTCATGATTGATTTTGTTAATTGCTTACTATTCACATAAGACTCTAATTAGTGAAGATTAGTCTCATTACTTAATTAATTTTAATGATTTTAGCATCTAATTGATCTTTAAGCAATAAATAATTAAATAACATTCTTTAATTTCAATTCTTGCATGATTGAATCTTAATTATGCTTAATTAACCTAAAACTCTAATTTGCATTTATTAATGCTTATTAGCGAATTGAATTGGAAGTAATTACTCAATCATCAACAAGGATTAACTTAGTATTTACGGATTTTTGTCACTTGATCTTTTAATGGCATGTTAGATGGTTAAGCTCAAATATGATAAATGTGATTATTCATCTTAATCTAAATCTTAAACTCTTCTTGATTTTCTCTTGAATAAGAGAACCAGCATGTAGTGATTTTTAATTAACTAACAAAAGATATTTGATTTATTAAAAACCAAATACTAAAATTTAATGATTTATCTCATGACTTGATTGTGCAAATCTTAAAGATTGATAGTTAAGGGATTTGCATACTTGATTAATTTCCTACAGTCAATGATTAATTTTATGGCGTTGCATGATATCATTTGCTCTCTTGATTTTAGACCCAACCTTTATAAATTTTGATTAAAAATGCAAGTAAAAGAGTTTTAAACCTCTTAAAATCTAAGTGATATCATTTTGTTACAAGAATAATACAGCTTTAGTTAAGATAACTTTGAGGTAGGAATGCCTTAACTATCTTATGTTGAGGTACGATCCTAGATGAACCTTATCAAACTTAGATAATTGATCCTATGTCTTGTGGTGATATAGCCTAAAGAGACTTAGATTGAGTTATCTATTTGTTGTAGTTAGCCTAATTTGATTGGCTTAAAAATCACCTCTTGGAGCCACATGATTAGAACTTACCAAAAATGGAAACTAAATTATATAGTTTGAAAATCCTTGAATTATAAACTAGTCAGTTTAGAACTATAGCAATGATAATATTAGTATTATCCTATGGAGATTATAGTGCATATCCATAGAGATGACTTGATTCAGTAGATGATAGAATTGGTTGATTCATCCTAAATAGAATTTCAGAGCTTTAGTCTTATCTTAGGCTAATAGATAAGTATAGTTCATGATAAATCTCTCATTTCTAAAATATGTTATAAGTAGGGGATTAAGAAAATTAGCTGTAAGAGGATTTTGTCCCTTATCTTTGTGAGCATTGATAAGTGCAATTAAACAAACTAAGTGTTTTAAGTTACCTTTCTTAGGACATACTAATTATGTATATGTACACTTAACATGCGGTAATTTAAGATATAATAAAAATTTAGTTTTAAATAAGATGGATTTCAGTCGAGTTAGATTTAAATTATGGTGATCTATACTTAATTAAGTATTATGATTTATATGGCATTTAAAGTAAATGTGCATATTAACAAAAATAGGTTAAGAAGTTAGATAACAAGGAGGGATGTCTCCTTTTATTTTTCTTCTAGTTTTCATTGTTTGAAAGCATTTAGTAAACTTGCATAAGCATAAGCATCAAGATTATTTGTGAACTGTGGGATGCAACATGTTTCAAGGTTGAGTAGGATCTATGGGATGAAATAGGCATCAGAATATATAGGATTTTGTTTGGATGCAGTGTGGCATCAAATGCATATTTTAGCATAAATTTAGTGACATATTCAAATGCATATACAATGACATATATCATAGTTCTATTTTCAAATTTTTATGTTTAATGTTTCTTTTTTACTAATACATTTTCATTATGTTGGTTAGTTACAATTTTTTTGCTTTCAGTTTCAGTGTTTAGATTTACATTTCAATTTACTTTAGTTTTATGCAATTTGATTTCTATTTTATTGAATGCTAAGTAAAATCTCTTAAGTATACGAAAATACTAATTGTAGCCTTAAATATACTTAGACATAGTGTCTAACAAGACTTTCTCTTTTTTGGCTGGGGCTCGAGTATTTAGAAATTGATAATATCAGATTTTGAGCAGTTGGATGAGCCACCTTTAGAGGTGTCTTAAGAGATCCAGGAGGAGGTAGAAGAGTAGTAGCTAGCACAACATTTACTTACTTGCTTACTTTACTTTTTGGCATGAGATGAGACTTTTACTACTCATTTTATTTTAATCTTTGGTTTGTAATAATTTAACTATAGATGTATTTTTCTTTTCTTTTCTGGGATGAATGTTCTTACTTGGCATATGTGATGAATATTATGGATAAATGCTAAATCTTCTGCACTTTGTTATTACTACTACTTATACTTAGTATTATGATGTGAACTATAGAAACTTCTATGAAATACTCATATATATTGAATATATCCTTATTATCTTCCTTAGAGCTAGTGTGTATAAGTATCTTAACTATTACTTAAGATAAGAATACTACACTTGCCTTAATAATTAGTACCCAGTAGCAGGCCAGATTTGGGGAAGTTCAACCTTCCCAAGTAACGCACCGTTTTGATGCCAATCATATTATTATTATCTTTTTGTTGCGTGGGATGACGGGATGGGGTGTTACAGTTAGTTTTGCAGATCCTTAGAGATTTTGTGTGCATTGCGTATATCCTGTCGCGATCTTCACACTGATAGGTTGTGCGTATCTTGAGACCCCCTATGCAAGGAGTAATTTCTATAACTTTAGGTTGTCCTCTCAGTAGTGTGTGTGTGTTATAGGAAGCCCCACATTAAAAGGTTAAGCAAACATGCTTTACCCCTCAATTGTTCTGTAACCTTACCCGCAGAACAAAACCATTCATAAGATAAAAATCTTAACATTACTTTTATCATAATCTTATTGATTGTGAACTACTTATCATAATCTTTTGACTATACTTACTTTTCATAGCTTTTGACTATGTTTACCCAGTCCTTATAACTGAACTTCACTAAGTAGTACTATACAACACTACTTCTTATTGTTGTTTCTTATATTAGTCTTTACTTTACTTATAGTGTATGTTGCTTTTCACTTACATTTATGCTTCCACAGCTCTCTTTTAAATGATACTCGGCATAATTCTAATAGACATATTCATGTATCCCTTTATATTTACATATGCACTTTAGTAGTTTGTAGTCTTTATAGGATGCATACTTTCCTTGCTTGTTTGATGCAAGCTAAAGCGAACTACCTATGAGTACTTACTTTCTTACTTTACTTTACTATTTTTGTATACTTTCATATCATTCCTTTGATGCTTAGTGCTCCACTCACTCAAATAATTGTAAATGTCTATTGAGATATTTGCTTAAATCTAAATAAAACTTAGTGTAACCCTAAAATGTACCTAGAACTTTTAAGTCTAATCACTTATCTTAACTTTGTTAGCTATGCCCTACAGTATTAAACACCAAATATGGTAGATCAGGAGCATCTTGTGGATCTTGGAGTTGGGACCAACACCGGCCGTCATTTGCTTGAAGACTTGCACTCTTTTTGCTTCTGTGAGGATGAGTGTGTTTTATAATATTTAAATCAATTTGTAATAACTTTAGCTCTAAATGTTCTCACTTTCTTTTTTGTGATATGTGCATTTTCATTCTTATAGACATGCTTGGTTAGGATGATGGATTTGGATACTCCTGAATATATGTTGCTAACTTGTTCATATATACTACAATTTCTTTGCCTCTAAAAGATTTTTGGCCATATAGTATTTAATAATGAGTTAGATTCTTACTAATTTAGTGTTAAGTACTATAGTAACACCTAGTGTTGGATAGGATTCTTGATCCAATATTGGGGTCATTACAGTTAGTATCAGAGCTAAGGTTGAATAAAAGAAATTCAGTGAACATCCATCTATCCAAATTAAACAACACATAAAATTAGAATAGAAGCATTAAAGATCTTGCCATAAGTTAATAATCGTCATATCATATCAATAATAAAGCTACTCAACTTAATCACGAATAACTCTCAGATGGTGAATTACGAATCTGACTTAGACTATTACAATAGGATGCTCTTCTAGTAATGGGATGAAGACCATCATAATAGACTCAAGTATAGGAGACTTTACGTCAAAGTATCACAAGAAGCAACATATGTGCTAAACAAGATCCACTAGTCACCATTATCCAAAGGCAATTGTATATCAGAGTTGGCTATGGAGTGGTTCTCTAGAGTGTAGGAAGTCTTCCGCATGATAGATTGTCCTGACCCAATTTGCTTCAAAGTCTTAGATCAACTCTTGGATAGCTATGTTAAAGAGTGGTGGATTCGTGCCTACTTGAGGATAGTCCATGATAGTAGGAGTTACTATCATGCTCCTATTTATTAGGATTTTGAGATTATCTTTTATTCCACTTTTTGCAAGTGATTGTATTAGTTTATTATTAGTAGTTCTTATGTATCGTTTATTTTTAGTACCTTTCAAGCTTGTACTCCAAATCTTAGAATTAATGAAAACCTTTCCCATTTTTTAGTTCTTGAATTGTATCTCTTTCTCTTCTTTAGAATGAATACTAAATCAGATACCCCCATTCCTTCCATTGCTAAGGAATCTACTTCTAGTTCACCATCCACCACCGATGAGATTAAAACTCTAATAAAAATGATGAGGTAATGATGGAAACATAAATTACAGCACTTAAGAGGGTCATAGTACCTCCTGCTCCGCAAATCATTCATGTGAGAACCCAACAGGCATCTGGGTCAATTGGGACAAATTTCTCCACTCTTTCCTAAGAAAGAATCCCCCTATCTTTATTAGATCTACATCACCAATTGAAACTGTCAATTGATTGAAGGTCATCGAAAAAAACCTAGCCAGTATCAAGTGTCTTGACTTTGAGGCCATTTGCCTTGCCACTCACATATTCATAGAAGAGGCTAAGTATTATTGAGAGAGTGAGCTTAAGTCTCATTTTGCTGGAGTTAGTGTTAAAGACATTCCTAGGGAAGAATTCGAAGAAGCATTCAGGGAAGAATTCAATCCACCCTTTTCTCAAATCATCATTAAGAATGAACTCATTCAACTGACTCAAAGAAGTAAGACCGTTCTAACATATGAAATAGACTTTATGAAGTTATCAAGGTTTACTTCGGACATAGTGCACATTGAAGCAACTAGGTGCAGTCATTTCTTGAAGGGATTGAAAGATCCCATGAAAGACCACCTTATGTATGAACTATTGGTAAAAATTCCATCACACCCTATTCCACAGCAAAAGCAATTTGTTATAGAGCGCACACTTCAAATTAGAGGACGGGGGTTGCGTTGATGGTTACCAAGCAATCTTAGAATCACAAAATCACAAGACTAAAATCACAGCACATGCATGCAAGTTCACAGCACACAAAGAAACATCAAAAAACAAAGAAATATGTGGAAAACCCAAGAATGAGTAAAACCACGGAGCCACACCACAATAAAATCCACTAGAATAACTTGAAGGTTACAGAGTTACAAAGAGCTTGTCACCTCAGCACAAATGCTCTAGCTCTTACTCTAGAATGGAGAGGAGAGGAAGCAGCCACCACCTAGAGTATCTCCTCCAACATACAAGGGCTAACTTGTATTGTAGCTTCCTTAGGGTTCAACCAAGGGATCTTCTCCTCATAGCAGCTTCTATACTCCAATTTGAAATGCCAACACTAAATTCTCCTCCCAACATATCAACTTAAGTACTCAGCTGAAAAATGGATCCTAAAAATTCCAAAATGCCCTCGAATTTATATAGGGCGCAACCTGGGCCGAGCAGATTTTTGTTAGGCATTACGGCTACCGTAGCACCCGGCTCTCAGGTTAAGACATACTGTGGTGTGATGTGGCACCGGTTTTTGATGCTGTGCACTGCAACAATGATTTATACTGTGGCACACCACATCGATGATTTCTATTGTGGTGCACCGCAGTGTCTACTTCTTGGTTGCTGACTGTTGAAGCGCATTGTAGCACCTCTGGCTCGGGCTGGGACTGCCGGGGCGCGCTGTAGAGCGCCACGGCACGCCGCAACACCTGTGTTGTTCCAGAACACTAACAGGTCTCCACAATACAACAATCTCTCACTTGGAAACCTTTAGCAAATCTTACACTCTTACTGCATTGTTCCTTCATTATCTTCTTCTGTGCCTTTCAAAAGACATGGTGTGGCTTACCCCGCTCTTTCTTCATGTACTGAGGCCAACTGAAGCTGCACATAGCTTCAGTTTCTCCACTGTTATTACTTTGGTAAGAATATTAGTTGGGTTCTTAGAAGTATTGATCTTCTCCGATCCTAGTTGTTCTTCGATAAATCTATAATTTATATCATAAATAAAGGAAAAATCACATTCATTTCTTTATTTGAAATAGCCCCCTTGATCAAATTCTGCTTATTTTTAGGTAAAAAGCGAGACTAGTATTTTTGGGAAATTATGGAGTATTTTTTGCATTTCTTGGAAAAACACCGCTGCGGCGCGCTATCGTGCGCGCCGCGCTATCGCGCTCGCCATGTGCCACAGCAACTTGTATACATAAGACACTTATCAAGGGCATTATTTAAATCTGGAGTGTTTTCGCTACAGTGCGCCATAGTGCGCCCTAGCGCGCTGCAGCAGAAGAGTTTACGAAACTCAATCGCTCCAGCGCGCTGCAACGGGCAAGTTTCAAAACTTGAAACCGCCAGAACGCGCTGCAGCAAAAGAGTTACAAAACTCAATCACTGCAGCGCGCTCTAGTGGCGTGCCAAATTTCTATCTATTAAGGGAATTTATTGTGGTGGAACAAGACCCCAACCTTCTCCTTGTCTCCTAGCCATCATTTCGTCTGCAGCAGCTTATTTTATTGGCAAGAGGGTGGATTGAAATGATATCAAAGAATAAAAAAGGGAAAAGAGCATGTCACTTCATTTCTCAAGTGGTATTTGTAATCATTACAGTAGAAAAATAAAGAGGGAAAAATAGAATTTGAAAAGAGAGGAGAGTAGAGTAATCCATCTATATATGCACCTCTTCTCCACTTAAGAAGGGTTCCCAATTTTTCATCCAAAAGTTTAGTTTTTAGGGGCTGCATAAAGGAAGAAGGAGACCTCTCCAAGGGAGGTGGAAAGGACCATTGCTAGAGGAGAAAGAACTAAAGGCTGCACTAGGGAGCTAATGGAAAGGAGAAGAATAAGAAGAGGAGAGATTTAGAGAACCCCATTAAGGGCTGTTCTTAGTAAACTCTAATCTTGATTTTACATTTCTTTTAGTGGATCATGAAAGGGTCTTCATCCCTGTATATTTTTCTTCTTTTCTCAGCTATAATGGAAGGCTAAACCCTGTTGGGGAGGGTTGGGCTGATCTCATTGTAAAATGTAAGGGACTTAATGAATGATGCAGAACTTCCTCAAGCATTAAAATAAAATCTATTTTTGAATGACTAAATGAATTTATCTTAAGATGAAGTTGTGGAATAAATAAAAATCTTATGTTAAGAAATTGTAATTATAAATACTAATAATCAAAATGAAAGTCTTGTGCTCCATGGCTTATTGCTTAGTTAAGAATGAGATATGTGTGCATGGGGTGCTTAGAGCTAAGTGAGAAGTTCTTGTACCTTCTTGTACCATATTTTACCCTCAACTAAGAAGTTGAAGCGTGTGAGCTAAGACCCATTAATTGGAGCTCCATTGCTCAGCATACGTGAAAGGAGGGAGTGGATTATTTGAGAGCTCATGGATGACGTGACATAGTTCATAGAGCCTAATGAAATACTTCCTTATCTGAACTGCATGTGATTCTCATTAGTAGAATCAATGCTCTTGAGATTGGCTAATTAAAACTGTAAATTTTGGTAACCTAGATGTAGGAAAACTAAAATGCTCTAATTGCAGTCTCATGGGAATCTTTATGTAGAAATTGAACCCTAGTGTGTTCATCTCTCGCACAAGATTTGCACTTAAAAAATTTAGAGGACAACTCTAAGGAATACAATGTGCACTTGATGAATTGGCTTAATTACAAAGAATGAAATGTGCTTGAGAAGTAATACAACTTGAGGTCCCCATCATTTCACATAGAATAAGCCAACTCTCCTCTCTAACTTAAATAGTTTCTAAATACTAAATTATTGCTTGTTGATGGAACCAAATCAGGCTGAAATCATATTGTTTAAACATTATTGAATTTATATATCCTTAGAAACAAAACATACCGTTCCCTGAGGATAATAAATCTCGAAACTTATCTTCCAAATTATTACTTCATACCACATATACTTGCGTGCAAGTGTAGACATGTATTTTACAGTCTGTCAAGTTTTTGGTGCCATTACCGGGGAATGGTATATGTTTTGTATTAAGGAGAATCTACTAGGAAATAGTGATTTAAGCAAATCTTAATAGCTTAATTTCTAAATTTGCATGAGTAGATGAATTTGTACTGTATATCTTTTCGATCCTGAATTTGGAAGAGCGCTTTTGCAAGCTAGAAGAGAACAACAATCTTAAACAATCAACAAGCTATTTTGGAAAGCTTTGATGAAATTCTTAGAAAGCCTTTAGTGTAACCACAGGGTAGAGCACTTAGAGATTATGCCTTGCCCTCTGTTAGGGGCATTTCTCATGCAATTGTTAGGCCAAATATAGAAGCCAACAATTTTGAGATCAAACCTTCTACACTCAGTATGGTTCAAAATAATCAATTTGGTAGGTTAGCCACAGAAGACTTAATTCACACATTTCAAACTTTCTTGAAATATATGATACCTTCAGGTTTAATGGTGTTTCTGATGATGCCATTAAACTTAGGCTATTTCCTTTTTCCTTGAGAGACAGAGCCAAGAGTTGACTAAGCTCTCTCTTGAGTGATTCCATCCATACTTGGGATGATCTCGCTAGAAAATTCTTAGCGAAATATTTCCCTCTGGCGAAAACCGCTCGGCCGAGAATTGAAATAACCAACTTCAATCAATATGAAGGGGAGACTCTATATGATGGGTGGGATCACTTTAAGGAATGCTTAAGGCAATGCCTGCATCATGGATTCCCTTGTGGATGCAAGTGCAAACCTTGTTCAATGGTTTGAACGCTCCAACAAGGACTCTCATTGATGCGACTGCCGGAGGCTCAATTAGTAACAAAACCCAAGAAGAGGCTTATGACCTCTTAGAAGAAATGGCAAACAATGCATATCACTGGACTCTCCACAAAAATGAACACATGGCTAAAATTTAATGTAACTCTCTTAAAAATTTGCAACAAATTCATGAGCTCCAAAATCAAATCTCTCAACTCAATAAAAATTTAGAATGTGAGCACTTAAAACCTTATCAAGAGGGAGATTGTGAGTTAAAAAATATCAATGTAATCATGAATCATGGTGGAAGTAGAAAATTATCAGAAATGAGAGGAATGATATAAGGGATTCGGAGAAGATTCAACCTAGTGACCAACTTAAAATGACCCCTAACATCACATACCCTCAGTGAATGGCTAAGGAAAAACTTGATGCCCAATTCCACAAATTTTTAGATACTCTTAAAACCCTTCACATAAACATCCCTTTCGCGGAAGCTTTAGACCAAATGCCGAATTATGCAAAGCTTATGAAAGATATCCTATCAAAGAAAAGAAGGATTAATAGAAAGGAGACTGTGGCATTAATAGAAGAATGCAGTGTAATTCTTCAGAGGAAAATTCCCATTAAGATGAAGGATACTGGTAGCCTTACTATTCCTTACACTATTGGAAACCAATCTTTCCAAAAAGACCTTTGTGATTTAGGTGCATCCATAAATCTGATGCCATTTTACATATTCAAGAAGTTAGAAATTGATCATTTGAAACCCACCTCTATTCTCCTCCAATTCGCCGATAGATCCGTAAAAACCCCTTTAAGTATCGTGGAAAATGTGCTTGTAAAGGTTGATAAATTCATCTTCCTAGCTGATTTCATAAACTTAGACATGGAAGATGAAAACCAAGAAATCCCCATCTTCTTAGGTAGACCATTCTTGGCTACGGTAAGAATATTGATTGATGTCGATAAAGGGGAATTGAGATTGCGATATGGAGATGAGGAGGTGAAATTTCATGTAAATGATTCTACGAGGCACCCATCTAAGCCCAATGAGGATTGTTGGGGGATCAATTTAATTGAAAAAGCTTGGTTAATGGGAGATGTGGAAGAAGAGGGGATGCTAGTGAATGAGGTTGATGATGATCTCACTAAAGATGGAGTGATTGAGGAATTGATTAAGGAGAGGAAAATAATTCAGCCTTCTATAGATTGCCCTCCAGAATTATAATTAAAATCTCTTCTCTTGCACTTAAAGTACACTTATCTAGGGGAGGAGGCAACTATTCTCATAATAATTTCTGCCTTATTAACTCAGCATCAAGAGAGGCTTTTATGTAAGGTTTGAAAAGAGCACAAGAGAGCAATTAGATGGAGTATAGCTAATTTGAAAGGTGTTAACCCAACTCTTTGTATGCATTGTATCCTTTTGGAGGATAACTCTACTCCATCTATTGAACCTTAATGGTGCTTAAACCATAACATAAAAAAAGTAGTTCACTAAGAAATTATAAAACTCTTAGATGTTGGAATCATATTCCCCATCTCTAATAGTCCTTGGGTGAGCCCTATTCATGTGGTTTAAAGAAGAGTGGGATGACCGTTGTGCTTAATGATAACAATGAATTGATCCCCACTAAAATCGTGACTGGATGGAGAGTGTGCATTAATTATAGGAGACTAAATAAAGTTACTCATAAGGATCACTACCCTCTCCCATTCATAGACCAAATACTCGATAGGTTGGCAAGGAATCCTTATTTCTATTTTCTTGATGGTTATTCAGGATATAATCAAATCCTGATTTTACCTGAAGACCAAGAGAAAATAACCTTCACCTTCCCTTTTGGGATACTTTCTCTTAGAAGAATGCCATTTGGACTGTGCAATGCCCTGGCTACTTTCCAATGCTGTATGATGGCTATTTTTTCTGATATGATAGGAGAATTTTTAAAAATCTTTATGGATGATTTCTCTATTGTCGGAAGATCTTTCGATCATTGTTTAGTCAATCTGGGAAAGGTTATAAAAAGGTGTGAAGAATCAAATTTAACCTTAAATTGGGAAAAATGTCATTTTATGGTAGAAGAAGGAAACATCCTTGGTCATTTGATCCCTAGGAGAGGAATAGAAGTTGGTAAGGCTAAGGTGGAGGTAATTGAAAAACTCCCCCCTCCTATCAATATGAAAGGAATTAAAAGTTTCCTTGGGCATGCAGAATTTTACAGAAGATTTATCAAAGATTTCTCCAACATAAGCTTGCCTCTTTGTAGATTACTAGGGAAAGATGTCAAATTCAAATTTGATGAAAATTGTTTAAGAGGTTTCAATGCCATTAAAATTGCCCTGATCTCTACTCTGATAATTTCTACTCCAAATTGGGATTCCCCATATGAGATTATGTGTGATGCAAGTAACCTTACAGTTAGTGCTATCCTTGGGCAGTGAAAGGAACAGACCTTCTATTCAAGTTACTATGCTAATAAGCTCCTTGATAATGCCCAAACAAACTACGCTACCATGGAGAAATAACTCTTAGCTGTCATCTTTGCTTTCACTAAATTCAGGTCATATCGCATTGGGTATAAGACTATTATTTACAAGTATCATGTAGCTATTAAGTATCTCCTTCAAAACAAAGAAGCAAAACCTCACTTATTACATTGGGTGCAGCTCTTGCAAGAATTTGATCTAGAAATCCGTGATAAAAAGGGGAGTGAGAATATGTTTGTAACAACCCTAGTTGTTACCCTAGCTAAATATATGTTATTTAAGCTAAATCAAGTTCTAATTTTGGTTCCATTAGACTCATTGGGTCATTTAAACCTAACCCTAGAAGTTTGGGGTCAATCGGAGCTAAATTGAAAATATTTGTACTTTTGCCTATTTTTGAGTGCTGAAAAATACCTAAATTAAATTGTTCTCCAAATTAAAATATGATTTCAATTTTGAGTTCCTCATGCCCTACTTAGCTAAGGGCAAATTTTTGGAGCTCATTTAGTACTAAATTAGATTTATAAAATTAATTATAATTTTAGTTAATTATTAAAAGAATTAATATTAATTAAAATAAATATATATATATTATATATATGGGATTTGTGCGGGGTCCCGACAGCGGCGCATGGGAAATTGTCAGTGGATGCGTTAGCACGCATCCTAGTGCAAACCATCTAACGACGATATCTCCCCCGGGTTAAGACCTAATCCTAGGCGTTGGATCCATCGCGGGCATCCGACGGCTATCGTTCGATCTGCTTAAGTAATCCATCAGAGCCGTCCGGAACCAACGGTCGATCCATCAGATGGCGGGCGCAAGTTCGAGCACTATGGATCATTTCCCTCGCCTCGCCCATACGCGTCTGGTCCCCCCTGCCCCCACGACAGCTCGATCCCTCCCATCCCCCGTGGTAGTACAAGAAATGCTCCATTATTCCTCTTCTACCCTTGGCGCAACCTCCTACTAGTTGTAGCTTCCTGAGTTTTCCCTTAGCCATTTGAACTGAGCCCATTGCTTTGGTCTGAGCCATGTCTGCTTTCTAAGCCCTGGTATCCACCCCCAGACCTCCGTTAGACTTATAAATACCCACATGACCTCACAGGGAGTCCCGTTGCTCACTCTGATTCCCCAATTTCCTAGCTAAAGCTTCTTGGAGCTCCCGTCACTCTCGACATTCTCGGCGATTTCAGCAGATGCATACCGCTGATAGAGGGTCCATCTGGTGTTTAGACTCCCTGTGAACTTGTGTCTGCTGCTTGGTGAGCTCAGGAGCCTCTCAATTTCTCTCAGCCGTGCCTGCGATCCCATCTTCAGGTACAGCCTCTTCCCACTGAGCTGCGCAAGCTCAGCCCATCAATTGAAGCTCTCAATTATTGCCTCTGGATGCTTCCTAGCTCCCTTAGCCATCTAGAAACCTATCCTGATCATTCCCAAGGTCTGAGCTAGCTCTGATCAATCGATACGATCGATTGAGCTAGTAGCCAAGCTATGGATGAGTCCGAGTAAGGACCCAGCGATTGGGTGCACCCTAGGCTGCGAAACCCTGGGAGTTTGAGTTGCCTCACCTCAATGATGGTGTAGGGATCGAGCCCCGTCTGTTTAGTGGTCTCTGTGATGAGAATTGTTCCTTCATAGTGAACCATTACTACCCTTCCTTAGAGAGTCTTGGTCGAGTAGCACCTAGGCGATCCAGTGCATCCCAGTTTGGGGTTCTTACCTCAATCGATGCGTCTTAGTCCCCTGAAGTTGTAGCCATTGATATCAGGGCGCATCATGGCATGTACGTGGAGAATTGCGTGTCTGAAGCTAACCCTAATGGAGCGGCTATCAAGCATTAGGCGCGGGGATGATGCACGGGCGCATCGGGTTGTGCCTCTCCCGACCTGCGTAGTTTGATTTCAGGCCGTGGATAAATAAATGAATATATGGATTTAATTTCCTTATGCTAATTAATGGATAAGCAATTAACCTATGGGTTTGATTTAAATAAAAATAATGATTAAATTAATGAAATAACATTAGTTATACCAATCCAAATGGCATGATCCAATATACTATTTTAATCAGAAAAATACAATGAACAATTATATAAAATAAAACCAAAGATCAAATGATTAGATTTAAAATAATTGCCTAATCTTTCTATGTTTTTATTTAAATCATAATAAATTCATTTAATGTTCAAAAATATTGATTTAGGTCTCTGATTACTCATAAGATTATAGAGAACCTATTTAAGCCATTAAAAACAATTGGAGTCCATTAGAATTGCTAATCACCTCTTAATTACCCTAAGATGAGATTAATGAGTTAAGCCTTAAATTAACCTCTAATTTTGGTGAATCTAGTTCCTAATGCCTTATTAAGTATAGTAGAGCCTATAAATGTGTTTGGATCATTCTAGTATGCCCTAATTTTTTTAATCACCTAAATTGGCCTTAAATTATGATTAGTGTTAATTAAGCTAATTATGCTACCAAACCTTAAGAAAAGTGTTTATCCTACTTCACTAATCAATATAGAACTCATTAAAATAGACTTGAATCAATTTAGATGATTAAATCTTAAAATCCCATTTTTACCCTTAAGAGGGGTATTTTGGTCATTTTGACCCAAAATATGTTTAAGTACACTTAAACCCTAAGAATCTCAAGTAAAGTGTTTATAATCAGTAATGAAATATATTAACATCAATTGCTAAGTTGTATCATCTCATGAATGAATCATAGTGTTTAAATCTTAAAATCCTTAAGTAAGCTCTTAAGATTTTAAGTGTTCTTAAGACCCTTCATAAAAGACTTAGCTTAATCAATATTAAAGTTAAAGTTCTAATCCTAGTTATCTTATCAAAGTTATTCATGAATTATAGTCTTAATGAAAACAAAAGCAAAAGCCTTAAATAACCCTAAGTTTAGACTTATTAGTTTAGATCTAAGTGATCAATCCTTAGATCTTAGACTCTAGATTATCTAATTGAATTGAATCATCTTCTTTGGACCTTCTTAATTGATTCTTTGTTTAATCCTTTTAAAATCTCCATGTGGATGTAGGATTGATTCAATCTATAGAATAATATAATTATTCTAAAGATTGAATATAGATATTAGATTCTTAATTTTTAAATGATTACTTTATCCTATAATCCTAGCATAACCTTTCATTAATATCTTAGCTTCTAAATCCTTCAGCTTATATGATTTTTGCACCTCTAAACTATGTTTGAGTGTGAACCCTAGATCCTCCTTAGGATATTATCTAGGATTCAAAAAATTGAATCCCATATGTGGAGTTTGGATCCAGAATCCTTAATCTTGAGTTACTTAATCAAGATTTAGGTTAAGTGAGTATAATAATAATAATTAGGCCATTGATTTATTTAATTTACACCTTTATAGTAGTCACTTGATTTTGAATTAGAACTTATTAAGTTCTATTGTTAACAGTAAGGTCGTGAATCTGAGATTATACTCAATAGTTGGATATCGGAGATCCTAAACTTGTATCTTCTCAGAATAGTTAGATTTGGATAGTTTAGATGATAATAGATATCACATAAGCCTAGTTGACTCTCTTGCTTACTTTGACTTTGATTGCTCTGTACACCTTGAATATTGAGCCTTGTTCCTTGAGTATAATAGGAGAACTTAGGATATGGAAGATACATCCTAAGTTAGTATTTGCAAAGCATAACATTCACTCTGTTCTTTCAATGCATTCAGTTCAGTAGGGTATTTCCTAGCTTAGTCTGCCTCCACAATTTTAGTTTTGTTATAGAATAGACTTGGACCAAGCTCAGCTCTTGGCTAGGATGAATATATGTCTTATTCTATAAGTTTAACTCAAACCTAGCTCTGATGATGCCTAGGATGGACACATGTTGGATTTTCTATTCAGAATCCCTATTTTGCCTATTTCTGATATGGCAGTATTGCATTTTAGGCTTACTTTTACTTCAGTTCAGTTTCAGTGCTTTGATTTGCTTCGCCACATATCTCAGTGGCTTTACTGTTAGCTTATTTATGCTCTTAGCTTGCTTTTGCCACATGCTTCAATATATATGTTCTTATTGAGTAATTAATAAATATTGGCATATTTAGGGTGCTAGTTTCATATGTTTATTTCAGCACCCTTCAGTATAGTTTACTTTTATAAAAGCAGCATGTCTTCATGTGATCATAAGCATGTTAAGATCAGTTATTACAGTAATTATAGTTATTTTTGATCTTTAGCCTCACCTTACTTAGTTTCATATTCTTATACATACTTATTGTTCAGTTATAAATAAATAGTTATAACTATCCTTCTCTTTGTAGCTTGATGTACCTTATAACGCCTGCATGTTTAATGTAATTAAATTTGATATCTATATTTATTCAGTTCACTTAAATAGCCTAAAATGTACTTAGATAATTTATCAAACTATAGCCTTTTTCTTTTGTTGGCAGGGGCCCTGGCATTTGTGATACTGACAAATGTCAGATTTGGTGCTGTTCATTGGTGGTTCTGCAGAAGATGAGCTAGTGCAGTAGGTGGATCTTCTTACTACCGCTTAGTTAGATTTTATTTTCCATTTTCTGCAGTGAGTTTGAGAGATCTTTCCTTTCTTTTAATTTAGTCTGTAATAATTAAATTTTGGATGTATTTACTTTCTGCACTTAAGCTGAGTTAATGTTTTTTTACTCTTTTATATTATGCTGTGATGTGGATGTTATACTATACTGTTTCCTGCTTCCGCTACTTTGATATATTGATGTATATTTACAGTTCTAGATGACAAGTCCTTAGCTTAAGGTGGGTTTGGTCTTACCTAACTCTACTTGAGTTGGGGATTTGTCATAGTTAAAGCACTGCGCTCCTCGTGTTTATGTTAATATCAGTATTAGCATGGCAACAGAGGGTACATGGCCCCACAGTTGGTATTAGAGAACACCATAAGGTGTCAGAATGGGATATGTGATTCTTTTCTACCTAATGGACTGTTCTTCTGAAGTGCAAATATCAAGATATAACATCCATAACATTGCATTATCGGTAACCCTCTAAAAATTATAGAATGAAAATACTCATATCTTAAAAATCTAGTCTTCAATAGTTAACAAAACCAGTACATTCTACAATTAGGATCAAATTGATTGTGAAGAGTCTGACTTGGACTATGATCTACATGCCTTCAAGTTAGCTTGGAGCTATAATTTGAAATAGAGACAAGAGAGCAAATGGAAAATCAAAGGAGTTTTAAGAAAAGGAACCCTAGTCTTGGACAAACTTCTACATCAAACTGCGTACCGAGGGCTTGACTTTCTTATCTACGCACAGGAGTGGTTAAACTAAGTAGATTCAATCATGAGGCACATAGAGTGTCCAGAGTCTCTCTGGGTTGACATAGTAGCAGATTAGATGCTAGACTATATGGCAATTTGGTGGTACGATACCATCAAGAAGCTCAAACAGAAATACAAGAGAAAGCGTCAGAAAGTAACCTTTGAAGATTTTTGTGTTGCATTTAGGACTGAGTACATTATGGACATCTGAGTGCTAGTTAGAGTAATTGTCATTTCTTAATTTTAGTAGTGTTATGATTTCTGTTATTTTCTGAATCTTATATAATCCCTCATTTCAAAAGTAATGAAAATTTTTGGCATCTATTAGAAATTTAATTACTATCTTCCTTAGAATGATTCTGAAACTTAGATTTGTACTACTTAATCAGAATGAATTCTGGATCACCTCCAGCTGCTACCCCTATCAAGAATGTTGTCGCATCAAGTAGTTCTTCTGATGAAGTAGCCATCTGCTAGCAATGGTGGCAACCTTATTAGAGAATCAGGCTCAACAAGCACTGGCAATGCAAAAGATGATGTCCGATTATCCAGTACCAACTATTGCTACTGCTCCTGCTGTTCCTATTCCGCAACATCCTTTTCCTTCCCATTACTCTATGGATAGTCTTCTCCATAACTTCTTAAGACTAAGGCCTTACACCTTTAGTGAAAACTTATCACCAATGGATACAACCGACTAGCTGAAAGCAGTCATGAAGAATCTAATTAATTTGAAGGTCCTAAATTCAGAAGTCGTCCGTCTCACGACACATCTGTTTCATGCTGAAGAAAAATACTGGTGGGATGATATCCAAAATACCAAATTCATTGATTATGAACTAGAAGACATCCCTTGGGTTGAATTTGTAGAAGCATTCAAGGCTGAATTCATTCTCCTGTCTGCACAAAATTTTATTACAGACACGATTCTGAGATTAACCCAAGGAAGTCATTTTGTCGTTGACTACGAAAGAGAGTTTTGTAGGTTGATTTGTTTTGCCCCATAAATTTTCCAATCTGAATCGGGTAAGTGCCATTGCTTTCTCAGTGGGCTACGAGATTCACTGAAGGATCTGATTGTTCCACTTCGTCTGACTAGTTTCTTTGAGCTAGTAGAGACAGCCAAGGTGCTTGAGCATCATCACTCAGAAGATCTCAAGCAAAAGATGCAATCAAATCCTCACTGACATAAAGCCTTCAAAAGGCATAGATCTCACTCTACAAAGGTCTATCAGATTGAAGCTGCACCCACTACTGAACTAATTCAAGACTGTAATAGGCCTCATCCCTATGGCAAGGGTTACCACTTTGGCCATAAGTGCTACACTTGTGGGCGTCCAGGCCACCTATTCTCTCATTGCACCTACACAAACATAGTGGATGGAGTCTAGATTAAGCAGTATCAAAAGAACCAAGTATTCAGAGCAACTCCGCTGAATGGGAGAGAACCAGGTTTGGCAATAATGCCAACCCCTGCATCTGAAGCTCTTAGCTCTAAAGTCCCAAAATAATTCTAGGAAGCCGGTAAACAATTGTCCTGCTGGTCCTATACGAGTTTATGCTTTTATGCCTCTGAAAGTCACGGAAGGCAATAATATGTTTTTAGGTACATGTTTTTGAACCTCTCTTGTAAATTATACTTCTGTACCTTAACTATTGCAATTTGTTAATGCAACTCATATTAATAATTTAGGCACGCTAAATTCTTATGACCAGCCCTATAATATGTTATTCGATACTGGTGTTAGTCATTCATTTATCTCTGCACGTTTTGCCAACTTAAACTACACTCGTACAACTTAGCAAAATCATTTAGTGTTGGACTTGCATCTGGAGCCCAACTCAGTGCTCATAAGTTCTGTAATGTCAAAATCCCATTAAATTATCAAGTGTTTGATTCCAAATTAATCATCCTACCATTAGAGAACTTTGATATCATCCTTAGAATGAATTGGCTCAGTGACAATAATGTCGTGATAAATTGCCTTAAGAAGAAAGTCACTCTTCATTCCCAAGGCAAGTCTTAAACCTTTACAGGAAAAATCAGTACACAACTATCGTTAATCAATGCTATCAAAGCTGAGCATTTAATTAGTAAGGGTTGTGATGTGTTTCTGGTCACTATGATGGGTGAAGCAAGAGAAAGTATCCCTTTCTTTGATTGGAAAGTAGTTAAGGAGTTCGTCGATGTATTCCTAAAGGATTTTACTGGTGTACCTCCTCTCAGAGAAGTAGAGTTCTCTATCGAATTAATTATGGGTACCTAGCCTATATCTAAGGATTTGTACAGAATGGCACCTAAGGAACTTCAAGAACTCAATAAATAGTTGCAAGAGCTCTTGAATAAAGACTTCATTAGGCCAAGTATGTCTCTTTGGGGAGCACCCAGTTTATTTGTGAAGAAGAAGGATGGATCAATGCGAATGTGCATAAATTATCGCAAACTAAATAAAGTCAATAAGGAGGGTTCACAATTTTGCTCTATAAATATCCCTTATATATATCACTCATCTTGACTAGAGAAGGGTTCACAATTTTGCTCAAATCACTAAGTAAGGAGGAGGGTTGCATAAGTGGAAGTGACGAACTCCCCAAGGGTGGCAAAGCAAGTTCTTGCTAAGGAAGAGAAGAAGGAAGGCATCACTAGAGACCTAAGAGAGGAGCTTGAAGAAGGAGAAGAAGAAATTTGGAGAACTTCCAAGGAACGTTCCTAGTATCTTCTAAACTTTACTCTTGTAGTTTCATTTCTTAGTTGATCATGAAAGGGTTTTTATCCATGTATGTATTTTTCGTCATTTCCTTTGTAATGAGTAGCTAAATCTCCATTGGGGAGGGATGGGGAAACCCCATGTGCATGAGTTAATTTTAATGTATGAAGTTTTTTCCGTAAGCACTAATAAAATGTAGGAACTCTATGCCTTGTTAAGAAATGTCTTTTATCATTTAGTCTTGAATGTGGATGAAAGGAAAATGAACTCATAATCTCAAGAACTAACTTGTCTTGTGCTCCATAGCTCACCTTAGGTTGAATGCTAGGTTTATGAGTGCATGAAAGCTTAGAACTATGTGAAAAAGTTCTTGAGCTTAATGCACCTTAATCTAAGCTCAACCAAAGTGTTGATACATGTGATGCTAAGACCTACTAAATAAGTCCTTAGCTCAACATAATTGAGGTAGAGAAAAAATAGTTGAGTGCTCATGAACTAAGTGACATAGTCATTGAGCCCAATATATATATCCCTCATCTCAACTATGAGGGATGCGAGTGATGCTCGTAGTGGAATTAATGCTTATAAGATATGAAAGATTTAATAATCATAATCTCCTTGATCAAGAGATAAGATGAAAACTTAAAACCTAAAATATTATAGGAATCTTTGTGCCAAAATAGAACCGAATGTATATTCATTTTATGCACAAGATTTGAACTTGTGAGACTTTGAGATAAAACTCAATATGAACAAAGTGCACTTGATTTAAAAATAAATGAAAGACAAAGCTTGAGAAATCAACATACATTAGTAATATATCATGACATGTGGGATAACCCCAACTCTCCTCTCTCTTTTATTTAACTTATCTTCATTTAGTAATTATTGTGCCAAATCTAGGACCAACTCATCCAATCAATCGTAGCTTAAACATTAGTGAGAATAGATAGACCTTAGTAACAAAACAACCAATTCTCTGTGGTTTGATAAATCCCAGAAATTAACACTTCCCACTTATTACTTCAGACCACGTACATTTGCGTGTGAGCGCAGACGTGTAATTACAGTCTGTCAAGTTTTTGGCATCGTTGTTGGGGAATTGGTACTTATTTTGTATTAAGGATAATCTATAAGTAGCTAGTGATTTAAGTATTTTATTGCATATATTTTTAATTTTGATTTTTTGTAAATTGTAGAAACTAACATCTTACATTTCTGCTTATCTTATTGTTTCTAAACTTTTTGAGAGTTATTGCTAAAGTTGTTCTTGATAGCCATATTATTATTTTGTATGAGTAAAAGAGTTTGCACTAAATATCTTTTTGATCCAGAAATTGAGAGAATATACTTACAAGCTAGGAGAGAACAAAACCTATCAAATCAATAAGATGTTATGGACAACTATACTGAAAATTTAGGAGAGCCGTTATGAGAGCCTAGGGGAAGAGCACTCAGAGACTATGCACTACCCACTATTAGGGGAATCACCCATGCTATTGTTAGGCCAAATATTGAAGCCTATAATTTTGAAATCAAACCTTCCACACTGAGTATGGTGCAAAATAATTAGTTTGGGGGATTAGCCACTAAAGATCCGAACTCACATATTTCAACTTTCCTTGAAATATATGACACCTTCAGGTTTAACGACGTTTCTAAAGATGCGGTTAAATTGCGGCTTTTCCCATTCTCTCTAAGAGATAGAGCCCAGAGTTAGGTCAGCTCTCTACCTAGCGATTCCATCCGGACATGGGATGATTTGGCTAAAAAATTCTTAGCCAAATATTTCCCTCCAGTGAAAACCGCCAAGTTGAGGATTGAGATCACCAACTTCACTCAGTTGGAAGGCGAGACTCTATATGATGGGTGGGACCGTTTTAAAGAATGCCTTAGGAATTGCCCACATCATGGGTTCCCTCTATGGATGCAAGTGCAAACCTTTTATAATGGTTTGAATGCTCCTACGAGAACACTCATTGGTGCAGCCACCGGTGGTTCTATTAGCGGAAAAACCCAAGAGGACCTTTTGGAGGAAATGGCCAATAATGCATATCAATTGCCTTCTGAAAGGCTAAAAAAGGAAGTTTTAAAGGTAAACGAGTCCAACCAAATAACGTCATTACAGCAGGAAATACATGCCTTGAATGAAAAAAATAGAAAGAATGAACGTTAATGTTGTTCTAGAGGTTCATTATGATTTGTGCGGGGGTAGGCGTAACAGTGAGAGTTGCAACTTAAATATCCCCTTTGTGCAAACGAATACTGAACAGTTCAATTACCTAAGAAATAACTACTCGATGAATAACCATTACTCCAACACCTACAACCCAGGGTGGAAAAACCACCCTAATTTCTCTTAGAGTAATAATAATAATAATGCAAATCAATATGGGGGAAGTTCATCAACCAACAAGGCATAAATAGTAAAAATAATAACAATAATCATCACCTCAATTTAGAAGGGGCCTTCAACTCATTCAAGGTGGAAACGATCCAATTTATGCACTGCACCGAAGCCACTATCACACGCCATGATGCTTCTATCCAAGGGATAGAAGCTTCCCTGAGGAATATAGAGACCCAATTGGGGCAGATCTCCTAGCAGCTGACCTCTCGGCAGCAAGGGGCTCTCCCCGGTTCGCCCAAAATAAACCCAAGTGAGTTGGTTAGTGTGATACATTCAGAAGATGTGCTAGGAGAAATTAATACTGAAAGAGCGAGTGCAACAGATTATATGCTAGAGGAATGGGAAGAAAATAAGGGGAATGAGTGTGAGAAGCTAGTAGCTCCTAAATATGAAGACCCGGGGAGGTTGAGCATCCCTTGCATAATCAGAAATGAAGTATTTGTAGATCCCTTGTGTGATCTAAGTTCTTTGGTCAACATTATGCCCTACCATATTTACAAACATCTAAAGGTAGGAGGGATGGAATATACCTTAATGATTTTGGAGTTTGCTAATTTAGAATCCCTTACCCCTCTCGGAATGATAAAAAATGTTGTAGTTGAAATGGGTAGTTTTATAGTTCCAACTGATTTTGTGGTTTGTGAATGGGATCAATGGAATAAGAATTCCACGATTATCTTTGGGAGACACTTTCTAATGAGTGTGAAAGCTATTATTGATATAGGTCGTGGGGTTATGAGCATAAGTGTAAAAGGGAAAACTGAATTAATTGATCTTAAACCCACATTATTTAAGCAAAGAGAGATGAAAAATGAGATGAAGAGAAGGGTAAGAGAATATAGATTATGGGTTGACGATGTTCTAGAGGATCAAATGATAGAAGAAAGAAATTCTGATAATAGCTCAACTCGTTCCTCAGAAAAGGGGAGCAAGGAAGGAGTAAGAAAGAGAGAACAAGACGAGGAAAAAGAAAAAAGAAAACTCCCCCTAATCTTGAAATTGAAACAGTGGATCCGCTAAATGAAGTAGAAGATAGCAGGAGTTCGAGACACCATGAGAGTTGTGCTCACTCTAGCATCTTTAGCTTGTGGAAGAGGAAACCACCGGATCCGACTAGTTGATCGTTAGCGAGTCTAGCTAAGGACGTTAAATTAAGCGCTTATTGGGAGGCAACCCAATTCAAAAAAAAAAAAAATTGGCATTACAGCGCGCTGCAGCGGGTAAACCGCACCTCTGTGAAAAACCCGCGACGGCACACGGTAGCGAATGTTTCGCTACAGCGTGCTGTAGTGGATATTCCGCAATAGCGCACTGTAGTGGAAATTTTTTCTACAGCGCACTGCAACAGTTTGCCCCAGCTATAAAAATTTTGTTTTTTCTCCTCTGTGTTAGGAATCATGCAGTCAAAAAGTTATGCAACTTGAGTTCCCCATGCAGTCAAAAGGTGTGGCTAAAAAAACTGCCTCCCCCTTCACATGGATCACCATATTTATGGCATGGGGAAGTCCCATTGACCATACTCTCTTGCCTTGGAACCTCTTGGCTATAAATGGGAGGCATGGGGGGGGGGGGGGGGGTTATCCTTACACCATTATTAACTCTCCTTCTTCCTCATACTCTTGATTTCTCTAGCTCTCATTTCTCACCATGTCTTCTAGAAAGAAAGCCATTCTAAGAAGGGAGGCCGAAGCCTCTTCCTCTGGGGGAACCTTTAATAAGAAAAGGTTCTCTTTCGCGGAGGCCGAGCAGCATTTCTATTCAACCACTTCTCAATAGAAATTAATTCTGGAGAGAAGTTTCAGCGGCATCCTTCCCGTTCCGGTAGAATAAGTCACCCCTCGTGGATGGAGGGAAATGGTGACTAAGAGATCCCCCACGTACCCTTCTATTGTCCAAGAGATTTACGCAAATGCCATTGATGCGGCCGGCCAGCAGGTCTTTAGCCGCAGTAAGATTGTCACCCTTGGGGTTGCTCAAATTGAGCAATTCTATGGGCTAGAGGAGGTACATTCTTGCTCTTACTTGTAACTCTTGGAATCTCGCCAAGACCCCCTTGATCTTGTGGCGGAACTCATCCATGATGACACATAATTGGAAGGAGGATTAGCCAACATTCCTCATTCCGAATTAACGGATACGAGTAGTGCTTGGCTAGTTTGAATTTCTAGCTTTATCATGCCTACGAGTCACTTAACGGAAGTGACCCACACCCGAGCACTCCTCTTGTGCTCGTTGGTTAGGCCGAGTGAGATCCGCATTTTGAACATTATTTTTTAGCAGCTTTGGAAAGCTATCAAGGGTCCTTGCAGTGCATTGGCCTTCCGGTCTTTGATATTAGGGCAGTGCAAGACCCAAGGGGTCAAGATCCTCTCCTCGGACACCATCATTCCCCCACTTCTGCCCTTAATCCCTCAAATCTGAATGCCCGGGCAAGCGAGCAGAAGCTACCCAAGAAAAGAAGGGGAGTGCAGGGGGAAGCATCCGTGCCGTCCGGCCAACACCTCACCAATAAGATTTTGCTGCGTCTCCATAATAAGCATGCAGAACTTAGCAAGGCCCTGGCGACCGACATGGGGTTCTTTAAATAAGAACTCATCCAACAGCGTCGGTTTCAGTCCAACTTTCATGAAGCCCTCGGGATGATGTTTGAGGATTGGAGCTTGCAGGGTGGACTGAATCCCTCCGTGTTGCCTAGGCTGCCTGTTCGTGCCCCCATTCCGGAGACACGGTATCCTTATGAAATTTTATACATGGCGGAGGTGGAGGAAGAGGAGGAAGCCGAAGATTAAATAGGTTGTATTTTTCTTTTTGACTTTTTCTGAGTTTTCCTTTGTATTTTTATTTTTGTGTGCTTTATTTTGAGATTTTAATTTATGAATTTTCATATTCCCTCATTTTAATGGTATTTTTAAATGACATATTTTTTCTGAATTTTTCAGAAGAAATAAAAATCACAAAATATCAAGAAGGAATTTGATATAAATAAAAGGGTGCTTATCAAAAATGACCTAATGCATTATAAGCACTAAAATATTTTAACTAAGGAATAAATAGAGGATAATCTAATTTCCAAAAATTTAAATAAATGCCATGAACCAAGTGTGAGGGAATGCATTAGACTTAGACTAGAAAATATGATGAGTACTCTAAAAATAGTGTGCTAGGCTCCCGTAGGACTTCATGATCACAAAGATGCATATTGGGGATGAAGAAAAGTATCTCTCCCTAAAAATGAAAAGAACAAAATATATATTTAAAAAGAGATGATGAAAAATATTTCTCCCAAATGATAAAAATGTGAAAGGATGAAGAAAAATATCTCCCATTTAATCTTTTCATCTTTGTGATTCATAAGAAAGAGCACATATGACAACACTCTTGGAGCCTTTCACCACCTCTCTATTCTAGGGGTCACAATGAACTTTACCCATCACCTAGTGTCAAGCATAAAAATCAAATACTTGGAGATTAATTGATTAACCTACTTTATTGCCATGGTTAAAACGTTAATATTGCTAAATGTTTCGTTTCATTTTTGCTATGCACGTACTTTGACTTATAGTTATTCTAATTGCATTTTTATGACTATCATCCCTACAAACTAGAAAACTTATTATTTTGAGCTTACTCGAGGACGAGCAAGAATTTAAGTGTGGGGGTGTGATGAATACATAAATTATATCTAAACTAAAAGGAAATTTCATTTATTTATGATCCTTAAGCTGGTCCTAAATCAAATATTGTCTACCTTTTCAGAAAAATGACTATCCAAAGGAGTTCTAAGACATTTATGCAAAATTTCAAAAATTGTTTCAAAGGAAACCGCTGCCGCACTGCAGCGCACTGCGGCGGGTCATTTTACGAATTAAGGGCGCTATAGCGCGCTGCAGCGGGTGCATTTGCGAACTGCGAGCATGGTAGCGCGCTGCAGCCGGTCCAGTGTGAACCACGATCATGGTAGCGCGCTGCAGCGGATCCATTTGCAATCCATATGCACGGTAGCGCATTGTAGTGGGGCTTTTTTGCAATTTAAATTGCTACCACGCGCTGTAGCGGTGCATTATGAGAAATGCTCCAGCTCCAGCACGCTGCAGCGGTACGATTTGCATAATGCTAGCACTACAGCGTGCTGCAGCAGATCCATTTGTAATCCATAGGCACGGTAGCGCGCTGCAGCGGGACTTTTCATAATTTGAACCACTACCACGTGCTGCAGCGGAGCATTATGCAAAATGCTCCCGCTCCAGTGTGCTACAGCGGTACGACATGCATAATGATCGTGCTACAGTGCATTACAGCGGATAATTTTGCGAAATTTAGACACGGTAACGTGTTGCAGAGGAACACTTAGCAAAATTTGCTGGCACCATTGTGCGCCGTAGCGCGCTGCAGCTGCCCGCCACAAAGTTTTTCCAGTCAGGAGCATTTATTGTGGCTGGGACAAGACCCCCAACCTACATCTTGTCCCGAGCCATCATTCTCTACAGCTGTTACATTTTTTATATGGAAAGAAAGATCTTGAGGTGATGTTTTGGCTAAACAAATGGAGATATTGGTAACTTCACCATCAATTGGGATTTTTGCCATCATTGCTCAGAATGTTTCATTAGAAAATGCTGGTTTGGATCCTAAGTGGGATGAAGGCAGCCCTTCCCCTATAAATATCACTCCTCTTGACTAGAGAAGGGTTCACAATTTTGCTCAAATCACTAAGTAAGGAGGAGGGTTGCATAAGTGAAAGTGTGGAACTCCCTAAGGGTAGCAAAGAAAGTTCTTGCCAAGGAAGAGAAGAAGGAATGCAGCACTAGCGACCTAAGAGAGGAGCTTGATGAAGGAGAAGAAGAAATCTGGAGAACTTCCAAGGAATATTCCTAATATCTTCTAAACTTTACTCTAGTAGTTTCATTTCTTAGTTGATCATGAAAGGGTCTTTATCCATGTATGTGTTTTTCTTCATTTCCTTTGTAATGAGTAGCTAAATCTCCCTTGGGGAGGGTTGGTGAAACCCCATGTGCATGAGTTGATTTTAATGTATGAAGTTTTTTTTCTCAAGCACTAATAAAATGTAAGAACTCTATACCTTGTTAAGAAATGCCTTTTATCATTTAGTCTTGAATGTGGATGAAAGAAAAATGAACTCATAATCTCAAGAACTAGCTTGTCTTGTGCTCCATAGCTCACCTTAGGTTGGATGCTAGGTTTATGAGTGCATGAAAGCTTAGAACTATGTGACAAATTTCTTGAGCTTAATGCACCTTAATCTAAGTTTAACCAAAGTGTTGATGCATGTGATGCTAAGACCCACTAAATGAGCTCCTTAGCTCAACATAATTGAGGTAGAGGAAGAAATAGTTGAGTGCTTATGAACTAAGTGACATAGTCATTGAGCCTAACATATTAATCCCTCATCTCAACTATGTGGGATGCGAGTGATGGTCGTAGTGGAATCAATGCTTATAAGATCTTAAAGATTTAATAATCATAATCTCCTTGATCAAGAGATAAGGTGAAAACTTAAAACCTAAAATCTTATAAGAATCTTTGTGCCAAAATAGAACTGAATGTGTGTTCATTTTGTGCACAAGATTTGAACTTGTGAGACTTTGAGATAAATCTCAAAGTGAACAAAGTGAACTTGATTTAAAAATAAATGAAAGACAAAGCTTGAGAAATCAGCATACATTAGTAATATATCATGACATGTGGGATTACCCCAACTCTCCTCTCTTTTTTATTTAACTTATCTTCATTTAGTAATTATTGTGCTAAATTTAGGACCAACTAATCCAATCAATCGTAGCTTAAATATTAGTGAGAATAGATAGACCTTAGTAGCAAAACAACCAATTCTCTGTGGTTCGATAAATCCTAGAAAGTAACACTTCCCACTTATTACTTCAAACTATGTACACTTGCGTGTGAGCATAGACATGTAATTACAGTCTGTCACCTATTAAATGGAGCTCTGTTGCTCAGCATACGTGAAAGGAGGGAGTGGATTCTTTAAGAGCTCACGAATGATATGACATAGTTCATAGAGCCCAATGAAATCACTTTCTTATCTGAACTGTGCATGATGCACGTGACGCTCATTAGTGGAATCAATGCTCTTGAGATTGACTAACTAAAACTGTAATTTTTGGTAACCTAGATATAGAAAAACTAAAATGCTCTAATTGCAATCTCATGGGAATCTTTGTGCAGAAATTGAACCCTAGTGTGTTCATCTCTCGCACAAGATTTTCACTTGAAGGATTTAGAGGGCAAATCTAAGGAATATAATGTGCATTTGATTAATTAGCTTAATTAAAAAGAATGAAATGTGCTTGAGAAGTAATATAACTTGAGGTCCCCATCATTTCACATGGAATAAGCCCAACTCTCATCTCTAACTTAAATAGTTTCTAAACACTAAATTATTACTTGTTAACAAAACCAAATCAAGCTGAAATCATATTGTTTGAACATTATTAAATTTAGATAAACCTTTGTAACAAAACATACCGTTCCCTGAGGATGATAAATCTCAAAACTTACCTTCCAAATTATTATTTCAGACCACGTACACTTGTGTGCAAGCGTAGATGTGTATTTTACAGTTTGTCATCCTTCTTCCAACAGTGCCCAGATAAAATGGTAACGGAGTGGTATGTGCTTTGTCCTGGCATGATAGGCTGCATTCTTCGCTAGATGAATAGGGCTTTAGAGCCACACATCCTTCTGCTCCTTGCCCAATTCTGCCATGAAACTCTTCAACTAGATCATCTCTTTTCTTGCCTTTGTAATGGCAACATATTCTGCATCCATGGTAGAAAGCGACACTATGTTTTGTTGCTTGGAGATTCAGCTCACCGCTGCACTTCCTAATGTATACACATAACCTGTAGTGCTTCTCCTGCTTTTAACATCTTCTGCAAGATCTGAATCTACATAATCCTATAAATTAATGTCAGATCTCCTAAAGCATAAAGCTTTGCCCACTGTTCCTTTTAAATACCATAGGATCCACCTGACAACATCCCAATGGTGCTTCCCTGGGTATCCCATGAACTTGCTGACCACTACCACTACATAGGTAATATCTGGTCTTGTGCAGATTATTGTATACATCAAGCTCCCAACTGCTGAAGCATAAGGAACCTTCAGCATATGCTCCTTCTCTTCTTCAGGTTTTGGCATATGTTCCTTTGATAAGTTGAAGTGACTTGCTAGGGGAGTGCCATTGGCTTCGTTTCATTTATGTTAAATCTTTTCAGCACCTTTTCAACATATTCTTTCTACAACTGCTTCAAAATTTTTCCACTTCTCTTTCTATTGATTCTCATTCCAAAAATTTGCTTGGCTGGCCCCAAGTCCTTCACATCAAACTCCTTTGACATCGTTTCATTTAGCATCCTTATCTCCTCCATGTCAATTCCTATGATCAACATATCATCCACATACAATAATAGAATGATATTGGAGGACTTACACTGCTTTATATAGTAGCAAGGATCCGCTTGGCATTTCTTGTACCCTGGCTCTGACATGAATCTATCAAATCTTTTGTACCATTGCTTTGGTGCCTGCTTCAAGTCTTAGAGGCTCTTCAAGAGCTTGCACATTAGCTCAAACTTTCCTCTCTTGAGGCATGTACCCTTTAGGCTATTGCTTGTATAGCTCCTCTTCCAGTTCTCTGTGAAGAAATGCAGTTTTAACTTCCATTTTCTACAGATGCAAATCCTCAACTGCAAAAATATTCAGCACAATCCTGATGGTTGTCATCTTCACAACTAAGGAAAAGATCTCACTATCATCGACCCCATGCCCTTGCTGGAAACCCTTTAATATAACTCTCGCCTTGTAGCTTTTTCTCCCATTCGGTTCTTCCTTCACCTGGTAAACCCACTTGTTCTAAAGAGCCTTCTTCCCAGCTGGTAAGGGTGCCAACTCCATGTCTTGTTTGACATACATGATGCATTTCATCATTTATGGCAGCCTCCCACTTTGTTGAATCTTCAACCTAAAGTGTCTATTCCATGCTTTTTGGCTCACCTCCATCCATTAGTAACAAATAGAATAAAGAAGAAGAGTACCTCTGTCATGGTCTTGTGACTCTTGTGGACATACTTATCATGGGTGTTTGTGGTTCAACATTGACATCCTGCTGAGCTTATTCATGTTCTCCAACATCTGGCTCAATGTTGTCATCAATCTCTATGTGACAGGGTTCTCCATCTGAATCATCCTTGGAATCAGTTTTGACTCTCATACAATCCTTATACATCTCACTTTCATTGAAAGTGACATCCTTACTTTTGATGACTTTCTGGTTCTAACAGTCCTTGAATTTATAGCCGAACTCGCTGATGCCATATCCAACAAATGTGCACTTGATCGCCTTAGCATCAAGTTTGCTCCTGGATCCTGCATCAATATGCACATAGAATGAGCAGCCAAATACCTTGAGGTGGTTTAGTTTCACCTCCTTTCTGCTCCAAGCTTCTTTGGGGATCCCTTCATTCAAGGATGCAGAAGGTCCCCTATTGATTAAATACATAATACATAGATGTATTAATGGCTACAGCCCATAACTACTTTGGGAGACCTGTATGTAATCTCATGCTCCTGGCTCTTATTGTGATTATTCTGTTCATCCATTCTACAACACCATTTTGTTGTGGTATTCTTGGGACTGTAAACTCCCTTTTAAATCCTCCCAAGGCACAGAACTCCTTGAACTCCTTATCACAATACTACTGACTTATTCTCCACCAAAGCTAGCTACTTTCCAAATACATCAAACACATAAGATAAGGTTTATAAAGTAAACCCATACCTTCTTAGTATGATCATCAATGAAGGTGACAAAATTTGTTGCTCCACCTATGAAAGATATAGGAGCTGGTCCCCATACATCTGTATACACCAACTCCAATTTATTTCTTTGTAGCTCCCTTCCAACTTTTGAGAATGAGACCTTCAATTTTCCAAACACACTGTCTTCACAAAAATCCAAGTCTACTGACTTTAGTCCTTGGAGTTTCCCTTTTAACTATAAGGATTTCAATCCCCTCTCGCTCATATTGCCAAGCCTTCGATGCCATAGATCCGCATATATCTCTTCTATAGCTGCAATGGTATCAGACCCTTTATTGATCAGGTAAAGTTTACCTTCTATATATCCTTTGTAATAATGAGTGCACCCTTGGTGATATTCCATGAGTCTCCTATGAAACAAGTGCGGTAGCCTGATAAATCCATAATTTATATACTAAATATAGGAAAGTTTCATTCATTTTTTATTAAAACTACTTCCTTAATCCAATTTTGCTTATCTTCTTAGGAAAAATGCCTATTCAACAAATTTTGAACAATTCTGGACAATTTTCCAAGATGCCTGAAAGAAAACTGCTGCATCACGCTATAGAGCGCTACAGCGGGCTATTTGTGAAATGCAAGCGCTATAGTGCACTGCAGCGGACCAATTTGTGAAGCGCTAGCGCTATAGCGCGCTGCAGTGGGCCATTTGCGAAATGCTGGCGCTATAGAGTAATGCAGCAAAGCAATTTACAAAGGCGCTGAAACACTGGCGCTATAGCGCACTGTAGTGGACCAATTTGCGAAGCACTGGTGCAATATCGCACTGCAACAGGCCATTTGCAAAATGCTGGCGCTATAGCGCTCTGCAGTAGAGCAATTTGCAAAGGCGGTAGTGCTATAGTGCACTGCAGCAGGCCATTTACAAAATGCTAGGGCTATAGCACGCTGTAGAGAAGCAATTTGCAAATGCGTTGGCGCTATAGCACGCTGCAGCGGGCCATTTGCAAAATGCTGGCACTACAACGTACTGCAGCAGAGAAATTTGAAAATGCATCGGCGCTATAGCGCGATGCAGTGGACCATTTGTGAAATACTGGTGCTATAGCGCGCTGTAGTGGTTCATCAAAATACAATCCGGAATGCTGCATCACGTCGCAGTGGAACATTCATTCGCTAGAGCGCATTACAGCGTGCTCTAGCACGCCACAACGCGCTTTAGCCTATCACAGTGCGATACAGTGCACTGCAGTGGCGCGCCAAAATTTTATCTGAGTAGAGCATTAAATGCGGCTGGGACAAGACCCCCAACCAGCTCCTTGTCTCCAACCATCATTCCTTCCGCAGCAGATTTGTTTTTAAAGGGAAAATTGGCATTTTGAGGTGATGTGGAGATTAAACAATGGAAAAGTGGAAGTCACTTCACCCGTCAAGTGGGATGGGCCATCATGACATTAGAATTTTAAAAGCAATGCAGAATTTGAATGAGAGGGATGAAGAGTGCAGCCCACCTCTATAAATACAAACCCTTCTTGACTTAAGGAGGGTACCCAATTTATCTCACTACAACCAAAGTAAGGAGAGGGCTGCATAGAAGAGAAGGAGAACTCTCCAAGGGTGGAAGAACTCCTCTTGCTAAGGAGAAAAAGGAGAAAGGCAGCACTATGGACTTAGGAGAAGCTACCATAAGCAAGAAAAGGAGAAGTCCGGAGAACTTCCCAAAGGAACGTTCCTAGTATTTTCTAAACTCTTGTCTTGTGTTTTTCTTAGTTGATCATGAAAGGATCTTTATTAATGTATGTGTTTTTTTTCATCTCTTATGTAATGGAGAGCTAAACCTCCCTTTGGGTGGGTTGGGAAAATCCCACATGTAATTAAAGATACTATGATGTATGAAATTTTCCTCAGGCTTTAATAAAATTTGTGAACTCAATGACTTGTTGAAGAAATGTAAAGGACTGTTATGGACTTGAATGTGGACCAAATGATAAGGGACTAAATGAATTCAAGGACTAAAAAGTCTTGTGCTCTATAGCTCATTCTTATTATTGATGCTGGATTCATGAGTACATGAGAGCATAGAGCTATGTGAGAAAATTCTTGAGCTTAGTCACCTTGACCTATGCTCAACTAAAGAGTTGAAGCATGTAATGCTAAGATCTACGAATTAAGCTCCGTTACTCAGCATACTTGATGGAGGGAATGGATTCATTGAGTGCTCATAAACGAGGTGACATAGTTATTGAGCCCAGTGAAATCACTCCCTCATCCAAATTATGCATGATGCGCGTGATGCTCTTAGTGAAATTAATGCTTGTAAGATCTTAACTAAATAACCCTCATCTCTATGATCAAGAGATGAGAGGACAACTAATAAACTAAAATCTTATAAGGGTGTTTGTGCTGAAATAGAATCGTCTGTGTGTTCATTTCAAGCACGAGATTTGAACTTGTAAATCTTGGAGTTAAACTCTAAGGAGGATAATGTGCACTTGATTAAAAAAAAAAGAAAAGTAAAATGCTTGAGGAATCATCATACATGAGTGATCTAGCAAATCATGTGGGAGAGACCCAACTCTCCTCTCCTTTTATCATATGATTCTTCTACTAAGTATTATTCTGCTTATCTAGGAACCAAATTCAACAATATACAAATAGCTTAAATATTAGTGATCCTAGATATACCTTAGTAACAAAAAACCTAATTCCTTGAAGTTTGATAAATCTCGAAAACTAAACTTTTCACTTATTACTTCAGACCACGTACACTTGGGTGCAAGCGCAGACGTATTCTAGGTCTGTCATAGCCCTCTCTGGCTTACTGGCTCACTGAGATCATATTTCTCCTTAGATATGGCACATGTCTAACATCCTTGAGCTTCTAAACTGCACCGCTTGGTAGCTTAACATCCACATTAACTCTGCCAATGATGTTGCATGCCTTATCATATCCAAGACACCCTTTTGCCAAGTCACCCTTGGTGTAACTCTTGAAGGTACCCCTCGATGGAGCTTCAAGAAAGGATGCTCCTGAGTCCACAACCCAGGACTCCGTGTTGACATGTGAGAGGATCAATGCATCCTAATCCTCCTCAGCTAAAACATTCACAGTGGGGTTCATCATCTTTACACCACCACTTGCCTTCTTCAGGGTAAGGCAGTCCTTCTTGAAGTGACCTGCCTTCCCATAGTTCTAGCAATTCCGCTTTGCTTTTATGGGTCTTGATTTTCCTTGTTGAGATATTAACCTATTTATATTATGTCTCCTTTCATCATGCCTTCCTTTAATCTCAACATTCAGTATTGAGGTAGATGCCTCTCCATGAGGTTTTTGTTGCACCTCCTCAATCAGCATAAGCCCAACAATGTCATCAAATTTCAATGACATATTCCCTAATGAATTGCTGATGTCTGTAACCAGCCCATCCCAACTGTCCGGCAATAAAGAGAGGAATAACAAAGCTCAGACCTCATCATAAAAACTGATTCCCACTAAACTCAACTGGCTTGTCACATTGTTGAACTCATTGAGGTGTTCAGTCACTGAATAGCCATTCATCATCTTCATATTAAGCAATCTCTATATCAAAAAAACTTTAATTGAAGCTGAGGGTTTCTCATACATCCTTGTCAGGGAATTCATGAGATCTACAACTATTTTCTCATTAATAATGTTAAAATCAATAGAAGAAGATAGTGATAAACGAATCAAAGCCAATGCAATTCTATTAAGAACTTCCTATTCTTCATCAGTCATAGCTGTAGGTGTTTTGTTAGCTCCTTTCAATGGAAGATACAACTTCCTATGGTAGAGCAAATCCTCCATTTGTATTTTCCAGAACGCTAAGTTCGTCCTGCTGAACTTCTCAATCTTATGTCTCATCTCTTCAGCCATTACTCCCACTCAAACAAGCAAACCCTAGGACCAACAAGGTAAACTCTCTCTTATACCACTTGTTCAGCACACCTTATTTCGCAGCATAAGCATTTTGTTAAAGAGTGCACACTACAAATTTGAGGACTGGGGTTGCATTGACAATTACCAAGCAATCTCAAAATCATAAAATCACAAGGCTAAAATCACAGCACATGTATGCAAGTTCACAACACATAAAGAAACATCCAAACATAAGGAAATATGTGGAAAACCTAAGAATGGGAAAAACTAAGGAGCCACACTATAAGAAATCTAATATAATAACTTGATGATTAGAGAGTTACAAAGACCTTATCACCTCAACACAAATGCTCCAGCTCTTACTCTAGAGTGGAGAGGAGAGGAAGTAGCCACCACCTGAAGTGTCTCCTCCAACATGCAAGGTCTAACTTGCACTATAACTTCCTTAGGGTTCAACCTAGGGATCTTCTCCTCACAGGAGCTTCTATCCTCCAATCTAAAATACCAACATTAATTTCCCCTCCCAACATATCAGCTTAAGTACCAGCTGAAAAAACTAACCCTAAAAGGTCCAAATTGTCCTCCAATTAGCTTAAGGCGTAACCTGGATCGAGCATATTTCTACCTGGTGCTATGCCGCGCTATAGCGCCCGGCTCTCAGGTTCAGACCCTGGCACCGATTTCCGCTGTGGTGCGCTACAGCGCACGCAGCATCTGCTTCTCAGTTGTTGACCACTAAGGCGCACTGTAGAGCCTCTGCCTCGGGTTGGGACCTCCTGGGCATGCTGCGGTGCGCCCCGGTGCGCTGCTGCATTTGTGCTGTTCTTGGACAATTACAGTTCTCTACAACACAACACTAACATCATGAAAACTTTGTTAAGCTCTTGGAGGAAGCAAGGATGATTGAACATCATTAGACTCAAAAAGAGATGAAGAAAAGACCCCACTTGTCCACTAATAAATCTAAGTAGTTCAAAAGGAATCATTCTCAAGGGCCTATGGTCTATCAGATGATTCAGCACCCGCAAGGTAGACAAGGTGCACGATGTCAGAGGCTGCATTTTTATGGAAAATATTACCACTTTGGTAACAAGTGCTATACATGTAGTAGAAATGGCCACATGTATTAGTACTGTAGAGTAATGTGAACTGTTGATAAGATAAAGATCAATCATCCTAATACCTCATTCCTTATGTCGATCACAAACTTCGACATAAATTTATGCATGAACAAGTGGAGTAAATTCAATGCCGTTATAGATTACTAAAGGAAAGCAGTAATGCTAAGAGTAGGAAAGAAACTTGAAGTGTTTATAGGTAAGCTTGGTGTAACTGCATCTCTAATTAATGCAGATTGGTGAAGCAAAGGAAGATAGATCAATGGAAAACATCAATATCATGAGAGAGTTTTTATTGTGTTCTCAGCTGATTTTTTAGGACCACCTCCTTTGAGAGAGGTAGAATTTTCCATTGAACTGATTCTAAGAATGTAGCCATTATCTAAAGCCCCTTATCAGATGACTCCAAAAGAGCTATAGAAGCTATAAAAGAAATTGCATAAACTGTCAGAGAAAGGCTTTATTCTTCTGAGTATATTGCCTTGGGGAGACCTTTTTTGTTTGTAAAGATGGAGGATAGCTTGATAAAGATGTGCATAGATTATCGTAAACTGAATAGTGGGACCATGAAGAATAAGTATCCCTTACGAAGAATTGATGACCTATTTGACCAACTGGTAGGAGCAAAAGCCTTTTCCAAGATATACTTGAGATTGGGATACTATCTGTAATAGCCCAAACTCTTAAGCACCAAGATATTATTTGTTTTGGCCTGAAAAACCTCATGATTTTTCCTCCAGAAGTTAACTTCCCAGTAGGTCACCCATCCTAGGAGTGCTCCCATATCAGCACGCTTAACTTTGGAGTTCTTATTAAAAATTCCACCTTTATCTAAAAAGGCACCTCGATATTTAAGAATTTGATATATTACTACTTAAGTGAGTCTTTACAATCTCCCCAACTTAAGAAACTAATATCCTTGTCAGTATCCAAACACAGATCTAGGAACTATCCATTGGGTAGATAGGATTAGTGGTGACCCCTACAAGCATAAGAGGTACCCACAGCCATGTAGCACCTTAACTATAGGGGTTCAAGAGGCTGCTCACATGAAGTGGTACTTTGCCCTATATGGCACTTAGTTCATATCTGACACCTTATGGCCTGCTCTAATATCATTTGTAATAGCTCAAACTCTTAAGCACCAAGGTATTATTCGCTTTGGCTTGAAAAGCCTCATAATTTTGCCCCCAAAAAATAACTTCCCAGCAGGTCACCCATCCTGGGAGTGCTCCCATATGAGCAGGCTTAACTTTGGAGTTCTTATAGGAACTCAACCATTATATGAGAAGGTGCATCGATATTTAAGAATTTGATATATTACTACTTAAGTGGATTTTTACACTATCAGATCATAATTAAGGATGAGGATATTCCTAAGACTACATTTAAAATGCATTATGGCCATTACAAATTCATAGTCATGTCCTTTGGTCTGACTAACTCTCCATTAATATTCATGGATATATGAAAGGCATCTTTAAACCTTACCTCAATGATTTTGTTGTAGTAGTATTCAATAATAATATTCTGATATACTCTAAGTTAGAAGCTGATCATAAGAAGCAACTTTGTGCCATTCTAGAGCTACTCAGAAGCCATAAGCTCTTCACCAAATTATCAAAGTGTGAGTATTAGATCAATTTTGTGGCATTTTTGGGTCACACGATTGATGCTAAAGGGATAAGGGTTGACCAAAAGAAGATATGTGTTATTCAACAAAGGTGCAACCCAAGCCTGTAATTGAAATTTGAAGTTTTCATGGACTTGATGGCTACTATAGAAGGTTCGCTCCAGGGTTTTCTCAGATAATAGTGTCATTAACTCAGTTAAGCAGAGAAGAAGTGTTGTTTGTCTAGAATTCAGAATGTGAAGATGCCTTTCAAAAGCTAAAGCATCTACTAACTTCTGCACTAGTACTTGTGCTACCTCAAGAGGGAAAGGATTATCAAGTTTACATTGATGCCTCTAAGGTGGGACTTGAATTTGTCCTGATGTAAGATGGAAGAGTTATAGCCTTTACCTTTAAATAGTCAAATCCCAATGAAATAAACTACCCCATGCATGATCTTAAACTTGCAGCTATAGTTTTTACTCTCAAAATATAGAGATACTACCTGTATGGTGTAAGGTGTGAAATATTTATAGATCATCAGAGTCTAAAATATATTTTCACACAGAAGGAGCGTAATTGTAGACAACATAGATGGGTCAAGTTGATTTGCGACTATCATCAAGAAATCCAATATCACCTGGGTAAAGCTAACATAGTAGCTGATGCCCTAAACTGTAAAGTGATGCTTTCTTCTCTTTATTGTGATGATTCCTTGATTGAAGAATTAGTAAGGCTAAATCTTGAGCTGATCAGATCAACAGACTTGCATAGAATTCTATTTGCTTGTCAGTCAAAATCCTCTTTAAGGTCAAGGATTATTGAAGCCTAAAAAAAATATAAAGATTATTATGAGCTTAAGTATAAAATCAAGAAAGGAAAGAAATTAGAGTTGCATGTTGATGCTGACAGTGTAATCTTTTAAAAAGAAAGGTTATGTGTTCCTAAGAGTCTGTAGTTAGAAATTCTCTTTGAAGCCCAAAACTCTGGTTACACTGTGCACCCAGGTAGCAGTAAGATGCATCAATATTTGAAGAAGTCCTTTTGGTGGCCTGGCATTAAGAGATACATTGCTATTCTTATCTCTAAATGCCACTCTTGTTCATTGGTAAATACAAAGCATTAGAAACCTGGTGAACTTCTTAAGTTGTTAGATATCCTTAAATAGAAATGGTTTGATATTTCCATGGACTTTGCTATGGGATTACCAAAGGGTAAGTCTAGAGCTGATGCATTTTGGTTAATTTTTTATAGAGTCACCAAGTCATCTTCATTACATTTGAATTTGTCAGACTGATTCAATAAAAAGGCTTTCCAAGCTCTATATTAAGGAGATCATCCGCCTGCATGGAACATCGAATTATATTGTTTTTGATAGAGATAGTATGTTTACTTCTCAATTCTGGTTAGCTGTTCAGCAAGACCTAGGGAAAATTTCAGCTTTGAGCATTGCTTTTTGATCTCTGATTGATGGACAAAATGAATGTGTAAATAAAATTCTAGAAGATTTAATACGTCTCTATGAGTTAGACTACGGTGGATCGTGGAAAGGTCACCTTGCCTTGGTTGACTTTGCCTACAACAAAAGTTATCAGTCCAGCATTGGTATGGCTACTTATGAAGCACTTTATGAAAGGAAATGCAATACATTTGTAGCTTGGAATGAGGTGGGACACTCACCTTTATGGTTCTGAATTGGACGAGGATAATATCAGGCAGTTCTGTAGATTAAGTGTAATATGTTGGCAACACAGGATATACAAAAGAAGTATCACGATCCTCATCACTGAGCTTTAGAGTTTTATATTGGGGAGCGAGCTTATATGAAAGTTAGTCCTATGTATGGTATTCAAAGGTTCAGTGTGTTAGGAAAGCTGATTCCTAGATATTTGGGACCCTTTGAAGATTGATAAAGTGGGAACGTCAATGTACACATTGAAATTGCCCGAAGATTTTTTAGTTGTACACATTAATTTTCACTTCTCGTCTTGACAAGGTGTTTGGTTTATCCTAATCAACAAGTTCAAATTCTTGCAGTTAAATTGCAGCTTGATTTGACCTTTGTCTTCAAACCTATCAAATTTCTAAGATGTGACCTCAAGCAATTAAGGAACCACAATATATTTATGGTCAAAGTCCATTAGCAGAATCACTTAATTAAAGAAGCAATATGGGGAAAGGAAGACGATATACAGAGGAAGTTTCCATATTTTTCCATTAATTAGGTATTTTTATAATCTTTTATTTTCAATTCTGCTTGTTTCATAATAAATTTGTTAGGGCATTGAGGATGACAACTCTATTAAGAAGGGGAGTATGTAATAACCTTAGTGTTATTACCCATTATTAGGTTATCTAAAAAGTTTAATATCACTACTAGTGCACTTATAATAGCATTATAAGCCTACACCTGAATTTTGGTGTGATTTGGAGATCATTCATTTTTGACAAATATTTTGAATAATTTAAATAACCCAAAAATTGCTTAAATTAATTTAACCTTCAAATTAAAATCAGAGTTTTCCATTGAACTCCTCACCCCCAAATAAGCTAGGGGTAAAATTCTGAGAATTTTTAGAAGTCGTTAAGTTTCCCCAAATATTTTAATGTATTGTAATGCTTAGAAAATTAAGATAATTAAATTGATCTATGATTAAAAATCAAACTTTATTTTTGAGTTTCTCACTCTCAATTTAGCTAAGGATGAATTTGGGAGATTTTTCAGAGCTTGTTTGATTATTTAATTTGGATTAATTAAAAATTTATAATTATTAAATAATAAAAATACATATAAATGATTATTGCACAGTAGCAACCAACGACCCCTAATTATCACCCCAGAGATCTTGTGTGCGGATCCAGTGCACACGACAGCCAACCGGGCTAATACTGGTCGTCGTGATGTTTTACCTATGTGATCTGACGGTTAGATCTCATTCTCCTGATCTAACCATTGAATCATCTCACCCGATCCAATGATGGCATGTAGTGGACTGTACATTCCTGGTTCTTTGCTCTATCGAGTGCCTGCAATGGTGCAAGCCATGCTACAGCACTAGCCAAGCCCCTCCAGACCTCATTTTGACCCCTCGAGCTTTCCATTTCCTATCTTTTGTCGTCTACTTGCTGAATGGTGCTCAGTGAAGGCTTGGAGTGCTCGCTGTCTTTGAAATTGCAAACTCTAGGTGAGCTCGATTGTGACTTAGGTATGGCTTCTTCCCTTATGTTTTAGCCTTAAACTCCCTTGATTGCATCTTAATTATTGATTTTATCATTGGGAAGGCTTTTTTGTGTTGATTTTAGAATGCCAGCTTCATTGATCCTTAGGGATTCTGTGTGCATTTAGTAGATATCGTAATGAGCTTCACGTTGATAGGTCATGCACATCCTGAGACCCCCTGCACGAAGAGTATTTGCTAGCTAAAGTTTGTCCTCTCGGTGGCTCATTTGGAGAGACGATGAATAGTGCTGTTGTTCGGGCTGAACCGTTATAATGTGCGATCTAATGCCTCTTTCCGGTGGTCCAGATGTATTGGACATAATTAGTGTCTTTTCACTTCTTGGAGAATTTGGAAATAACACTATTGAACCAGTAAATGCACACGTAGTGTCATTTCACTTCTTGGAGAATTTGGAAATAACACTTTTAGAACCATTAAATATCACTATTTTTTGTTTTCATTTTAATTGAATACATTGAAGAATTTGCATTTTTGGCACTTCTAATTATCATTAAATGTATTTTTTAAAAAATATAGCTTGTATGATTTAGGTCATTAACCCTAGGAAAACAAACATAGGTCCTGGTTTGAACCTTTAGGACACCTTAGGTAGTGAATTTTAACTATAGAGATTATAGGTAGATACTTGAGGAGTAGTTTAGTAAACATAAAATTAAGCCTCCAGTATAGAAATGGAAGTGTATATTGAAACCCTAGAAATTGCTTAGACACTTAGTTAGTGTAGTGAACCTAACCCTTAGATGATGTTGGTTAAGTAGTTTCCCATTCTAGTATGAATTAATACTATTAGAAACATTAAATGCAAATTTGAATTAGGCTTAGTGATTTAACCCTTTAAAGTGTTAACCCTAACTTAGCCCTTCTAACTTCAAACTTAGTACCATTTAGTTCTCTAAAATTGGCTTAGCTTCTTAGTAAACCTTATAGTACTTAATGCCCTTAAGCAAATATAAAAGCTACTAGATTGTAAGTCTTCCTTTAAACTCTATATCTAAGACTACACTAGCAAATAGTTAGTCAACTTAGTGAACCTATGAGCTAGTATCCCTTTAAGCCCTTATTAGCCATAATAAGCTCTAAAGTAAGGAAACCTACAATCTATCTCTTATTTATAGAACTTTAGCCTTAGCCTGAGTTTAGTAACTAATGGGGAATAATAGGTCTAGGAACAAGATAGGATTGAAATCAACTTGCAATTATAAACTTATAAACTATTTTGTCACATAAGTAAATCTAAATCAAAATATTATTTTTTAAACCTCAACTACTTATAGTATTATCTTCTAATTAACTTGGAGATTTCAAATGTCTAAGTCAATTGGGAGCTTGATTAGCTCTAATTATTAAGGTAGAAAACTAAATTAGATAATAATGAATATCACATGGTTTACATTTAACTTAAATTCCTTGTATGCTGTAATTCCTTAAAACTATAACCTTGACCATACATTAAGTCATCATGCATGAATAAAACTTTAATACATTAAACTTAGTGGTTTTATATGATGAACTTTATGCTAGGGCAGGCTACAGAGTAATAAGGATACCACACATATCCTAGAGGGGGATTGCGTGTGTTATGGGAAACCCCGCTTTACTTGGTTAGGCAGACGTGCTTGATTCTCATTTGTTCTGTAACATTGCCCACAGAACAAAATTTTCATATGATATATAAACTTAACATCACTTTTATAGCAATTTTATTGATTGTGAACTACTTTTCATAGTCTTTTGACTATGCTTACTTATCATAGTCTTTGGCTATGTTTACCCAACCTTGTAACTGAACTTCACATTACTTTATTATATAGTACTAATTATTATTGTTATTTAATATATTACAGTCCTTACTTTACTTACCTACAACATATGTTGCTTTTCACTTACATTTTTTAAATTTTACTTAATATAATTCCAATGGACATGTTCAATGGACATGTTCATGTATCCCTTCATGTTTACATATGCACATTAATAATTTGTTGCCTTTACAGGATGTATACTTTCCTTACTTGCTTGATGCAGGCTAAAATAAACTACTTGTGAGTACTTACTTTCTTAATTTACTTTATTATTTTTGAAAGTTAAATAAAACATAGTGTAATCCCTTTTGAATACTTTCATATCTTTTCTTTTATGTTTAGTGCTCCACTCTCTCAAAAAATAGTAAATAGTTAATGTGATATCCACTTAAATATAAATAAAACATAGTGTAACCCCTAAAATATACCTAGACTTTTTAAGTTTAACTCACTTTTAAACACCAAATACGATAGATTAGGAGCATCTTGAGAATTTTAAAGTTGGGACCAGCACCAACCATCATTAGCCTGAAGGCTTTCAGACTTTTTACTGCTTTTAGTGTGGATGAGTGCATTTTATAACATTTAAATCTGTTTGTAATAACTTTAACTCTGGATATTCTTACTTTCTCTTTTGTGATGGATGCATTTTCATTCTTATATACATATTTGGTTTGGATGATTGATTTGGATGCTCCTGCATAAATGTTGATTACTTGTTCATATCTACTATAATTTCTTTGCCTCGAAAATATCTTGGCCAATAGTACTTAATAGTTAGTTAGATTTCTACTAATTCAGTGTTAAGTACTATGGTAATGCCTTGTGTTGGATTGGGTTCCTAATCTAATATTGGGGTCGTTATACCTAGGCTGTCCTGCACACTTAGGCACCTCTTTTTCAAGTGAAAACAGCAAATTGGGTGCCTAAAAGCCCCACCTATCAAAGACTTGGGCACCCAATCCCCACATAATGCAGAGGCCTCGACGGCAAGGTGAGCTCAAACTCTTATATTGCAGAAATCTAAGTGCTTAGGAATTCAAGTGCTCATCAAAGCAGAACTCTAGATGCATAGGTGCGCCCAACCATCTGAAAAAAAATTGTAGCATGACCGAGCCATATACGCCTAAGCGCCTGTGGTAGTTCCAGCCTGAAAAGAGGTGCCTCCTCACGATCAAGTTGTGGTTTTGGGTAGTTTAAAAGGTAAATTCAATCACCTTTTAAAGGAGGATGATTTGGAGATAGAATGTGAGAGGAAATTAAGGAAAATAAGCCTAAGGAGATTCTAAGAGAAGAAAATAAGACTGAAAAGAAAAATACAAGAGCTCTTGGAGAGCAATTCACAGGCTACATCGTTAATGTCTTTGAACATCCTACTATTGTACCTTGAACCCTTAAATCTATAAAGTTTGTGGGTTTTATCTTTTCTTATTGTGTATTCCTGTTGAACATGGCAGCCTAAACCCTTGGGGGGATTAGGCTAGATTTATGGCATAGTAATTTCATGACATTCATGTTGGAAACTATGTCATAAGCCTTGATTATTATTTGTACTAAAAGGATTATATTATGCTATATGCATTCTTTTGATTTTATGTATTATCTTTTATTTTATTTATGCACTAAATCTATATCTAAAATGTTAGAACTATGAAATTAGTCTTTCATGCTACGGGTAATTTCATGTTCTTGCTTAGCTAGCGCTATAAAGCAAACCTCTCTCTTAGGCATAAGGCTAGATTTTGAAAGAGAATGATGGAGTAAAGAACATACACGTGGAGCTCCCTTGATAAATATACTTATTTGGTTGCATTTTTGAATGCTGAATTTTTAAGTGCACTAGGTAGGGTTTTAGCCGAAGTGTGATTAAATTCCACCCTTCGAAATGTTAAGATTTGAAGTCCTGGGGTATAGTAAAGAGATTGGCTAAAGACAATCTAAAGGTTTTGATTAATGTGCAGTCAATGTGCGTGAGACAACACTAGTTTACCGGTAATACTGCTGACCCATGAGATCCTTAAAAATTATCATAACAATCACTAAAATTTGTGTTCAGTATAAAATAAATTTATAAAGCCACGATGACCTAGTTCAATCCTCCCAATTATTCCACTGATAATATCCCAAGTTGTTAACTAGTAGATTTTTTAATATGTACTTAGTATAAAGTATGTAAGAGTATCATTCTCCAATTAAATACTAGTGACATAATTATCATTGGTAACCATAGATTCAATCTCAGAGGATGACATCTAACAGACCAAATTTACGTAGTTTGTGCTCATACGCAAGTATATGTGGTCTGAAGTAATATGGGATGGTTAAAATATATATTTTAAAAAATCTATATTTTGTCTTATGATCACTTAGTCTTGATTCCATGTATGGCTCATACACTTTAACTCTTGGTTTAGCTAAGAAAATTAGCTGCGAAACTAAATGAACATATGTCACTTTGCTCACAGTTTAACGTGCTCTATTATCTCACATAAATCAAGAGTGAGCAATTGAGCTCTATAGATAGGTCTCGGCTCATACGCCATGAAAGCTCAAGGGCGCATAGTAATAGATGGGTCTGAAATAATATGGCATGAAAGCTCAAGGGCGCATAGATTTTAGATAAGGCGATCATCAAGCTCAATGAGGTTTCTATAAAGATAATATTGTTTAATAAATATTCAAAGTAGCTTATCATTCAACAACTCATTTTGTTCATTCAAATATGAAAATGTTTACAGCTCGACATGATTTTTCATTACAACTAAAGAGATATTTCATGCATAACATTCTAAGACTGACTACATGTTATTCACCTTACACTTCCCAAAGGAGTATTTAGGCTACTATGACAATAAAATCAAAAAAGCTGCAAGAGATAATGAGCATATACTTTGCTCTTACAATGGATAGAATAAAAGACTAAGTAAGGAATATGATACATAAGAACATCTGTAAGTATTCTCTCAATTTTCTTCTACCTTGATCCTTCGTCTTCTCCTTTGTTCACTATGCTTTTCTCTTCCTTACTATGCAGCATCCTTGTGAACCTTCTCTTTTCAGATTAGGGCTCCCCCTTTTGAGTGGAGTTTTCCAACTGAATTTCAATATCTTTTTTAAGTTTTTCCTCTTCCTTTTTATAATACCTTCTCCAGGCCATTCTTCTTCAAGTAGCCATCAATTCCCCCATGAGACTTTGAAGTTAATTAAATTTATTCATTTATTCCATTGGAGTTGAAGCTCTTTGGCATTTGCATTTAATTCTGACACAGGGAACTAGATGAATTTACAGTTTTTGGCCCTCCAAATGTTGGTCCTCCAAATGTTGACTTGAAGCAGCATTTCAAGACAGATTTCAGTGCATGCAACGACATGTTGTGGGAAATGGGTTTCGGACCATTTGGCACCACGGCACGCTTGATGTCTTGGTTTCGGGCAATGCGGCGCTGTGGCGCACTACGACGCCTGAGGAAATAGTGGTATTTGTGTTACAGTGCGCTGTGGCGCTTTGGTCTCGAATGATCTAGAACTACGGCGCCTTGGCTTTCGAACTTCCTGGCACAGTGGCTCGCTGCGGTAGCTAGCTTCAAGAAATCTGGCATTGAGGCGGCTAGCCTAGGGAAATCTGGTGTTGTGGCGCGCTGCAGCGGCTAGCTTAGAGAAATTTGGCGCTGTGGCGCGCTGCAGTGACTAGCCTCGAGAAATCTGACGCTGTGGCGCGTTGCAGCGGTTAGCCTGGTGCTGCGGTGCGCCGCAGGGCGCTGTAGCATGCTAGAGCGCATTGTTGCGCTTTTTTACAAATTATCTTCTATTCTTAATGTTTTATCACTCCTGAGCTGAAATGACATAAAAACACACTAAAACAGCAACTAGTCTTAACAAAAGCATGCATTAAAAATAAGAAACGGACTATAATTATTGGATTCATCAATATTTGGAACTCTTGTTCCTATAATACTTGTGATCGTGTATACTTGCGTAGCAAATAGGCACTTCTCTTAATGGACACCCTTTTTGGTACAATAATGTTATGTAGTTGGAAGTTTGGGATCATTGTTACCTCCAAACTTCTTAGACTAAATTCATAAGCGCCCAGAACATTTAAAACATATTTAGAAGATAGAATTAGCCATTGGCCTTCCTTGAAATTGATTTTATACTATTTAGATCATTACTTGATGTTTTGAATTTTTACATGTCTATTTAAACTCAATGAGCTAAAGCACTAAGATATAACCTCTATTCTAACTTAGAAGGTAACATTTAAAGCAAGAAAATAAAATATGTAGATTCTGAAAGCATAGCACTCTCTAAGGAAATAAGAAAAAGTTTCATTTTTATTTTGAAGTTATTTTATTCCAACTATGAATTACCCAAGAAATTACTGTTTTCGCCCCTACCTAAATTACGGCATCACCAGCATACATATTTTGCATTGCAGGTAATCCGCACACATCTTGTGTCCTTAGCTTCAGCTTAGTTACATGTCGCACATTTCATCTTCTTTTTTACATCTATTTTGAAGAAAGGCTATATAGGTAGAATTTCTTTCGTGAGATAAAGTGGTAGCAACAATTGCGAACCCCAAACAATCACACTTTTTCTTGAACACTGTCTCCGACAACAACAAATTTGAAGAGCTATCCTTTGTGAGAATTCAGGCAAAGCAAGATCTACTTGTAAGAAAAGCATTTCATCCAACAATTAATAAGGAAATCTCAATCCATTATATTAGGTTGAGAAAGAATACATAAGAATAATAATCATCCATCTTTAGCTTAAATTATCTAAACCGATGTTTAGTAATTATTCTTCATGTCGCGAATAACAGATACAACTCAAAGATTTGATTCCTGATAGTACAAATTTCATGTATTATTGCCTTCATTCTCTCCGATTCACATCTGTTTGCGTTATGCATGCTCATCATGATTTTCCATTGGGATTGTCTTCTTATAGGCATTTTTGGTTTGAAGTGTCTGGCTCTGTTCATATATAGATTTGCTGGGTATGTGGTTATTTTCAAGCGTGCCTGCAGGTATTATGTGATCGAACCTCAAATACTAATTATGAACAAGTGCATTTTAAAGATTCCAACACTACTTATTAGAAGATTCTTGCATCACTATTGGACATACAAAGATTTGCCATTAACTTGGAGTTCTCTTATTTTCCTTAGATGCTTTTATATGTAAGCTTAGTTATGTCTGTGTCCTCCCCGTATTTGAGGTCTCTTATATAAGAATTTCATTAATGCACATGATTTGAATTAGGCCATGTTTTTGGATAGTCTTAATACAAAGCCAAATCCTTTTCCAGAAAAAACCCCAAAGGAAATTTCGATAGTGCGATATGATGACATTAGCAAAGGTTTGAAATCCTTACGCTACAATATCTTGGAACCTAATCTCCAAACTCTCTCTCTCTCTCTCTCTCTCTCTCTCTCTCTCTATGCCTCTCTTGTGATATTGCCGTATATAAATCAATATTTATAACATCAAAATGGACTTGCCAAGACAAAACACAACGAACATATCCCCAGCATTCTAACTACTTTGATTCACTTATAATGGCTCCCATAGCTTTAGCCCTTCTGTCTCTCCTAATGTGCTTCTTTCCAAGCTTTCATAGCATTGACGCAAAGGATAACATAGTTATAAATGTTGAAGACTATGGTGCCGCTGGTGATGGAATTACTGATGATACCATGGTGCTTTTTTATTTTTCTCATCGCACATAGTATAGAAGAGTATATTTGTGCTATTATTTCGCTTCATCTAACGCTGTATTTGCAGGCCTTTCAGAAAGCATGGAAAGTAACTTGTTCTTCCAGCGGCTCTGCATCTCTTGTGGTGCCTAGTTACAATACTTACCTCCTTAAGCCAATAGTTTTTTCCGGGCCATGCAAATCCCAAGTGTCTGCAATGGTGAGTCAAAATATTCATATTATATATGTATATATATATATACATATATAAATAAAGATAATTTGTGAATTATATTTCAGATCAAAGGGGTGATCGAAGCTTCAGCTAACATGTCAGATTGGAGCAGCAAGGATCAGAGGACATGGATCCTTTTCAGCCGTGTTGATTATCTGAGAGTGGAAGGGGGCGGCACCATTAATGGCAATGGGCAAGTTTGGTGGAGAAACTCTTGCAAAGAAGACAAATCTCTAGTAAGATGCTCTAATGACATTTATTCTCTTCCTTTTTTAATAGAAAAAGAATGAATTATGTAAAAGTATTCAACTCAAAAATAGATTATAAATATAGACGTTTGACCAACTCTTGCATGATAGAATGATTAAAATATTTTATGATATGATATTTTAATCAATACAAAATTATAAAATTTGAATAATGAAGACATTTACCAAATCTCTATACTGTGTATGGCATTGCATGTACGTCCCTGCCTCAGCCCTGCAAGGATGCCCCAACGGTATGGATTTAATTTGCTATAATCTCTCGATTTCTTAATCAAACATCTATATAAATTCCGTACTCTAAAGTAATATATTGCTGCAGGCCTTAACATTCAGATTATGCAACGACTTAACGGTGGAAAATTTGCATTTGAAAGATAGCCAACAAATTCACATGAAATTTGAAAAATGTAGCAATGTCTCAGCCTCCGCCATTAAAATCGAAGCACCAAAGGAGAGCCCGAACACAGACGGAATCCATATCTCAGAAACCAATAATATTCAGCTAAATTACTGCAATATTGGAACAGGTGATCTGCAGTACTTAAACTTGCATAGGCACTCTTAATATTATGTGTGTCGTATTGAGCTAATCATTCATATGCACAGGTGATGATTGCATCTCTATTGTAAGTGGATCTCAAGGCGTTAAGGCTACAAACATCATTTGTGGTCCTGGCCATGGTATCAGGTGCATATAAAGGCTTTACATATATATATATGATCCTTGAAAAATAAAACTTTTGATTAAATTATATTATTGATAAAAAATGTGCATTAATTCAACGAAATCAATTGATTGTGCACAAATTACACTTTGTTTAACATTATCTCAATATTTTAAAGAATTTAAAATTGAAAACCTCTCTGCTAAGGTCCCACATCATGTGCTAGGTCTCTTAGAATGATTCATCTATGATTCCCAAGACATCTTTGGCACCTCTTAAAGCTTATGAGATCGAGTAATCGAAGAATAAAAAAAATTGTTGTTGTCGAACAGTGATCACAAACACAGATTCACACAACACAACACAAAACACAAAATTCAGGTGGTTGGACGCCTCCTAGAAAACGTAGGAATTAATATTTTCAAGCATGAGATCTCTTACACTACTAGTGTTTCAATTAAATGGTACCCAAGCTGAATATGCTTTGTTTTGACATTGAAAGAATCATTCTTGGTTAGAATAGCAGAATTATAGTGGTCCATATGCAACCTGTTATTCTTCTACCCTTTGCCTAACTCTTCCATAAAGCTTCACAACTAGATTGTTTATTTGCTTGCCTTTGTGATTGGAAAGTATTCTCCTTTAGTAGTAGATAGTGCTATAATATTTTGTGGCTTAATAATCTAGCTTACAATAGTGCTTCTAATAGTAAAAACATATCATATAGCACTAATGTTGATGTCCATGCATCCTACTAAATAATGTCTGCATCATCTTGTAGCTTTTTTTCAGATCCTCCAAAACACAAAGTTTTGTTCATCGTTGCTCCCAATTATCAGAAAATCTATTTAACGACTTCCCAATGCACCTTCCCTGGATTGTTCAAACACCTACTAACTACTTCAACTTCATGAGCAATGTTTGGATGCCTACAAATCCAGACATACATTAAGCTTCCGATAATAGGGCCTTTTATTTTCCTTTTTATTTACTTTCTCTCCTCATAGTCCTCCGGCTACTCTTTATTTGACAATTTGAAGTGACTCCCCAACTATGTGTCGAGCGGCTTCGCCGCATCCATGTTAAGCATTTACAAATTCTCTTAACATAGTAATGATGGCTCAACTTCAGGGATCTTCTCCTCCATGTTTCTTATGGTTTTTTATCCTATGAATTTGTTTAGTGCTTCTGAGATCTTTCATCTTGAATTCTTTTGATAAATGTACATGAGGTAATTAATAATTCCCATATTATTTTTTCTAATTAGCATGACCTTTACATATAATAATGATATTTGAAGTGATGGCTATCAAGCTATTTGAAGTAATAGAAATTGTCTGCCTGACATCATGTGTACTAGTTACCCAACATGAAATTATCAAATTTTATACCACTGCCTTATTGCCTGCTTGAAGTGGCATAAAAATTTGATACTGACAACCAATGTCAAATGCTTCACAATCAGATGCACAAATATCTCAACCATTGTAGACATAGACAAAACTTCTTGATGGAAGTAAGGTGGTAGGATTGTATATATAATTTGAGAGACTTTGGAGAGGCTTTTTGTGAACTAAATGATGTCAAAATGGTGCAAAAATTTCATCGGTATAATGGACTTGTAGTCATAAAACTTAAACAATAATTTTCTTATGATTTTCTTTGGATTTTATGTAATGGATAAAGAAGGGAATGAAACTATGTCGCAACATAACTTTTGTTTGACTTTGCATAAAATGGGGAGAAATGGAGGGTTTTTAATCCACATCTTGGATTTTTAAATATTATTCACACCTTCAAAACTTTTGATTATGCACACCGAATGAGAGCAATGACTAGCCACACTAACATAAGATAAATTACTAGGATTATGCACACCCTAATGGCCTTGCCGCTATGCAGACACACAAGGTTGAAGTAATTAACCATACTCCATGAATACTCTCGCGAGAGCACCATTCTCATAAAAGAGGAAGAAAAGTATATTTCATTTGCCATTCTCTTTTAAATGACATACATAAAATATAAATAAAGGTAGGCATCCCATCATATTCCATGGCATCCTTTCACATCCCACCAATATACATAAATATAACATAAATATAGAAACAATAATGCATGAAAACTAACAACATACCTCACAAAAATTGAAACATAATAAGACATACGGCACTACCAACATAAATAAAAATAATACAACTCAAAACACAATACAATATGATGCAAAACTCACTTAACCTTCAACTATGCTCCGTGCAAATGCCGAGTCATGGGTATCCTTCTTATATACTCGCTATCCTGCTTCACTTCCTTTCATTTCGTCATAAGGCAAACACTTAAACCTTTATCGGATGAATTAACAATAGCTTCTTTGGGGTAGCACTTGTTGAAATTGTGACACTGAGGAACACAAACTATTCACACAAGCGCAACAAAAACCACAATATTTATTTAATTCAGTGAGAATCATCTACGTTCATGGGAAGGATAGGAAAATATTTCATTAAACAAAAGATGGGAGAAGGATGCTATAAGCTTTAAATGGCTTTAAATCATATCTAATGGCTACTTTAAAACAAAAAAAATAATAGCCCTCAAAAGCATAAAATTAAGCATTTCTTCCCTAAATAGATTGTAAAACATCTTATGGATTTATTCTTAGATCCAAATAAAAGCAATTTATTATATTATTAGGATGAAGAGACATGTTGGAACGTTTGTCAAGTGATTGAGCATGCTCAAGTGCTGCCTCGTCGGCCCAAAATACACAACTTCACAGCATCCATGCATCCAAGCGTGGACTTCTCGACCAAAAATGTGCCCAAACATTAAGTTGAGGGCTTGGGCATGAACAGCCTTTGTCCTGGAGTTCGCTCTAAGTCCATTACGCATCCATTTCATCTCCTGTTGGTTTGTAACCCATATAAATTCATTCTAAGGCTTTTCAAGCTCCTTTGATCTTCCAAATTGAGCAATAAACCCATTCACTTTGTTCAACTCATCTCCACATCTATGAGTATTTATATTGGTGCTAAATTTAGCTCCAAATGACATAAATAACCCCAAGTTTGGTGTTTCAAATGAAAAAGATACAATTTCCATATTTGCTTAGCGCGCCCAAGTGCCCGTCTCTTAATTTTATGCTGCTTAAATAGCCTCTATATAGTGCATCAGGCGCTTGAGTGCACTATATGTCTACCTCTCGGCCAAGATGGCAGAAAAACAGCGAGTCTCGTTCAAAAAAAGACTTTTGTCTAGGAGCCCATTATGGCCTGATTTTGCATATGTTACGACTTCAGTCGGCTCGTAACACTTTCAAATGTTTCATAAGCTTCAAAAAGCATCAAAACTGAGGGCCAAACTCTGTTTTCTTTGTTCCAATTCATTTCTACAAAAGCTTCTTAGCTTGTAATGATTGAACAATCCAGCTTATATGATATTTTCTATTAGATGCATTCTTGCATTGCTATGATCTTCATTATATTTAACCAATTTTCTATTCTTTTACTCTCACTAATTTGCAACTCTAATTATTTACAATCTACAATCATCAAAATTTTATTTTAAATCATGGCTATGCTCTATTAGATTCGACATAGTTGGCCATTCATATTTCAGGCATAAGTTCTTTTGGCTAATACATTAAATAGTTTTTTTCCGATTACTGAACTACTAGTTCTACAGTTGATCCCAAATTACTAGAGATATTGTACGATCCTTATCGTTGTCTAAATTGTGAAAAGGGTCACTATTATGATGCTCAACCACGAGTAAGCAAAATAAGAGCTAGTTTGATGCCTTGCATGATCCAAGCATGCTCTAATATCAACATAAGATTGAATGGTTGCTCTAATAGCAAAATGATGGCAAATGGAAGCACACTCAAATAAGAAACTATTGGTGAAAATGACAAACAATATTATAAAGAAGATATAGGTATTAAGAAGATGGGAGATAAATGAAGGAGAAGGAAACTTTTCCTTTGCACCTTAAAACTTGTATCCTCAAGACTTGATAGCTAAGCCACTATAAGTACTAGAGCACTCCAAAAGAAGGCAAGAAAGTTTAAATTACCCTAACAATGAAATAGCTAACAATCTTAAAATTAAGCAATTAATTAATTAAAAAATATTCTAATTATGCATACATGCACATTCTTTTTTAGCATTTTTCTTTTTATCACCTCCATTTTTAGTAAATATAGCATTAAAATATATGCTTCTAATGTATTTAATAAAAGTAATGAATGTGTATATTCATTTACACATCTTAATTAAGTTTTAATAATTTACATTTCCTTATAAAATAGATGGAATTCTAATGTTTTTTGTGTTAAGAAATCCTCTCTTGTTTAGAAACAATAATGAAAATCATTTCTTTAACAGCATAGGGAGCTTAGGACAAAGAAACTCTAAAGCTCAAGTATCACATGTGATAGTCGACAAAGCACAATTACGTGGCACCGCAAATGGTGTTCGCATCAAAACATGGCAGGTACTTAATCACTGCAATTCACTTGCTCAAATTTTTAGTACTATTAAATACTCTGTTATTCTTAAAATTGTAATATTACTATTTCTAACAAACTGCAAGTCTCTTAAGTCAAAAGGAGCGACAGAATAAGATACTAATGAGATAAAACAACAAAAAATAAGATTAAGAGAAGGAGAGGGAAGGGGATCATGTCTTATTTAGATTAAGGATCTCAATAAAACGAGAGATGCTGTGCTTGTGAATTCTCAAGTGCAGTTCAAGTAGGTGCCTTGAAGTGCAGTGCGCCTAGGCACATAGCAAAGTGCGTCCATGTAAGCTAAATCAGAATGAAAGTGTAGAGTTCAAGTGTGTTTTGGATAATTCACTGAGCATTTGAAGGTTTTGGGCAAGCCACGAATCAAGTAGAGGTAATATAGACATGAGAAGAGACCAGCACGACACCCGGATGTTGGGTTGATTTACTTGCGAGCTCGCCTAGGTGCCCAGGTTCTGTTACAGCGCTGGAACAAAGGGCCAAAAGCTTGGCTGCACAGGCAACCTCAAGCCCTCATCGCGGTGGATTCGATAAAGCCTAGGGTATGTGGACGTGCTCAGGTGCCCATTTCACCAGCCAAAATAGTGGGACTTATGCCTGGGCTACATACAGGCAGATCGTTGAATGGTACAGGAACATGCCCAAACATTAAATTGAGCTATAAATATAATTTTAAAACACTTTTGGGAATTGAGATGTATTGGGAAATCAGGGTTTTATGAGTGAGTGTTGAGCTAGCTAAGAGCATGAGGGTTGTTTGGACCTTAATTGAAGGAGAAAGCAATGCGAGCATGAGGGTGCCGTGACGGATAAGCTTAATGTTTGGAGCTCAAGAAAAGCTCCAAAGATAAATGTGTATAAACTCTTAAAATCCTATTCTTATTTCATTGTGAATTTATTTGTCATTTGGCTGCATGATTAATTCAAGTTAAGTTTTTCACATCAAATTTGGGTGTTTGATTGCTCTGTTTGTCTTTGTTTTTGTTAGTTGTTTGCTTATGGTTCTAAAGGCACTAAACGCAGTATCGTTGCTACCAAACAAAAAAAGGAGAGTGATGAGAGACAAGAATCGATAAAGGAGGCTGGCCAACAACCAAACAAAAAAACAAAAGCAAAACAATCATTATACTGCAGCCCATCGATGAAATTCTGATGCAGAACCAGCAGGAATCACCAAACGAACCGAAGCAGTATGGCGCCAAGCCAATCAGCAACCAAAACTCACAAAAGAGACTTGGGACAAAATTAGTCTTACCAGAGTAAGAAATATAGTCTTAGATATAATCTTATTCAAGGCAGGTTGATTTATTTTAAGACCTTATATTATATTAGGGTTATTATTATTATAATCATAATTATTATTTTATATAATTTGAATTAGTATATCTGTTTTGACATAATAAAATTTGCAATACAAAATATAAGTAGCGCGCCCTGGTTACGGTCTGCTAACCGCCATGGCATGCTACGATGCCTCTCTCTCGGGTGCTGGTCGTCGTGGCATGCTACTGTGCGCTGTGGCGCCTATGTTACAACTAGACTTTCAATTTTGTTCTGAATCGTCTCATAACCTCTTGGAAGCTCATCGGAGCTCTATTAGCATCTCCATTATAATCTAATTGGTCTCCAAAGCATAACACTCCCACTTGGAGACCTTTTGGAATCGTCCCTTGTTTTACCTTGATTCTTCATTGTCTTCTTGAATCTCTATCAAGAATGTAGTGTGGCTCACCCCCCGTTCTCTTGCCACGTACCGAGGCCAACTGAAGCAGCACATAGCTTCAGTTTCTCCATTGTTACCACTTTTGTAAGCATATTGATGGGATTCTTAGTAGTGTGAATCTTCTCCAATCCCGATTGCCATCTTCCAATAGTATCATGATGAAATGGTACCGAAGTTGTATATGCTTCATCCTGGAATGAAATGCTACATTCTTCGTTGTCACTATAGAGCTTCACATCCTCCTGCTCCTTACCCAATTCCACCATAAAACTTCTTAGCCAAATCATCTCCTTACTTGCCTCAGTGATGGCGACGTACTCCGCCTCCGTGGTTATAACGCCCCTAATATCAAATTAGGAACCAAATTCAATATTAGGGTGTTACCATAGCACTTAATATTAAATTAGAAGGAAACTAATCCAATATCAAGTGCTATGTGGCCAATAATCTTTGTAAAGTAGATAAATTAAGTGGTAAAATATACAAGTAGAAAATATGCAACAAGTAAATACATCCAATTCACTACCCAAACCAAGTAAGTAAATAAATGTAAATTCATCACAAAAATAAGGTAAGAATATCGCATAAATTAATTATTACAAATTGAATTAAATGAAATTAAAGTAAATTTCTTTCATCATTACTAAAGCAGTAAAAGAGTGCGGAAGCAGAATCTTTAGTCTACAAATGGCCGGTGCCAGTTCTAGCTCCACTATTCAGAAAATGCTCTTGATCTACCGTATTTAATTTTAAATATGATAGGGCACAACCAAAAAAATAAAAATAAATGATTAGACTAAAAAGTCTAAGTATATTTTAATATTTTGTTAAGTTTTAATTTAAGTTTAGTTGGATATCACATATGCAATTTTAGAATTAAAGACTATAAGCAGAGCACTAAGAATCAAAGTAAGGGTAAAAAATGTTATAAAAGATAGTAAACAAAGTAAAGAGTAAGAACTTACAAATAAGTTTGCTCTAGCCTGCAGCAACAAGGGAAAATAGGTATCCTAATAAGACTAGAAACTACTAAAGCGCATATAAAAGTATACAATTAAATATATGAATATGTTCAATGAACATTATGCTAAGTAAAAGAGATTGGAGTAGTGAAGCATAAAATGAATGTGAAATAGCATACACTGCATAGAGTAAAGACTGTAAGGTAAAGTAAACTATAGTATAAAAGTAAGAACTGAACTGTATAGTAAAGTAAAGTAAAACTTAGCCACATGAACTAAGTAAACATAGTCAAAGAATATGATAAGTATGTATTGCTCAAAGGCTATGAAAAATACCCACAATCAATAAGATTATGATAATATAATGTTAATTATTCAAGTTATTTTATGTATTATGTTCTATGGGCATAAACTACAAAATGAGTGAGGACTTAAGCATGTCTAACTAAGTAGAAAAGTGGGGTCTCCAAAATACACACATTCCCCATTTAGGATATGTGAGGTATCTTTATTACTCTATAGCTTGCCCTGGCTTGACATCCTACATATGAAACCCCTTAGTTATATTTTAAGAATATTTTATTTATGCACACTGTTTTTATGAATGTTCAAGGTTGTAGTCTCAAAAAAAGAAGTGTTTCAAGGAATTCAAGTAATTGTAAATTATGTGATATCCATTGTTGTCTAAGATTTAGATTATCTAACTTATTCATTGGAGTTGATTAAGTTCCCAATTGATTTAAATATATCAATCTCTAAGTCAATTAAAAGTAATACTACAAGTAAACTATGTTTGGAAAAATGGTAGTTTGATTTGATATTTATGTAAATGACAAAGTTATTTATATATATAATTATGCAACATGAGGCTAGTACTATACTAATTCTAAGCCACATAATCTTTATTGTTGGCTAGATTCAAGGCTTAAGGAGCTAATGGGAAAAGGCAAAGATTATAGATTCATAACACTTAAAAGGTGTAAGGTATAGGTTCACTACTAACATCTAACTAAGGTAACCTAAATTGGATTGGATCCTCGCTCATTAAGTCACTAAAATAACTAAGAACTCTATTGGAGGTTCTATGTGTATGGGAGAGGGAAAGGTTGCAAACTACAAATTCTATGTTGGCTTATGATTATATGGTTTCTAATGCTTGAAAGAGAGTTAAATGGTGATTAGGGAACTTAAGGCAAGATTTAAGACAAGAAGGGTAAGCTCAATGAACCTAATTCTATATACTAGAGTAAAGGTGTATTAAAGGCTAATTACACCTATTGGATAGATTAGCTATACTAGGAATGGAAATTCATCAAGATTAGGGATTTACATCATAAATATCTCTCTTAATGTTGAGTCTGGAATCACAAGTTTACTAATCTACACAAGGCATCTAACTACACTAGTCCAATCTAAATATCAAATTAAAGTGATATGAAAGTTAAAATAATTAAACAGGCTTGCTGTCCTAAGGAATTAAGGCATATACATACAACTATCAAATTAATAATAATCCCATAATATGAAGGACTTAGGAGCCAAATACCCAAGTTATCCAAATATTATCCAATCACAAAATTAGTAGCAAATATGCAATCCACATATCATAAGGAGAAGAATGACACTAAATTAGTTAAAATTGGACTGAAAAATTATTTTGGGACTCATAATTATTGTTAAATAGTGATTAAGTAAATTATGCTTTGAATCCTAAATTAACTTATACGATTGTATTCATCTCATTTTTATGAAAAAATAATATATAATATTGTATGATTTGAATGTGTATATTTAAAGTTAGGATTAAACTTACATTTGTATTAATATAATTAATTAAACTTAATTAATTAAATTCAACCATGTGCATCAATGATAACCGCCAAGCACAGAAAGCAAAGTGGCGCGGAAATGCAGTATGTGGAAAATGAGGTTGGCAGACGAGACTTTCCCAAGCTTTAGTGGCCAAATTTTAATGTATTTCATGTAAACCTCAAATGAGCTCATCATGTCTTACTTAAAGATTAATTTAATAAATCAGTCAATTATTTTTTGCATGATTATATACATGGTTTACAAGGTTCTAAATATTTATTTGATGTTATAGCTATGCTAATTTAAAATATATAATGCATTAGATATGAAATATTGAAGGACTAGCTCAATAATAACACAAATTATAAAGGTGGAACACAACTTGAATTACCTTGAGATCTATTATTCATTTCTTTCTCAACTTTGATATTTATTTTATATCTACATAACTTAATGTTTGAATTAGAAAATGAATTTAGTGAGGTGAAATCAATTAGTGTCAAAATAGGGTCAATTCATTGTGTGGATTGGTAGAATTTGCTTTCTATTTGGGCTCAATCGCAGTTTAGCTCTACTATGATGATACTTTCCATTTGTGTTATCCTATGTTGTGGGTTTAAATCTAATTGATAGTGGTCTCTTTTAGCAATGATGATATTAATCAAGTATTTAATATATGCCTTCTGATTTAAATAGATAATACATAAAATATCTTCCATTGTTGGATTTGTTAGTTAATTATTGGCCATTGGTAGACTATTTAATATTGTTATCATGTTAATTAGTTAAATCACAACTGTCATAATTTACCATATGATTTGATTTGGGCCATCCATTTTCCTTGAGGTGATTTTTCATTATAGTATGACATTTAATCCACATCGTAGATCTAACAGAACTTTGCCAATGCAATCTAATTTATTGATCTCTATTCCATTGTACTTAAGGCACTATCGTTAGAACTTAAATGTTGATATGATAGTTGCAATTTCTTCTAATATATTTAAATAATTATTAATGTTTTACTTAATGAAAAATCATAGAAATTTTTGATTAAATTGTTACAAACTAAATTGAATTTGTACCTTCTTCAATCTAACTTCAAATGAGTTATATTTTTTCATGCATGCTAATTAAATTGCATATAATCTAAATATACATTTATTTTCTTGAATCTTTTGATCTAAAATTTTTTCCTTAATGTTTCTTAAAAATTTTCTTTTTAGAATGTGGACATATTTGGATTTTATTCAAATAAAATTAGGGTAGGTTAAATCATAGAATGACTTAGGTTAGTTACATAAAGGGTCTATAAATTATCTCTATAATCTCAATCTAATAAACTCAACATGTAGATCTAAAGAAAGAGAGCTTACATTAAAAAAGGAAAATTTTATGGAAGGTGGAGATGAGCATGGAACGGTAATTAATTGAAAATTAGCTTCTTCATGCATGCTAATTAAATTGCATATAATCTAAATATACATTTATTTTCTTGAATCTTTTGATCTAAAATTTTTTCCTTAATGTTTCTTAAAAAATTTATTTTTAGAATGTGGACATATTTGGATTTTATTCAAATAAAATTAGGGTAAGTTAAATCAAAGAATGACTTAGGTTAGTTACATAAAGGGTCTATAAATTATCTCTATAATCTCCATCTAATAAACTCAACATGTAGATCTAAAGAAGGAGAGCTTACATTAAAAAAGGAAAATTTTATGGAAGGTGGAGATGAGCATGGAACGGTAATTAATTGAAAATTAGCTTCTTTTTTTGATTGAAGGGGTGGTATTTCAATTGGGAACTTCCTTGAAGTGGATTTTTGTGTGATATGACCTCTAAATGGTATGGAAGATGAAGATGTTGGAACTTACTCAAAGTAGAAAATGGGTCTTAATAGATGATTTCATGGGATATAAATGTAATACCCTAGTGCTAGATCAGGGATATTCTAATCCAAGACTAAGGGTTATTATAGTACTAATATTGAATTAGTAGAAGCTAACTCACAATTAAGTACTCTGTGGTTAAGAATCTTATGAGATAGGGAAAATAAAGGAAATAAAAATAAAATAAATATATGCATATCTATCATTCAAACCATCCAGAAATAAGAAAATTCAACATCCATCACATAAATAAAAGTAATAACATCCAGAGTTATATAGTTATACAAACTATTTTAAAAGACATAATAACACTCATCCTCATGGGTAAATATAAATAAACAAACTGGAAGAAAGAGTCTTCAAAGCTACTTTCCAGGTCCAACCTCTAGAATGTAGTCAGGATCACAACCAAGCTCATGGTCTTCCATATTTGGCATTTAATATGGAAGGGTACAACCAATAAAAGAAGAAGTGCTTCGACTTAAAAAGTCTAAGTAGATTTTAGGGTTGCTAAAATTAATTTTAATTAAAGGATATCACATTTGAAATTTACAGTTTGTTTTAAGCAGTGCACAATGCAAGATCAAGGAAGGTACTGAAAGTAAAGAAGTGACTAAAAAATAACAAGTAAACAAAAGTAAATATGCATACAGTGAAAGTTGCTCATGTCTACATAAGACATGCTAAATAAAAAAAGACTATATACAGCTATATATGTATGCTAGTTTGCACATGGAAATGATTGAAAAACATATATATCCAACAATAAGTATATTGAGTGAATATAAAAATAATGCAATAAAATTTAACTATAAAACTATGTAAGAAATACATTGCATGAAATATATTAGTAAAGCTAAAAAGCAAAGTACTAAAGTAATAGTAAGTAAGCTAAATCTCAATCTCAAGGATTGAATAAACTTAGAAGTACAGTAAAAAGACTATATAAAGTAACATTAGTACAAAATTAATAAGATTATGTCATATAAAATGTTAATTTAATTTATTTTATTTAATTGTGTAATGTGGAAAGATTACAAAATAAGTGAGTAGTTATGCATGTTTGCCCAACCTTACGAAACAGGGTCTCCCATTACACACAAATTCCCCTCTATGACATGTGTGGTTTCCTAATCCCTCCATAGCTTGCCCTGGCTCAAAATATGTCTATACAGAGTAATCCATCGCATGAAACCCCAATGTATGTTGTTTAATGTTTTCTTTATGCACATTGTGTAAATTAATGTTCAAGGATTTTGTCTCAATGCAATGCAGCACTTAAGGATATTTAAGGTCAATTGTAAATTATGTGATGTTCGCTGCTTTCAATTTTAACTGTCTACCTTAATGATTGGGGCTAATCAAGCCCCCCATTTGGTTTAGACATTAACTAAATGTTTAAGTCATTTAAGGAAATATATACTTATATATATATATATATATAGTACTAAAAATATTGATTTAAAAGTAACATTATTTTAATTAGAAAATATATTAAAGTGTAATTTATATTATTAGCTCATAACACCTATCCTAAATCTAAATGCTCTCTAATTAATGTCTATCCTTATACTAAAATGTAGGATTTAACAAAAGTATGTTACTAAGGGTTTCTTAATTGCATCTCAAAAAGGTTTCTAAGGTTCAAGTTCCTTTAATTGCTATAAGAGTTTGCTAACATATCTAAGAAAGGGTGGCTTATTAAGTTTTAAGCTACTGGCTCTTTCCCTTCTAAACCCTAGATCCTATCAATAAGGTTCAATAATGGATTAGTCTAAATTGGGTCTAATTATTCTATCACACTCACTAATGTTTACTCATCTATCTCACTAATGCTAATTTTCATTACTTATTATCTAAGGTAAGGGCAATCCTAGTCTAGAACCATCTGATTCTTGAAGGTTTCCCAAGCTAGTTATTAAACTAAGGAAACTTATGAGTGAAGCGTTAATGAACAAAACCCCTATTTGCTGATCTATAATATCCTCCTATTAATTTATAATACAATCCTACATATTTTATTTCTCTCCTAAAGGATTGGATCCATGCCCAATGGAATAAGGGTTAGCAAAATATAGGTTAATCTAACCGTTATCCCGACTTATAACGTTCTCTAATAATTAGTCAAATCATAACAAAGTTCAGCCTAAGTCTACTTGGAGATTATGGAAGCTAATAGGGAAAATCCCCAATTTTTAATTCAAATATTATGTTTAGGTTCAAAAATTGGGATTCTTAATTTGATGTCCAAATGGAATAAAATCTGTTGATTGACAATCCTTGTAGTCTAAGGATTATAATGACATGCATTAGGATCAATTTAGAACAAATAAGTCTTAATTATACATTAATCATCCTTAATTGTGATTAAAAAAGCTATTATTAAATTAATTATTAAACCTAAAATTTAATGTCATTTTATTGTTCAACTCATTTTTATGATCATTTTGATATATAATTTCAATATGTTTGGTTTAGTATTTAAGAAGTTATTAAAATAATTTTAATATGTTTGGTTTAATTTCATTAGATAAGGAATCTTCTGCCAAATACTCCTTTATTATTAAAAGAGTGTGGTCAGGTTCAGGTGAATCGGTTGGGCCATGAGGCCTAGCACAATACCACATAGATTGGCAATGTTTATCCCCATCCTCAGCATGAAAAATTGAGATTCAAACCAGAAATTCTCCTCACTCAAGCCATCTGACGGGGCATTTGAAGTATCAAAATGTTCCCAGTGAGCTGGCCTACATGATAGTATAAGAACTCCAATATGGTAATGCCCTAAGCCTACTCCACCGATAGCCATGGCTAGGGTTTACTATGGTGGGAGAATTCTCCCTCCATAGAGCACCCCATGGCACAATGAAGATCCCCTCATGTTCACCGGGTCGAGGTCGACCTAAGGAGCCCCAAGTCGTGACCTGGGTGCCAGTGGATCTCTGGATGGCTATTCAGCCAGAGCACAACATTGTACAGTCTCAAGATCATTAACCATCAATTAGGCTCACACAAGGCTAGTTGATTGCATCAATCAATCCTATAATTATTAAAATAGGTAATCAAACAATCAACATAAAAATTGATGGGAAAGCTTAAAGAGGATTATGGGTACTAGGTGTCCATTAGGTTGCTCCTTCTTCAGATTCATCTATCATGCCAAGAGGTTGAGAGCACCAGATCACCTTCCTAATAGATAGCACTATGTATGACAAAGAGAATGAGGCCATTTCCTTCAAATTTGGTAGAGAAAAGAAGCTGGATGGTCAGAGACCGTAACTCGACCCAGATGCGTGCAAGTGTGGCTGAGCTAGAGAAGATGATAGAGCACAGTGCTCTGTCGCTTCTTTACTACCAGCCCAATCAGATGTCACTACTCTAATCACGGGATCTGATTTACCATGGGTGTTACTTCAGTCGTTAGATTTGGGCCCTGATTATGTAGCCAAGATTAGATCCACTATGTATTTGATATGATCCATTAGATCAGCATTTTGATTTAGACAGGATGGCTCAAATCATTAGTTCTAGTTGTCCTGTGTGATGCAGCAGACGAGGGATCACACACCTTTCTGTTAATGAATGGGTTTATTCGTTGGAAAATTAATTAATTTTTATTTGTTCCATTTTAATCAATAATAATTTATATAATCTTAATTAATCAAGTATAGTTGATCAAATGAGCTTTAAAAAGGCCCAAAAATTCATCCTTTATAAATTTGGGTTTGAAGAATTTAAAATGTAATTAGATTTTTTATTGGAGATCAAAATAATTTTCATATTTTTCTAATTATTTAAATTGTTTATATTATTTATTAAAATCAAACGACTTTCAAATTAGCTCAAATTTTCAAGGGTTTCTCTAAATAGTGTTTGGAGACTAATGGATATGTTTCTATGATAATTAGACTAACTAAAATTAGGTAACAATGCTAGAGTTATTATAAACTCATCCTCTTAAAAGAGTTGTCATCCTTGATGCCCTAATGATTTTATCATTTAGAATATACAATGTTTATAAATTGGAAAATAATAGATTACAAAAATAGCTAATTATAAAAAGAGTTCTGGGTATTTCTTCTGCATTTCTTTTTTCTTTTCCCACGTGGCTTCCTCAATAGAATGATTTTGCCACTAGGGCTTTACCATCGAAATGCTGTGGTTTCTAAGCTTCTTAAAATATCTCCACAAAACGTTGTTGTCTTAAAAACTTAAGTTAGGATCTAGTCAGGTTGCAACTCAATAGTAGGAATCTGGATTTGCTAGTTCGGATATAGTAAATATCTCCTTAGGGAAGATACGTGGAAGACGTTATGCACTGTAAGAAAATCTTCTGGCAGATTAAGCCTATATGCTGGTATCCCTACTTTGGCAGTAATTATAATTGGTCTAACATATATAGGAATCAATTTGCTTGACACTTCAAATCTCTGAATTCTTTGTATCAGACTAATTATGAGGTAAACTTTCTCTCCCACTAGAAATTCTAATAGACGATGGTGACTATCATGATATTTATTTTGTCTATCCCAAGTCACCAACATATTCTTCTTAATTAGTTAGAACTTTCTTATTAGCCTCCTCAACTAAGATAGAACCATACAATTGAGCATCACCTACTTTAATCCAAGCCAAAGGGTAGTATTCCTTCTACCATAATGTGCTTTAAAAGGAGCCATACCAATGTTGGCTTGATAACTATTGTTGTAATCAAACTTAACTAAGGCTAGCTGCTCTTCCCAAGATCGTTTAAAATCCTATTCACACAAATGCAATAGATTTTTCAGAACCTGATTCACCATTTCAGTCTATATCAGTTTAGGATTAGAAGGTTGTACACATAGTATGGTTTGTTCTCAAATTTTGTTGAATAGCTAACTAAAAATGAGAAGTGAATCTACTATCACAGTATGAAAAGATGATTTTTGATGTACCATGCTAACGGATAGCTTCTTTTATATAAACCCTAGCCAACCTTTCAACTGAATTAGTATGTTGGCTAGGTATGAAATGAGATGATTTTCTTAACCTATCAATAATAACCTAGATTGCACCGGGACCGAATTTACACTTCGACAAACCCATTACGAAATTCATCGAAATGTCGGTCCACTTCCATGTGGGAATCTGAGGGATTTCAAAAGTCCTCCAGGTTTCTGGTGTTTTGCTTTCACTAAGCAACAGGAATGTCATTTTGACTCAAAATCAATTCTCTTTTCATGCCTGACCACCAGAATGATTTTTAAGATTTGATACATTTTACTGCTCCTAAGGTGAATAATGTCCAAAATTTTGGGCTTCAGCAAAAATTTCTAACACCAGTTCTTTATGAAAGCATACTCTTTCCTCTTGGAATATAGAGTCACTGCCTTTCAGCTTCAAATTGGACCTCTTACCACTTTCAATATTCAACTTGAATTTAGAATAACCCTCATCCTTTTCCAAGTTGTTAAAATTTTGTCCTTTATCAGAGGCCCTGCTTGACACACAAAAAAAGGATACACAAATTAACTATTCTAATTAGCTCAATCTGTAACTATTCAAATTCATCTATCAATCACTATTGAATTACAAAGTGATTTGATCACTTTTCTACTTAGCGTAACGACTACAGCATTTACCTTGCTAGAGTGATACTGAATCTCCAATTCTTAATCACAAATTAGTGTTAGTCACCTTTTTGTGTACAATTTAACTCTTTTTGCATGAAGATATACTTCAAACTTTGATGGTCTATGAATACTCTCTTTGTACCAAATAGAGTTAATGTCTCTAGATTTTAAAGCAAAAATTATAGCTACCATTTTAAGATCAGGGAAGGTAGAAGCAAGAGCTATAAACTTACACTCTTGCATCAGGACACAAACTTGTGATACCTTGAATGCATTGGTATACATTTGAAAGTCTTTTCCTTCCCGAGGTAACACTACCACTGGTGTAAGAGTTAATAGTTACTTCAATTTCGGAAATACTTCTTAGCACTCTTTACTACAAACGAAGGGAATTTCCTCCCTTGTCAACTTAGTTAGAAGTTCTGCCATTTGATAAAATACTTGCATGAACCTTTTATAATAACTAGCTAAACCTAAAAAGCATTGTATTTCAATTACAGACTTAAGTTGACTCTATTGATGGATAGTATTAATGCTTATGTCAGAGCTAAACCTAAAAAGCATTGTACATCAAAAATTAGGATGAGGTGTCCTTCTTGGGTTGTGCACATGCTCCACTATTGGAGGAGGCATTAATGCTAATGTCAGAGCTTGAGTTCTTACTGGAGTTGGATTATGAATAATCTGAGAACAATTAATTGTTACCTTATTAATTGTCCAATTAGCTCTGTAGTCCTAATACTTGTAGCCTACCTTTCCACAAGTAAAGAATCAATTATCTTGATGGTAATATTTACCATAGGGGCAGGGCTTTTGACATTGACCTATCTGCTAAGCTTGTTACTATTAGATCATTTGATAGACCCTAAGAAGTTGAGAACAGTTCCTTTGAAAGGATTCATATTTGGATGAATATGGAAGGGATCTTTTTTTCTATTCCTTCTATAGCAAATGGTGCTCACTCAACCTTGCTCCCTTTAATATCTTGGAAAGACTGTCATGGTGCTGGGAAACAAGATGATCTTTGATGGAGTCCTTTAGCCCCTTAAAAAAATAGCTACATCTTGATTCTTCAGCACGAATAAGATTAGAGAAAAATCTGGATTACTTCCTAAACTTCACTTCATTGGCCATAACAGTTATGTTACCTTGAATTAACTGAATTAACTCATTTTCAATAATCATTTGAGTATATGGTAGATTAAATTCATCCTTGAAAGCCTTTTCAAATTCTTCTTACGGGATTTCTTCAATTTTTAGAAAAATGACACTTCATCTCATTATCCCATCAGTACTCAGCCTTTTTAATAACGATTTGGGTTGTAAGACGCATGACCTTACTAACGGGGCAATTGATAATTGCCAAGTCCTTCTCCATGACTTTCTGCCAGATGACTGCTTCAATGGGAGAAGAAGACTCATTGAAAGTAGGGGGGGTAAGCCTTAGAAAGCCATGGAGAAACCCGTCAATCACAAGACCAGGTGTAAGTTTAGGATTAACTTGAATGATTTGGGGAGCAGGAGGGTTGAGAGCCCTTTAAGAAGCTTGGGTTTAGGTTTCAACTAGGATATTTATAATTTCCACAAGAGTCCTAATTTCCTTAGACATGGAAGAAGTAATATAGGTCGTTGTCTTCTTGATAAAATTTAAAGGAATGTTTGGTTCGCAATCCATTCTAAATATGAAATGAAATAACTCAACAACAAGTAAGAGAAGCTATTTCATTAATTTCTAAATGAGGTACAAACTTTAAAATGCTGATAAGATGCTAAAGAAAGAAAATGTTACACTATCATTAATACATGAATACATTTATATAGAAAACTTAGCAAAAAAAAAGAAGCTCAATGTCTTAGAAAGTGGGTGGACAATGAAGCCTTTGATACTCCTGAACTACCTCCCCATATGCATGACTCCACCAGTCTTCAGCAGATGCATCAAAGAGTTGATCCATAATAAAAAATTAAATATTATCTGGACATTCAATGGCACAAAAGGTGTCAATCACCCCGAAAGGCCACTCCTTTGCTAGCTAAGGAGGACCACCCCCTCTGAAAACTAGTGACTTCAAGATCTTGTTGAGCAGCTCTCCTCTGGCTAATGACACTCCAAAATAGAGTCTCCCGTATTTATGGCCGCTTTGGTAATCATTTTCCTAGTACTGAAAGAACATCCTAGTTTAATATTCTAAGTTTGATTTGTAGTTTTCCATCTATTAAATAAAATTATTATTTGTTAAGTTAACCTGAGTTATTATCATTAGAAAGCGCTCATTACCTTAGTGTATGTTATGCTGATGCTTTTAGTTCACTTTTATGTGTCATTAGTTTGAATATATAAATACTTCTCTTATCCATTTAATTACTCTTTCTCAACCTGGCTATGATATCAACTGTAACACCCTAGTGCTTGACGAGGGATATTCTAATTTGACACTAGAAGTTACCAAAGTACTCTATACTGAATCAGCAAAAAAAAATCCAATATTAAGTACTATGTGGCCAATAATCTTATGAGATAGGTAAAGTAATGGAAATAAAAATACAATAAATACACACATATCTATCATTCAAATCATCCAAAAATAAAAAAATAGAACATCTCTCATAGAAAATAAAGAAAGAAACATAAAAAATATTTAGTGTTATATAGTTATACAAACTATTTTAAAAGATGTTTATAACACTCATCCTCATGAGTAAATAAAAATAAAAAGACTGGAATTATTAGTCTTCTCGGCTGCTCCTCAGGTCCAACCTCTGGAATGCAGTCAAGATCACAACAAAGCTTTTGTCTACCATATTTGGCTTTAATATAATAGAGCACAATTAATAAAAGAAAAAAATGGATAAACTTATAAAGTCTAAGCACATTTAGGGTTTCTAATTTAATTAAATTAAAGAATATCACATTAGAATGTCTTAACTGATGCACAATGTATGATAAAGGAAGGAACTGAAACTAAGGAAGTGAATGAAAAATAATAAGTAAAAAGGAGTAAATATACATACATTAGAAGTTGCTCAAGCCTACATAATATATGATAATTAAAAGAAGTAGGTACGATATGTTAAATAAAAGAAGTAGGTACATGTGTATATGTATACTAGTGCGCACATGGAAACGAATAAAAAATGTATGTTTTACAGGATGTATGTTGAGCAAATATAAAAATAGCGCAAAGAAATATAACTATAAAACTATGTAAGCAATACACTGTAGGAAATATATAAGCAAAGCTAGAAAGCAAAGTGTTGAAGTAGTGAATGAAGTAATCTTTGTCTCAAGGATTGAATAAAATGAGAAGTACAGTAAAAAAGCCATATTAACTAAAAATAGTACAAAATCAATAAGATTGTGTCATAACAAATGTTAATCTATTTCATCTTATTTAATTGTGTTATGCGGGAAAACTGCAGAATAAGTGAAGAGATAGGCACATCTGCCTAACCATATGAAGCAGGGTCTCCCAAAACACACATTTCCCTTTTAAGACATGTGTGGTCTCTTGATCTCTCCATAGCTTGCCTTGGCTCAAAACATGTCTACACAGACTAATCCACAAATAAAACCCCTATGTTAAATGTTTAATCTCTTCTTAAACACAATGTTTAAGTAAATGTTCAAGGATTTAGTCTCAATGCAATGAAGCATTCAAAGATTTTCTAGAACAATTATAAATTATGTGATTTCTATTATTTTCTATTTTAATTTTCTACTTTAATGATTAAAGCTATTTAAGCCTCCAAATTAGCTTAGGCACTAACTGAATATCTAATTCAATTGAAGAATAATACACACACACGCACACACACAAATATATATATATATATATATACTTATTTATTTATTTATATTTATATATTTATGGTTTTAAGAACAATTGGCTACAAGAGTTACGAAGGTATCCAATTAAGGTGGCATATTAAGCTTAAAACTTTTGGGCTCTTTCTAATATAAACCCTAGATCCCATTTGTGAGGTTCAATAATGGATTAGTCTAAATAGTGTCAAACTATTCTATCATACTCACTAATGGTTACTTATCAATCTCACTAATGATAATTTTCAGTACTTATTAATTTAAGGAAAGGGGAATCCTTGTCTAAATCCATCTAATTCTCTTAGATTTCCCAAGCAAGATGCTAAAATAATGAAATTTATGAATGATACATTAATGATCTAAACTCCTATTTGCTCATCTATACTATCATCCTATCAATTTACACAACAATCATACATCTTCCCTTTCTCTCTCCTAAATGCTTGGAACCATTCTCAATGGAATTAGGGTTAGCAAAATCTAAGTAGATCTAAGTGGTATCCCTACTTATAACCTTCTATAATAATCAGTCAAATCATAATAAAGTTCAGCCTAGAGTAACCTAGAGATTAAGAAAGTAAATTAAAAAATCCCTAATTTTTTATTAAAATATAATTATTTTTAGGTCCAAAAATTGAGATTCTGAATTTGATGTTCAAATCAAATAAAATCAGCGAATTTATAATACTTATAGCCTAATGATTACATAGACATGTATTAAAATCAATTTGGAGCACATTATGCTTACTTAGTCACTAATCACCCTTATGGTGATTATAAAAGTCATTAGTAAAATCAATTATTAATCTTAAAATTTATTATCATATTATTGTTCTACTCATTTTTATAATTATTTTAGTATATAATTTTAACATGTTCAAATTTGTATTTAAGAAGTAATTTAATAAATTTAATTTGTATTTAATCATTCCAAAAGTTTAATTTTAATAAATAAGGCATAATCTGCCAAATATTCATTATTTTCTCCAAATAGTGTGGTCACAAAACTGATCGGGTCATGGGGCTCAACATAGTGCCACACGGATCAACATTGTTCATCCGCACCCTTGACAGAAAAATTTAGGGTTTGAGATTTAAACTTGAATTTGTTCCTGCTTAGTCATGTCACGTGGCATGCGAGCTACCAAAATGTTCCCTGTAAGGTGGTCTACATGAAGTTATAAAACCCCCATTTGACATTGCTCTTAATGCCCTGAGCCTACTCCCCTGATGATCGTGGCTAGGTTTTACTATGGTGGGAGAATTCTCCATCCACAGACTACCCCATAACTTAGGGAAGATCCCCTCACGTTCACAGGGTCGTGGCTAACCTAGTGAACCCCAGGTCGTGACCTGGGCACTGGTGGATCGTCAGATGGCTATTCGATCCTTGCAATGTACTGGCTTGAGATGATCAACCATTAATCGGAGCCAGATAAATTGCATCAACTGATCCTACAATTATTGAAATAGGTTGGCATAGAATCAATATAGGAATTAAAGGGGAAACATAAGAAAGAAGAGGGGTACTAAGAATCCGTCAGCTCGCTTCTATGTCAGGTTCATTCGTCAGGTAGAGAAGTCAAGAGCACCGAATCACCTTTCTAATTGATAGAGTTGGGTGTGAGGAAGAAAATGAGGCCATTCCATGGGAAATTGGTTGAGAAAATGAGCAGGGTGGTCACAACTCATAACATGGCTCTTAGACGTGCATGCGAGCATGGACATATTAGAGAATGTAACAAAGTATAGTGCTATATCGCATCTCGGCTGCCCATCTGACCATATGATGCTAATATGATCATTTGAACTAATTTACTTTGGGCCTTACTGATGAATCCATAAATTATATCTAAAATAAAGGAAAACTCATTCATTTCTGACCTTTAAACTGCTCCTAAATCAAATTTCATCTATCTTTTTCAGGAAAATGGCATCCAAAGGAGTTCTGAGATAATTTTTTACAAAATTCCAAATTTTTTCAATAGAATCCACTGCTGCGCGCTACAGTGGGTCATTTTGCAAATGGAGACGCTATAGCGCACTGCAGCAGGGCAATTTGCGAACCGCGGGTGTGATAGCGCGCTGCAACGGGTCCATTTGCGAACCGCTGGCACGGTAGCGCGCTGCAGCAGATCCATTTGCGAACCCCGGGAGTGGTAGCGCGCTGCAGCGGATCATTTTGCAAAATGAGCCGCTCTAGCGCGCTGTAGCGGAGCATTTTGTGAAATGCTCCCGCTACAAGGCGCTGTAGCGGTACAATTTGCAAAAGGAACCGCTATTATAACAGCCCAAACTCTTAAGCACCAAGGTATTGTTCGCTTTGGCCAGAAAGACCTCACGGTTTTGCCCTCAGAAGATAACTTTCCAGCAGGTCACCCATCCTGGGAGTTCTCCCACCTGAGCACACTTAACTTTGGAGTTCTTATCAGGAACTCCACCATTATCTGAAAAGGCGCCTCGATGTTTAAGAGTTTTACTTATTACTTAAGCGGGTCTTCACAATCTCCCCAACTTAAGTAACTGACGTCCTCGTCAGTATCCACACACAGATCCAAGAACCATCCATTGGCTAGATAGAACTAGAGGTGACCACTATAGGCTCAAGAGGTACCCACAACCATGTAGCACCTTAACCATTATAGGTTTAAGAGGCTGCTCACATGAAGTGGTACTTTGCTCTGTATGACACTTAGCTCCTATCTGACACCCTATAATTTGCTCTGATACCATTTGTAACAGCCCAAACTCTTAAGTACCAAGATATTGTCCACTTTGGCCAGAAAGACCTCACGATTTTGCCCTCAGAAGATAACTTCCCAACAGGTCACCCATCCTGGGAGTGCTCCCACCTGAGCACGCTTAACTTTGGAGTTTTTATCAGGAACTCCACCATTATTTGAAAAGGCGCATCGATGTTTAAGAGTTTTTCTTATTACTACTTAAGCGGGGTCTTCACAGCTATAGCGCTGCAGCAGATAATTTTGCGAAATGTGGACGCAGTAGCGCACGGCAGCGGGAGACTTAGCTTATTTTGCATGCTCCATTGCGCGCCACAGGGCGCCGCGGCGTGCGGCGGCGCGCGGTAGCGCGCTGCAGCGGCCGTCGCATTTTTTGCCAGTCATGAGCATTTATTGCAGCTGAGACAAGACCCCCAACCTGCATCTTGTCCCCAGCCATCATTCCCTACAGCAGCTTCGATTTTAATGGAAAGTGACCTCTTGATGTGATAAGAAGGATACACAAAGAAGGATATTGGTCACTTCACCCTTAATTTTGGATTTACCATCATGACTTCAGAATTTTTAGTTGTCAAATGCTGGTTATGGAGTGGATGAAGGAGGATGCAGCCCCTCTCCTATAAATACACCTCCTCTTGACTAGAGGAGGGTTCACAATTTTGCTCAACACATTAAGTAAGGAGGAGGAGTGCATAAGGAGAAGTTAGGAACTCCCCAAGGGTGGCAAGGCAAGCTCTTGCTAAGGAAGAGAAGAAAGAAGGCAGCACTAGCGACCTTAAGGAGGAGCTTGAAGAAGGAGAAGAAGAATTCCGGAGAACTTCCAAGGAACGTTCATAGTATCTTTTAACCCTTACTCTTGTAATCACTTTTCTTAGTTGATCATGAAAGAGTCTTTATCAATGTATGTGTTTTTCTTCATTTCCTTTGTAATGAGTAGCTAAATCTCGCTTGGGGAGGGTTGGGGAAATCCCACGTGTATGAGTTATTATTAATGTATGAAGTTTTCCTCAAGCAAAATTAAATTGTAAAGAACTTAATGCCTTGTTAAGAGATTTTTTTCTTATTATTTGGTCTTGAATGTGGATAAAAGGAAAATGAACTAATGACTTCAAGAACTAAGTTGTCTTGCTCTATAGCTCACCTTAGGTTGGATGCTAAGTTTATGAGTGCATGAAAGTTTAGAACTATGTGACAAAGTTCTTGAGCGTAATGCACCTTAATCCAAGCTCAATCAAAGTGTTGATGCATGTGATGCCAAGACCCACTAATTGAGTTCCTTAGCCCAACATAATTGAGGTAGAGTAAGAAATAGTTGAGTGCTCATGAACTAAGTGACATAGTCATTGAGCCCAACATATTGATCCCTCATCTCAACTATGTGGGATGCGAGTGATGCTCGTAGTGGAATCAATGCTTACAAGATTTAAAAGACTTAATAATCTATGTCTCCGTAATCAAGAGATAAGATAAAAACACTAAACCTAAAATCTTATAGGAATCTTTGTGCCAAAATAGAACCGAATGTGTGTTCATTTTGTGCACAAGATTTGAACTTGTGAACCCTTGAGGTAAAACTCAAGAAAGAATAATGTGCACTTCATTAAACCTAAAAAATAAAAGTCAAAGCTTTAGAATTCAACATGCATTCATAAATTTCTCATCACATGTGGGATGAACCCAACTCTCCTCTCTCTTTTATCTAACTTATCTTCACATAGTGATTATTGTGCTAAATCTAGGACCAACTCAACCAATCAATTTTAGCTTAAACATTAGTGAGAATAGATAGACCTTAGTCTCAAAAGAGCCAATTCTCTGAGGATCAATAAATCCTAAAAATTAACACTTTCTACTTTGTACTTTAGACCACGTACACTTGCGTGTGAGCGCAGACGTGTATTTATAGTCTGTCAAGTTTTGGCGCCGTTGCCGGGGAATTGGTACTTATTTCGTACTAAGGATAATCTATAAGTAGCTAGCGATTTAAGTATTTCATTACATATTAGTTTTTCGATTTTTGTAATTATAGAAACTAACATCTTACATTTCTGCTTATCTTATTTTTGCTAACTTTTTGAACACTATTGCTAAAATTGCTCTTGGTAGCCTCATTATTAGTTGTATGAGTAAAAGAGTTTGCACTGAATATCTTTTTGATCCTGAAATTGAGAGAACTCACTTACAGGCTAGGAGAGAACAATACCTTTCAACTCAACAAACTATTATAGAACAAACTGTTATGGGCAACTATAATGAAAATGAAGGAGAGCCAGTAGGAGAGCCTAGGGGAAGAGCACTAAGAGACTATGCACTACCCATTGTTAGGGGAATCCCCCATGCAATTGTACGACCAAATATAGAAGCCCATAATTTTGAAATAAAACCTTCCATACTAAGCATGGTTCAGAATAATCAGTTTGGGGGATTAGCCACTGAAGATCCAAACTCACATATTTCAACTTTCCTTGAAATATGTGACACCTTCAGGTTTAACGACATCTCTGAAGACACAGTTAAATTGTGGCTTTTCCCATTCTCTAAGAGATAGTGCCAAGAGTTGGCTCAGCTCTCTACCTAGCAATTCCATCCGGACATGGGATGATTTGGCCAAGAAATTCTTAGCCAAATATTTTCCTCTAGCAAAAATCGCCAGGTTGAGGATTGAGATCACCAACTTCACTCAGTTGGAAGGCGAGACTATTTACGATGGGTGGGACTGTTTTAAGGAATGCCTCAGGCATTGCCCACATCATGGGTTCCCTCTATGGATGCAACTGCAAACCTTTTACAATGTTTTGAACGCTCCTACGAGAACACTTATTGATGCAGCCGCCGATGGTTCTATTAGTGGAAAAACCCAAGAGGAAGCTTATGACTTTGAGGAAATGGTAAATAATGCATATCAATGGCCCTCCGAAAGGCTAAAAAAGGAAGCTATAAAGGTAAACAAGTCCAACTAAATAACGGAATTACATCAAGAAATACATGCCTTGAATGAAAGGATAGAAAGAATGAATGTTAATATTGTCTTAGAGGTACATTGTGATTTATGTGGGGGTAGGCATAATAGTGAAAATTGCAACTTAAAAAACCCCTTTGTGCAAACTAACATTGAACAAATTAATTACCTAAGAAACAACAACTCGATGAATAACCCTTACCCCAACACCTACAACCTAAGGTGGAAAAACCACCCCAATTTTTCTTGGAGTAATAATAACAATAATGCAAATCAATATGGGGGAAATTCATCCAACCAACAAGGCATTAATAACAAAAATAACAATAGCAACCAACATCAAAATTTAGAAGGGGCCTTCAACTCATTTAAGGCTGAAATGATACAATTTATGTGCCACACCGAAGCCACTATCACTCGCCGTGATGCTTCTATCCAAGGAATAGAAATTTCCCTGAGGAATATAGAGACCCAATTGGGGCAGATCTGCAAGCAGCTGACCTCTTGGCAGCAATGGGCCCTACCCAGTTCGACCGAAATAAACTCTAAAGAGTTGGTTAGTGTGATACATTCGAAAGTTGTGTTAGAAGGAATTAATACAGAATGTACGAGTGCAACATATTATAAGCTAGAGGAAGGGGAAGAAAAATTGGGGAATGAGAGTGAGAAGCTAACGGCTCCTAAATGTGAAGACCCAGGGAGGTTGAGCATCCCTTGCATAATCAGGAATGAAGTATTTGTAGATCCCTTGTGTGATCTAGGTGCTTCGGTGAACATTATGCCCTACCATATTTATGAATATCTAAAGATAAGAGGGATGGAATATATCTCAATAATTTTGGAATTTGCCAATTTAGAATCCCTTACCCCTCTTGAATGATAAAAAATGTTGCAGACAAATTGGGAAATTTTATAGTTCTAACTGATTTTGTGGTTTGTGAATGGGATTAATGGAATAAGAATTCCACGATTTTCTTTGGGAGACCTTTTCTAATGAGTGTAAAAGCAGTTATTGATGTGGGTCGCAGGGTTATGAGTGTAAGTGTAAAAGGAAAAACTGAATTAATTGATCTTAAACCAACCATCTTTAAGTGGAGAGAGATGGAAGATGAAGTGAGAAGAAAGGTAAGAGAAGAAAAACTATGGGTTGATAATGTTCTAGAGAATCTCATGATAGAAGAAAGAAATTCTGATAATAGCTCAACTCCTACCTCAAAAAAGGGGAGCAAGGAAGGAGTAAGAAAGAGAAAAATAAGACGAGGAAAAAGACAAAAAAAACTCTCTCTAAGCTTGAAATTGAAATAATGGATCCGCTAAAGGAAGTGGAAGATAGCAGGAGTTCGAGCCACCATAAGTATTGTGCTCGCTCTAGCATCTTTAGCTTATGTAAGAGGAAAGGACGTTATCGAGTCTAGCTAAGGACGTTAAATTAAGCGCTTATTAGGAGGCAACTCATTGTAGAAAAAATAAAAAAAAAATAAAAATAAAAAATCTGGCGCTACAGCACGCTGCAACAAAAATTCCATGACAGCGCGCTGCAGCGGGTAAGCCGCGCATTTGCGAAAATTCCGCTACATCGCGCTGCAGCAGAAAATCCGCAATAGCGCGCTGTAGCGGCAAACCCGCTACCGCGCGCTGCAGTGCGCTGTAGTACTGCAGTGGTTTGCTCCAGCAGCAGATTTTTTCTGTCTTGGAACCATGCAGTCAAAAAGTCATGATATTTAGGTTCCCCAAGCAGTCAAAAAGCGTGTTGAAAAAGCTGCCCCCCCCTCCTTCACATGGATCACCATATTTATGGCATGGGTAAGACCATTTGACCATCTTCTCTTGCCTTGGATTTTCTTGGCTATAAATAGGGAAGCAATGGGGGGGTTATCCTTGCACCATTCTTAACTCTCCTTCTTCCTCACACTCTTGATTTCTCTTGCTCTCTTATCTCACCATGTCTTCCGAAAAGAAAGCCATTCCAAGGAGGGAGGCCGAAGCCTCTTCATCCGGGGGAACCTTCAATAAGAAAAGGTTCTCTTCCACTAAGGCCGAATTACGTTTCTATTCAATCACTTCTCAGTGAAAATTAAATCCGGAGAGAAGTTTTAACCCCACCTTACCCATTCCGGTTGAACAAGTCAACCCTCGAGGATGGAGGGAGTTTGTGACTAAGAGATCCCCTACGTACCCGGTGATTGTCCAGGAGATTTATGTGAACGCAATTGATGCGGCCGGGCAGCGAATCTTCTGTCAAGGTAAGGGTGTCACCCTTGGGATTGCTCAAATTTAGCAATTCTATGGGCTCGAGGAGGTACACTCATGCTCGTACTTGAAACTCTTAGAATCTCGCCATGCCCCCTTGATCTTGTGGAAGAACGCGTCCATGATGACATTGAATGGGAAGGAGGATTAGCCAACATTCCTCATTCCGAATTAACGGACACGAGTAGTGCTTGGCTAATTTTCATTTCTAGCTTTGTCATGACTACGAGTCACTTAACTGAAGTGACCCGTGCCCAAGCACTCCTCTTGTGCTCGTTGGTTAGGCCGGGCAAGATCCGCATTTCTAACATCATTTTTGAGCAGCTCTGGAAAGCTCTCAAGGGTCCCTGTGCTGCATTGGCCTACGGGTCTTTGATATCAGGGCTGTGCGATAACCAAGGGGTTAAGATTCTCTCCTCAAACACCATCGTTCCCCCCGATGGCGCCTTAAATCCTTCAAATTTGAATGTATGGGCAAGCGAACCGAAGCTGCCCAAGAATAGAAGGGGCGCATAGGGGAAGCATCCGCGCCGCCCGACCCGAACCTCACGAACATGCTTTTGGTACGTCTCCACAATCAGCAGGCAGAGCTTAGAAAGGTTCTTGCTACTGACATGGGGTTCTTCAAACAAGAGCTCGTCCAGCAGCGCAGGTTTCAATCTGACTTCCATGAAGCCCTTGGGATGATGTTTGAGGATTGGAGCTTGCAAGATGGACCGAATGCCTCCATGTTGCCAAGGCCTCCTGTTGGTGCCCCCATTTCGGAGACGCACTACCCTTGCCAAACGACATATGTAGATGAGGTGGACGAAGAAGAGGAAGAGGAAAATTTATTAGGTTGTATTTTTCTTTTTTTTGTACCTTCTTATGTTTTTCATTTTGTGTGTTTTATATTAAGATTTCAATCTATGAATTTTCATATCCCCTCATTTCTATGGTATTCTTAAATGACATATTTTTCTAAATTTTTAAGGAAATAAAAATCACAAAAATATCAAGATGGAATTTAATATAAGTAAAGGGGTGCTTATCAAAAATGACCAATTACATCATAAGCGCTAAGGTATTTTAATTATAGAGTGAATGGAGAATAATCTAATCTCCAAAAATTCAATATAATACCTTGAACTAAGTGTGGAGGAAGGCATTGAACTTAGACTAGAAATTTGGTGAGTTCTCTAAAAAGAGTGTGCTAAGCTCCCGTAGGACTTCATGATCACAAAGATGCATATTGGGGATGAAAAAAAACGTCTCTCCCTAAGAATGAAAAGAACAAAATATATATTTAAAAAGGGATGATGTAAAACATCTCTCCCAAATGATCAAAATGTGAAAGGATGAAGAAAAATATCTCTCATTTAATCTTTTCATATTTGTGATTGATAAGGAGCACATATGGTAAAACTCTTGGAGTCTTTACACCACCTCTCGAGTCTAAGGTCCATTAAGAACTCTCTCCATCACCTAGTGTCCAGCATAAAAATCAAAATATTTGGAGATTAATTGATTAACCACCCTTATTGCCGCTGTTAAAACATTACTTATTGCTAAATGTTTTGTTTCATTTTTGTTATGCACGTACATTGACTTATGTTGACTCTAATTGAATTTTTATGACTATCATCCCTACGTAACAGAAAAAATACTATTTCGAGCTTACTCGAGGACGAGCAAGAATTTAAGAGTGGGGTATGATGAATCCATAAATTACATCTAAAAAAAGGAAAACTCATCCATTTCTGACCTATAAACTGCTCCTAAATCAAATTTTATCTATCTTTTTTTGGAAAATGGCATCCAAAGGAGTTCTGAGACAATTTCTGTAAAATTCCAAAATTTTTCAAAGGAATCTGCTGCCGCGCGCTGCAGCAGGTCATTTTACAAATGGGGACGCTATAGTGCACTACAGCGGGGCCATTTGCGAACCGCGGGCACGATAGCGTGCTGCAGCGGGTCCATTTGCGAACTGCGGGCATGGTAGCGTGCTGCAGCGGATTCATTTGCGAACCCCAGGCGCGGTAGCGCGCTGCAGCGGATCTTTTTGTAAATTGAGCCGCTACCGTGCGCTGCAGCAGAGCATTTTGCGAAATGCTCCCGCTCTAGCACGCTGCAGCGGGAGCATTTTGCAAAATGCTCCCGCTACAGCGCACTACAGCAGTACAATTTACAAAAGGAAGAACTATAGCGCGCTGCAGCGGGTAATTTTGCAAAATATGGACGCGGTAGCGCGTGGCAGCGAGAGACTTAGCTTATTTTGCCTACTCCATTGCTCGCCACAGCACGCCACATTTTTTGCCAGTCAGAAGCATTTATTGCGGCTGGGACAAGACCCCCAACCTGCATCTTGTCCCCAGCCATCATTCCCTGCAGCAGCTCTGATTTTTAATGGAAAGTGGTCTCTTGATGTGATTAGAAGGATAAACAAAGAAGGATATTGGTCACTTCACCCTTAATTTTGGATTTGCCATCATAACTTCAGAATTTTTAATTGTCAAATGCTAGTTATGGAGAGGATGAAGGAGGATGCAGCTCCTCTCCTATAAATACACCTCCTCTTGACTAGAGGTGGGTTCACAATTTTGCTCAACACACTAAGTAAGGAGGAGGAGTGCATAAGGAGAAGTGAGGAACTCCCCAAGGGTGGCAAGGCAAGCTCTTGCTAAGGAAGAGAAGAAAGAAGACTGCACTGGTGACCTAAGGGAGGAGCCTGAAGAAGGAGAAGAAGAATTCTGGAGAACTTCAAAGGAATGTTCATAGTATCTTCTAACCCTTACTCTTGTAATTACTTTTCTTAGTTGATCATGAAAGGATCTTTATCCATGTATGTGTTTTTCTTTATTTCCTTTGTAATGAGTAGCTAAATCTCCCTTGGGGAGGGTTGGGGAAATCTCATGTGTATGAGTTATTATTAATGTATGAAGTTTTCCTCAAGCAAAATTAAATTGTAAAGAACTCAATGCCTTATTAAGAGATTTTTTTTTATTATTTGGTCTTGAATGTGGATAAAAGGAAAATGAACTAATGACTTCAAGAACTAAGTTGTCTTGTGCTCCATAGCTCACCTTAGGTTGGATGCTAAGTTTATGAGTGCATGAAAGTTTAGAACTATGTGACAAAGTTCTTGAGCGTAATGCACCTTAATCTAAGCTCAATCAAAGTGTTGATGCATGTGATGCTAAGACCCACTAATTGAGCTCCTTAGATCAACATAATTGAGGTAGAGGAAGAAATAGTTGAGTGCTCATGAACTAAGTGACATAGTCATTGAGCCCAACATATTGATCCCTCATCTCAACTATGTGGGATGCGAGTGATGCTCGTAGTGGAATCAATGCTTATAAGATTTAAAAGACTTAATAATCTATGTCTCCGTAATCAAGAGATAAGATAAAAACACTAAACCTAAAATCTTATAGGAATCTTTGTGCCAAAATAGAACCGAATGTGTGTTCATTTTATGCACAAGATTTGAACTTGGGAACCCTTGAGGTAAAACTCAAGAAAGAATAATGTGCACTTCATTAAACCTAAAAGAACAGAAGACAAAGCTTGAGAATTCAACATGCATCCATAAATTTCTCATCACATATGGGATGAACCCAACTCTCTTCTCTCTTTTATCTAACTTATCTTCACATAATGATTATTGTGCTAAATCTAAGACCAACTCAACCAATCAATTGTAGCTTAAACATTAGTGAGAATAGATAGACCTTAGTGTCAAAACAGCCAATTCTCTGAGGATCGATAAATCCTGGAGATTAACACTGTCCACTTATTACTTCAGACTACGTATACTTGCGTGTGAGCGCAGACGTGTATTTACAGTCTGTCACTTACCTCAGCCATTGGATCTGAGCCCTGATCCAGCACAAAGATCAGAACCACCGTGGATCTGATCTAATTAGTTATATCAACATTTGTATTTACAAGGGATGTCTTAGATCATCAAATATGGCTATCTCGTGTGATATAGCAGATGGCAGATCACCCACCTTTCTGTTAAATGATGGTTTCAACCCTTGGAAAAGTAATTAATTTTGATTTATTTAATTTTTAATAATAATAAATAATATAATTTAAATTAATCAAATATTATTGATCAATTGAGCCCTAAAAATTCCAAAAAATGTTAGCTAATTTAGGTGCGAGAAATTCAAAAATACGATTAGATTTTTAATTGGAGATCAAAATATTTTTGATAGTTTTCTAATTATTTAAATTGATTAAAATATTCATTAAAATCAAATGGCTTTCTAATTGGCTTAAAATTTTAGGGTTTGCTCTAAATGGTGTTTGGAGATTAATGAAGATGTTTCTATGCCAATTATACAAACAAAATTTGTGTAACAACACTAGGATTGTTATAAAAAATTATTGTATTTTTTAAAACTTAGATACATAAGAGTTATTAATCCCATAGTGCCTCATCCATATTAAATTATCGCAAGCTTCCAATTAAAATATGAGCTATGTTTATATAAAGAACATCACACTAGGTCTAATCCTCATAACTTCCAAGCTTAATGGGAACCAAATACTGTCGGGCTATAAAAGGTAAGCTTAGTTTACATAACTAACTTTGAAAAGAATTTGGTGCCTTTTAGGAATTTAATTAGCACAAGAAAATGTGTGGGTAACACTACATTCAAAGAACTACCACCATATTTAATTAGCATTTGCCTTATCCCATTACATGATATTGATATAATACATATAATTTATCACCTCAAATACTTCAAAATAACAAAATTACTCAAATAACAAACTCTCCCATATATGCACTCCTACTAATAAAAAATCATCATCACCAAATTGATCAACACCAAGATATGACTTACTATTCTTTTCTTCTTCATCAACCTCTTATAGGAGTACTTAGGACAACTTTAGATTTATGTTTCAAGTGCTTCTTTTGCTTACTTCTATAATTTATAGTATCTTAAGTTTTCAACTTGATTGTGCTATATGTGTCTAGAGTTGGAGTGACTTGAAAAGTGGATGAATTTTGGCTTAGCTTTGGGTTAGGAATAACAACATTCTTATACATAGAAGATAATGATTTAGATTGAGTCTCTAATAATAGTGCATCATTTACAACTTCCTTTATAGTTTGTAAGTCTCACAATTCTACCTAATGATTAAGACCAATTTTGAACCCCAACGCAAACTTAATTGCTAACAACCAATCCTGATCCATACAATTTTTCCTAGCCACCAAATAATTTAATATATCAAGATATTTCATTACACTCAAGGATCCCTAGGCTTACCCTAAAAATATTGACCTAACTTGATAGTATCTCTTATCATGTTGACTAAATCAAAATTATCAAAGTAATGTTCCTCTCTATGATTGTGTAAACTCATATTTTTGGGTTTCCTTCTAACATCAACTTTCTTATTCCCATCTATACTAGGATGTTGAGACTATGAATACTAGGGTGGTTATACAAGAGGAGGAATGCATAAATTTTCCAAAAGTCCATAACTATTTGTGATGTTTTGTTTATCTAACCTTCTCATTAGATCCTCTAATCATGGCACCCTGATCTATTTCATTCTTAGGATGTTCTTGTAGGTTAATTTTGTTATTCATTATTGAATTAATCTCTTAGTTACACATTTTCATTATTGAAGATTAGTAAAACATAAATAATAACAAATAAATATTAATCTTCCAAACACAACAAATTACAACATAAGAAGCTAAAATTTTTGCTCAAATAATAAGAAAATATGTGAATTTCTTTTAAATAAGGTAGGCTTGTTAAATGGCTAGCTTCTGATGGTAGAGCATGCAAATGAATCACAATGGCAAATCAACGTTTCAATTATATAACACTATATACAATAATGCACAATTAAATAATATAAATAATCTCTAGTTTATTTTAAACAAAACATGCAAAACTTTTATAGCTGAGAAGTGAATACAAACCACCAATCGCAATGAAGCTCCAAGTACCCTTTTCAAGGTTAGACTATAACTATTCCACTTTCAAATTAAAGGTAGTTATCTCAAAAATGCAGCAGTGCAAATGATACATGAATTGGATTTTGGACAAAAAATAATAAAACATTGAAAAAAGACAATGATGGTGATGGAAGCTAGCTATTGTGCTTATGCGGACTTGTGCTTGCATATTTGCATATAATGCTTGAAGGAAACACATGTGGGCTATTGTTGGCATGCAGGTTAGTTTCTTGGGAGCATTTGATTCCATGTGGAGGGATGCAATTGTTCAAAGAAAACCACATGATAATTCACTAAAATTAGAGGGGGCAATTTCTAGTAGTGGTCGCCTTAGGCGAGTGGAATAGATAAAATATAATAAACAAATAAATGTTGAGATGATTATGGCAGAAAGCTCTTCATACTTTTTCTAAGGGAAGTAGTATTAAAACTGAGCTATGATACTAAAAATGATGAGAAGAAGTTTCAAATTAAATTACATTTTAGTTTTGCTAATTTTTGAGAAATAAAGGCAATAAAATTTTAATGTGCAGTAATAACAAGATTAAAGAAAATGATGTTGAAAATGAAGAACAACACATAAAATATTTGATGGATAATACTGAGAGAATGTTGGGGGAATATATAGGTATGTAAGAAAAATAAGAAATACAGTAACATAAGCAAATAAGAAAAAATAGATTACTTGGATTATACTCACAAGGGTAGTCTTGCCACTATATGTGAATTACAATTGATGTGATTATCCACACCACTTCAAACACACCTTCACAAGAGCATTATTTTTACAATGGAGGAATTTTTTTTATCATTCATTGTCTTTTCCAAAGAGAATACAAGCTTATATATAGAAGTATAATGGTTCACTAAAAGCACACCATCATATCCCAAGTTGTCCTTTCATATTCAACAAACATGGTCATGATAAGCTTATTAAGGAATTGATCATGATGCAGTTGATCTCCAAATAATTAAACAATGGAGCCCAATAATATCGATGAGAATTAGTAATAATATTATCCATTAGAGGTATGTTTGTAAAATAAATAATAATTGATGACCAAGAGTAGTAAAAACTCTCATAAGCACAAAATTCATGGTGATTATTGAGAACACATTAGCATTAAGTAACCAATGGAGTTGTTACTTTCCATTTTTATAGACTTCAAATAGAGGCATATGGTGATAACCAATTTTTTTAAAAACCTTAAGACTAAAATTTCCCATGAAGGCATGCTACTAATAAATTTAATTATTTTTCTATAGGATTCTAGCTAAGCTTGTAAAATGGGTGTTAATGGATGATAACCACCATCACAAACCAAATTAGTGCTTGGTTTGGAGAGGTTGAGGCATGTAGTTTCTTCATAATAAATCCTATAGTTTTATTCTTACGTAAATTTTCTAACGAAGATTTTTACATGTGGGCTTTTTCATCTTCATGGCAAATACCAATGAGATGCAGGCTTGAAATATCATGGTTGTGTCTCCACACTATCACGATATTACATGTGATGCTAGTCTTAGGATTTGTGACATACAATAACAAGCAGAGAACCTAGTAAATAGTTGAATATGGGTAGATGGACTATTTTGCCATCCATTATTTGGTTTGCAAAAATAAAGTGAATTGTGGTTAAATGAATGACCAACTTAGCATATGGAATATGCTAGTTTTACAATAAATTTTATTAGTTGGTGCATATAATAAATATAAATTTTTTTATCCTCCTAACAATGCATAAACTATATTTGTCAAATGATGATAGGACAAAATTGCTAAATTTAGATTGCAACCCTTTTAGTTGTAGTGCAAAATTACAACATTTATGTTGCAACCCTTTGGGTTGAAAAATAAAATGCTTTGTTATCAAGTAAAAAAGTAAATTTATATATGAATTCTCATCAACCTCACTAATGAGTTCACATTATCAAGCACAAGCGAGGATGTCATTGCAAAAACACTAAGGGATCTCTAGCTTTGTTACCTCATGGAATGAGAGAAAATACATACACAAAATATAAGAAAAATCACATTATCCTCAAGCACATTGAGAGTCTTACATGTATTTCTAATTCAGTTTGAAGTGAGAGATGACTTCATATTTTTTTCTTTTTTTTGAGCTACAGTTTTGTAGATCCACTAGTGATATTTCACGCACATTTATCTCTTATCACATTCAACCTTGAGATCATCATTAGCCAATATACTATGAGACCTATTGTCTTCAAATCTTTGCCATAATTGTGAAAGTATTTTATATTTTACTACAATGCCCTACCTTGTTCTATATGGAACTCGTTGTAGTTCAAGAACATCACATAGGCATTTTAGTTATCAAGAGAGGTTGTGAAAAGTGATTTGCACCAACTTCTATTATATAAAATAATCTTATATCTAAATAATAGATTTACTCTTAAGTTTAGATAACGAAAACATGAATCAATCACGACTAATATGCAATGAATTTTCTGTGACTAAGGAATAGAAATATGAGTAAAATTAGCTCTATAATTTATGATTAGATGAATATTACTTTTGTAAAAAATCCAAATATAATATCACATATAAAAAATATTATCATTTGTGCACATGTTCTCTCTCACAATTTTTACTAAATAATGAAAATATTGCAATGCATAATAAAAGTTACATAACCATAGTTCTGACCCCAACCCTCCCCAGCAGAGAGGATTAGACTATTGTTATAAATGAAAAGCACAAAGAGATTATAAAAATAAAAATAGGATACATTCTTTCCTTGCAAAAGTTTTAACAAATGTAGGGAAGAAATAAAAAATGAAGAGAACTGCAGACTACATCCTTCACCTAGTTCATTCACTCCTTACTTCACTTTGAAGCTTCCTACTTTGCGTCCCAAGACTTCTCTCTTCTATTGTGGATTCCTTCATTTTTGATAAGTCTTGGAATATCTTTTCTATGGCTAGGGTTTCTCCCCCATTGAAATTTTCCCAAAAGATCTCTTTTCTTCTTTTGTTTTCCATCAAATATTGCCTACTATTCTTTAGCCTTATAGATTACTATGCTTTTTGGACAATGGGCGCCAGGGTTTTCCTATGGACCCATGGCTTTGTCTGTGTTGAATACTTTAGGTCTCATTTTGTTTGAAGGCGCATTGTGGCCAACACTGTACAAGTTTTTTTATGATCATTTTTAGCTCCTACGGATATATAAATTTACGTCTTATTAATTTAATTCCCATGAATTTGGTTGGTACTACTAACTAGGGTTTGAAATAATGCACAAGTGTTAATTTCCATATACTCAAGGGTCTGAATTTGTGACCAAATCATACCTACCATTCATTTTGGGTTCACATTAGTGGAGTTTTGTAGTGCTCCTAGAGGCCTACTAGCCAATTGCTTGGAAAGTTCGCCAATTTGCACTTCAATATTCCTTAAGGTTACTTCAATTCGTTGAATTGAGGTTTCATGAAGATTCTTGGAAGCCTTCATGTATTGTATGAATTGTAGAGTTTCATCCTTAAAAGCATTGAAAACATTTTCTAATGTTGATTCACATGGCAAGCCTTGAGTGTTAGACTAGCCATCATTATTGTTGATGTTAGATAAATTGGGTTGTTGAGATTGTCATGGGGATCCTCCTTGATTATCATTCCAAGAGAAACTTGGGTGATTCCTCCATCCATGATTGTATGTCTTTGTATATGGGTTATTATATTGTTGAGTTGAATGGTTGTTATGCAAAAAATTCACATCCTCAGTCTGAGAGGGTGCGAAGTGGCTGTTCGAAATGTAATAAGATGCTTTAGGTGCCCCTCTGAACAACTCACAATTTATATCCTGTACTGCTTGAATTGACAAAGGCTTCAACTTTCTATTAAGGGTTTCTATCTCTTATTAAATTTAGGTAATTTAGGGGTTTTTTACTGTGCTAGATTACTCTTTCCTAGGATTAAGTAGCCTCATAATAGGCCACATGTATGATTTCATGGCCATCTCTTCTTGCAATTCGTAAACTTGTCCTTGCATCTTATTATTTATTGACCCACCTTATGTCGCATCTAATAGCGTTCTAGTGTTGGCATTCCATCCATCGTAAAATGTTTACACTTGAAGCCAAAGGGGCAACCCATCATGAGCACATATCCTAAGTAATTCTTTAAGTCTTTCCCAACTATAATATAATGACTCACTATCATATTGAACATAGTTAGAGATCTCATTGCGTAGGTGTGCTATTTTAGCAGAAATGTGAATATTTGTCTAGAAACTCTTGAACCAACATATTCTAGGTGTTTATGGAATCACTATGAAGTGAGTTCAACTAAGGGTACTATCAATAATGCCATTGTATTTTAATGTATTTCAAATTTCTAAAAAGTTTAAATTGTGAATATTAGGTTCCTATATAGGTAGTATACATAATTGGGAGTTCTTGATCATTTATAGGGTTGCTAGTTTGATTTTAAAATTATTTGCTTGTTTGTTACCTCTGACAATAACATTGGGTATTCCCATTTTAGTTGGTAAAGTACAATCGCTAAGGACTCTTGCTTGGTTTTTTTGGTGAATTTCTTCTCAATTTTGGTCAGCCATTTGTCAAGTATTTCTATTTAGCCTTGACTGTTATCTAAGCCTACTAATTATGCATTCAATTTTTGGATCAAAAAATAAATTTTCAAATGCTCTTTTATGTATACACTGCCCTACTCATACTATGTAAATCATATTCATCAAAAAGTTTTATTTTCACAGTTATAATATTGCAAGATATTTAACAAAACTATTTTGAATAAATAATTGATAACAAAAATTAAAATAACAAATTAACTAAAATTAATAGAAGAAAAAGAAATGTTCAAATCACTACTTTAAATGATTTCTTTAATTCTAATCAACCTTTTCCCAGCAACAATGTCAAAAACTTGACAGATCTAAAATTCTTGTACATGCAAACATGGAAGCACATGCGGTCAGGAGTAATATAGAACAAAGTCCAAATTATGATCCTCATGGAATGAGTTGTATTAGTTACCAAATACTTTCTTTCTTTGTATGTTCAAATAACTGAAATTGTGATTTTGTCTAATTGCTAAGATTAAAATACTTTATTGTGATCATTTGGAAATGATTGGGGAGTCTTAGGCCAGTATATATGGAATATAAAAATTAGTGCATTCTATTTCTAACCCAATTTGTTGTGTGTGAGAATTTCATATTTTTTGCAGTCATGTAGATCCACTAGTGTCTCACGCACATGGATCTCTCATCAGATCCAACACTGAGATCTCTCATCACATGTTTAACATCAGCTAGAAACTTTTCTTTTGTTGGTAAGAAAATTCAAGAGAAATGATGTTACTAGCAATATAATTTGCTTTATAGGCATACTATGGTGGGATGGATGCGGCTAAAGAAAGTAATTGCTCATTTGATAAATTTTCAAAAAATAGGTTCTATTGTTTCTAGCAGAATATGAGGAATGTTAGATAAGTGATCTACCACCATGTTCTTGCATTCCTTCTTATGACTAATTTTAAAATTAAATCCTTGATGAAATAGAACCCATCGAACGAGTCAATGTTTAGCATCCTTCTTTTGCAATAAGCATTTGTTTGTTGAGTAATCAGTGGAAACAAATTTATCAACGGAAAAGATGACTGTTAGAAGTACTTTATCAATTGTGGCATATGTCTTATGTGCTTTATTCAATAGCTTGCTGGCATAGTAATTAAAATAGAAAACTTTATAAATCCTTAAAGTAGCCCGCACAACTAGATCACTAACATCACACATGATTTCAAAAGGAAGTTCTTAATTAATAGTAGTAAGAATCATAATTGAGATCAATTCAGCCTTCATTTTTTTAAATCCATCTAGACATGCTTCATCAAATATGAAAACTAAAATTTTGCTAACAACCTACAGAATGGAAGACCTATTTTCGACAAAAGATATTGTGTTCTAAGAAACTCCTTATATATTTCACTATTAAAGTTGCTGGAAGTTTTTCTATAATATAAACATTAGCAAGATCAACTTCAATACCATTTATGGAAATCTAATGACCTAAAATATCTCCTTCTTTTCTTGGACTTCTAGAGCAATCAAAATTTGATTAGACCCAGAAAAAGCATCTAGGAAATAATAAAAAGGATGACCCGAAGGACAATTAAGCATTTGATCGATAAAAGGAAGCGAAAAATAATCTTTACTTGTAACTTTATTTAACTTCATATAATATATACAAACTCTCCAACCCATGGCTTTCTTAGTGGGATTAAGATCATTGTTTTCCTTCACCACTACTATTATCCTGCTTTTCTTTAGTACAATATGAATACGACTAACACAATAGTTATTAGAGTTGGGGAAAATAATTCCTAAATCTAATAATTTTATGACTGCTTTCAGCACTACTTCCTTAACATTAGAATTTAATATTCTATAAAGCTCTATTGATGGTTTTAACATATCTTACATCAAGATTTGATGCATGCATAAAGTGGGGCTAATACCTTTGATATTAGTAATACTCCTTACAATGGTCGGCTTATGTTCTTTCAATAAGGTACATAATCACTCTTCTTTTTTAGCTTCCAATGACACTAAATCTATAACTAGAAGAGTTGAAACCTACTCCAAGTAAATAAATTTAAGATGTGGAGGTAGTGAATTTTATTCCAATTCTTATGGTTTTTGATAGAAGGTACAACTCTACTTCTCAATTCAATTAACTCATCTATTTTGTCATCAACTTCTTGCTCAATCTCATATTGTAAAATTATTTGCAATTCATCTTCTTTTATGATATACTCTGAGGATTCTTCCAAATGTTCAACTTGCAAACAAATTTCATCAAGATTACTTGGGAGTTTAAAGCACTAGAAATATTAAATGTTTCCTCTCCTTCAAAATATAATATTGGCTCACCTTTATCTACATCAATTGATGTTTTTCCTATTGCTAAAATGGCCTTCCCAAAATAAGTGGTACTTCTTGATTATCCTCTTCCATATCAAGCATAATAAATATGTAGGATAAATGAATTTATCCACTTTTACTAAGGCTTTTTTAAGGATACCAATTGAAGTTGTTATAAATTGTTTGCTAACTATAAATAGATTGAAATGGGTTTATTAGAATCAATAGCTAACTCTTTAAAAACATAGTATGGCATTAAATTCACATAATCTCCCAAAACACAAGGTTCCTTAGAGAAAACCCAATTTCTAATTGTACATGGAATAATAACACTTTTAGGGTCCTTTCTTTTAAGTGGAAATTTTCAATAAATAATCACACTACATTGCTCTATGAGTTTCACAGTCTATTTATCCTCAAGAATTCTTTTCAATGATAAAATATCCTTCAAAAACTTCACAAAACTTGGCATTTGTTAACATGCATTAGCAAATGATATATTAATGTGCAACTTCTTAAAGATATCTACAAAATTTTGAACCTTCTTAGCTAATTTTTGTTTTACCAAGCATTGGGGAAATGGTATTGGTGGTTTGTATGGTGTAGATTTTTGGGTACCAAAATTATTGGTTTCTCTACTTGTTCTTGTTCAACTTATGGTTCATGTTTTACTTCAAAAATTTTACAAACTACATGCAGCCTTAACTATTTAGCATTATTTTTGTTGTTTCTCAGAATTAAAGTTTCTCCACTTCATAATGTCACAATTTATATATGTTATTACCTATGCTTAGTGATGGCTACAATAGAAGCAGGTTCTGCTAACTGTTGTCATATTGATTCTAAGTGTTCTTTAGTCTTTTTAACGATGTTTTCCTGTGTTCTCAATGATTCTTAATGTCTTTTTGAGTTTCATTGGTTCCTTACATATAGTTAATTGTATAAGCTATAAATTCCTTAATAGAATTTTTCCAAACAGGATTGTGAATATATTCATTATGGATTGTGGGTGTAAGCATAAGAGTTGTTCTATTGTTGAAAATTATTATTTTGCAAAAAAGTTACTTGTCAGTGTTTGAGGGCACGAAAGGGTTATTTGTGGTACAACTTGAGCTTGGATGTGCACCATTGTATATCTCACGGCTTACCTCCTTAAATCCATGATTGGCGTAGAGGGGAAATCACCATTTGAATTTGTGCAATCTAATCATTTCCTATTGCATTAAATGGCTCACCCCTAGGTTAGTATAATCTCTCAGTAGGCCATTGATATGAATTGGTTTCCATTCTTCTTTTCATGGATTTTACTATTAATTGATCTTCCCGATGATACATCAGTAAAGGTTCTAGTGCTATAAATTAGACCATCATAGAATATTTGCATTTGAAGCCACATTGGCAGCTCATGATGAGGGCATTGCCTTAGGAGTTCCATAAATCTCTCTTAACTATTGTAAATGGCTCTCCCTCTTATTGTATATAATTAAATATCTCAGTCCTAAGTCTAACCATTTTCACTAGAGGGAGGTATTTGGTTAAGAAGTTTTTGCAAGTTCATTCTAAGTAGTGCGTAAGTCACTAGGTAATGATAATAACCAGCTTTTAACACATTCATGTAAGGAATATAGGAATAACCTAAGTTTAATTATGTCATCAACAATGTTGTTATATTTGAAGGCGTGAAATATTTTAAAATGTTTGACATGTATACATTTGGATCATCACTAGGTAACCCACAAAATTAAGAATCTTAAATCATGTTGACTGTGCTGAGTTTAGTTTCTAAACTATTAGATTCAATGCCCGGACTAACTTTGCCATTAGGGATTCCTTTTATAGTACATGAGGCATAATATCCTTGGCCCTTTTATAGTACATTAAGTGGTTTTCTAGACTAACTATTAACAGATGTCTAAGTCGATAAAGGGTTCACTCGATTTCAGGGTCAACTATTTTACCTTGCTCTCCCTAACTTTGCATGTTAATACCCTAAAATTTATTGCAACCCTTAATTCAAAAACGCAATAAATTTGACAATGATTAATTATGACAACAACTATAAGCAAAAAATACAAGCTAAATAGACAAAAAAATGTTTGAATCACTATCTCAAAGCAATTACTAATAGTGTTACGATCAACCCCCAACACGGTGCTAAAAACCTGATATGCCACAAATAAGTGTGTCTATAAATCATGCAAGTATATGTGGTTTAGAATAATATAAGATTGGGAGTTCTAGTTTATCATCCTCAATAATTGGCTTAACAGTTACCATCAAATTGCTTTTCTATTAATGTTCAAATGGTTGATTAGAGGGTATTTTAATTTCTAGCTAATAAATTAACTAATGCCAAGAAATGGAAATCTAAGAGTTAATGTGAAGACTGTATTAATTAAGAGAAATCAAGGAGAATTTGGCAAGGAATCTTTGGATTATTGATTTTAGTTCATGTTAAATTATAAATTTACAAGTTGTGGTGATTTCTTAACTATATTCTATGGGGCTGCGAAATTGCTGATCAACTAATGCTATCACACTTATGGATCACTCACCATTCAACCCTAAGGTCATATTTGTCGATCTCCTTATGAGACCTCTTGGCTTGAGACCTTAATGTTAGAGATGATAGACATTCAAATAGCCTAGCAGCAATGACCTTTCTAATTGCATATGGAATTGTATTGCTTTACAACTTTAGCTAAATAATCATGTCATCAAGAGGAGTTGCATAAATGTTTCTATTCCAACACCCTCTAACAAAACCTAGCTTTATATCTAGGTGAAAGGCTTACAAAAGTTTTAAGAATTACAAGAACATGCAATACCCATTTGTATGAAAATTTAATTTCAAAATTTGTGATCAAAGAAAGAATTTAAGAATAAATGAGAACTACTTTAAAAGGATATATAATTAATGTAGAATTATTCTAGATCTAGAAATGATAGACTCACCATTCAACACAACAATTAAGCAAATAGAAACTCACGCATGCACATCATAATATTATTAGATAGGTCTTAGCCTAACCCTCCCCAAAAGGGATTTACGCTACCATTAATAAGGATTCACACTCTCAAAAGTTCTTACAACACATAAAATACATTATTCCTAGAATTAAAATATAAAGATAGCGATGAACTATTGTTACTAAAGGAAACTTTCATTAAGGGTTCTCTCCAAGTACTCCTTGGTCCTTTTCCTTCTTCCTTCATGTTTGTTTGGTGGCTCTAAGGTTTATTCTTTTTTCTTTTCATATCCCTTATGATCCGTCTAATGATAAGCTTGTGCTTTTAAACAACTCAAAACCACCCCATGGAGGACAATAGACACAGTTATTTGTGTTGGAATAGCATCGGGCGCCCATGCCACTATTCATGTTGCAAGGAATACCCCTGGCTCTACCTGAGTGATATTTTAGTCTGGCCCTACTCCCACCGCATGGGTGTCTGACTCTCTATTTGTTGTGTGCCAAGGTACACCTGGACACTTAGTTCCCTGCATGTGTTGTACCTGGGTGTGCTTGGGCATCTGGGTGCCTAGTGCTTTGCATGTGTGGTGCCTCAGCTGGGGCCATATATTCTTCAATAGATTTGATGGCAGCCCATACTTTCTTATCATAATGGATGGAGTTTAATCTCTCTTTAGTTTGAGAGTCAATAATATTTTACAGTGAACTCATGGACAAAAAATAGTAGATAAGTCCATGGCCACAAAATTAATTTATAAAGTAGTAAATAGCATACAAGGCTATCTTTTCATTACCATCAAATCATTAGTTTGAGAAATAGTAAATAACAAACATGGCTATCTTATCACCAGGGCATTAGGCAACATATTCTTTAATAGGTTTGATAGCAGCCCAGATTTTTTTATTAGAAGGATGAAGTTAAGCCTCTTGCAGGAGACTGATGAAGGAAAAATAGTAGTTAAGTCCGGGGCCACAAAATTTATTTATGAAGTATTAAATAACATATAAGGCTATTTAATCATTACTAGTAATTTAATGGAGAACCCATCAAATCATGGGGCCATATGTTCATTAGTAAATTTGATGGAAGCCCAAATTTCTTTATTAGAAAGGATGGAGTTATGCATCTCATTAGTTCGAGTGTCAGTAATACTTTGCAGGGGACTCATGGAGAAAAAAAAGTTAATCCCATGGCCATATAATTGATTTGTGATGTCGTAAGTAGTAGGAAAGGCTATCTTATCATCACTAGCAATGTGCTATTCATCCAGTAAATAAATTTTGGAATCTTGTTAAGTCATCTATAGTAAGTAACCAATTATGATAATTTTTTTTTTCTCTTGGAGTTTCCAGTTGAGACTACTATTTGGTATTTCACAAAGGTTTTTAATATCATAATAAGATTAAATAAGTGTGGATCTAGAAAATGAAATTTACTTGTTAAAATAAATAAAATGATCATTCCTTAACATATGTTCATATGTAGAAACAAGATCTTTCTATTTTTTTTTTATCAATTATATAATTGATTGATTCTTTATTCCAAGTGGAAATACCTTTTTTGAGATATTTTAATTTGTTGGCTAACCTATTCATACTAAGGTTATGAACATGTCGAACAAATAGAAAGGATGCTTAATATTAAAAAATTGAGTTCAGAGTAAATTTTGGAATGTTGTTAGAATTTTTAACTCATTTATTATTCATCAAGAACTATCCAATCTTTCATTTTATCTTTTTTTATTCAACCAAGTAATGTTAGAGCCTTAATACTTAAATATATCCAACTCTCAATTAATAATAATCCTATTACTACTAGCAAACGAGGGTGTTGGGATGTTTGTATGCACTTGGTATCAGTTGTAATATAATACAAGATTTAAAGTCCCTCCACAAGCAATGCTCTATTATAATTGGATTTTACATCTCATGGGAAATTCCAAGGACAAGCTTTACCAATATGAGACAACTTCCTTGAAACAAACTAGAAAAATTTATACAACAATAAATAGCTTCTTCATGTTCAGTGATAAGTTCAATAAATCAACCATAATACATGTAAATGTAATTCTAATAGAAAAATCAGTGATATCATTCAAGAACTTGGTATTTTGGTAAATATTAGATATCTTTGTAAAGGAAACTTAGAGTTCCATAATAACACAATTGATAGTTTATTACCCTTAGCAATAGGTTTATATCTTTTTTTGGACCATGTAATAAAGATACCTCAAATGTTACACTATAGAACATTCATCATATAGAGACAGAGGGACTATTTTGACCTTTAGATTTTGATCTACTAAAATAAATGATTAGAGAAATATTAGCATTTTTGGTAGTCTAGGGATTATTAAAACTTAAGAGATTAGTAGAATGACCACATATATGTAATCTAGATAAGGAATTTCTTCAAGCTAATTCATGTTTTCCCCAACATTATCAACAACATCAAAATTTAAATTAAGAATATCCAATTGGTTTGGTTTTAGTGTGTGCATTTAATCAAATTACTTGAGTTAACAACATCAATTTGATGAACTACTTAAAATTTCAATGACACCAATTGTGTGTTCAAAAGATTTTGGGGGCTTGCAAATTGATTATAAGATTAATCATATTGTGACCTGTGTTGTGGAGTGCTTACCTCTTGATCACAATTGATAATTGTGTACAAATAATTTTTTAAAGTATTAGTATTTGAAATCTCATTTTTATAATTAGTGATGTATAAATTCTCATTCAAAGTAAGAAGTCACTTCATTGGTATTTGATGGTGCATTTTTATTAACAAGATTAACCTCAATCTCAATAACCAAATGTTGTAAAGCACAACTACTAAAGGAGCAACCTCACTTTCATTTTTACCACCAGTCAATAAGTAAATAAATTATTTTTGGTCAAAAGTAGAGAGCATATTTATTTATATTAAAAAAAATATAGGTACCTTTGGTCAAATTTTAATGGCATTATACTTTAAAGAAATATAGGTACCTTTGGTCCAATTTTAATGTCATTAATAGATAAATTAAGCTTTCTCAAATGAATTTGTTAATTAGTTGTATAAGAGCATGTGTACCTTTGGTCCAATTTTAATGTCATTATACTTTAAAGAAATTCATAGAATACATAGGTACTATTTGGTTTTCTGAATTTTGAGTGAATGGTAATGGTTACCCAAATACTTAAAAATTAAAATGTTTTGATTAAAGGAATTATGATGCTAAATTAGACTCGGCAGAATTTAAATTCACTAAAGCAACTTCAATATCATTTTAAATTAGAGCAATCTTTATTTTACATAATTCGCTCCTTTAAGAAAACTCATGGATGTCACTTCTATCAATTATATTTAGCAAGTTTTCATGTTGGCCTTTGGTGGCAACTAGCTGCCTATTCTAAACCCTTCTCAATATTTCTTGACCATTGATTTACCTCTCCTAGCAATAGTCTTCCATCATCATCATTTGCTTACTTTCCTTCTAGTCCATCCTCAATAATAAACAAAACCTATCAAACATTATTTACATTCCTTATCCTACAGGAAACCACCACTAGTTAGGAATTCCATATTGCATTAAGCTTCCTTACAAGAAACACAAAATGCATATCCCAATCCTTTCCTAACCTTTATTGGCCACATGAGGTTTTGACATCTTTTCTAAGCTACAAACCAACTTTCCTTAGATACCGGCTAAACATCATTGGTAGAGGGCAACTTTTTGTTGATGATGCAATTTTTTAATGTCCTTAAGATTACACTACATGCACAATATATCCAAAAAAAAACCTAAAATTTAAATACTAAAAGTTATTGCCTCTTCTTCTTTATAAATGTTTCCAAAGTAATGCATCTATAATGTTACTAATAACAATGCAATCCTATCTTTGTCTTCAAATTTGAGTTGCAATTCTTAAACAATGCGTAAACTATGTTAAATGATTTATTTATCTTGTTATGACAATCCATTCAACAACAAAAAAATATAATAAAAACCATTGATAAATTACTATGATTTATGATAAGCCATCCAATAATATCTTTTTTTTTTCTTATTATTTTGTAATAACATTATAAAATAAAGGTTGTGCATACTTTCTGATAATTAAAACATATAGAATATTTCATAGTTGGAAATTGTAATGAAAATCATTTTGATAAAAGAAAATATAAATAATATGTGAACATGAAAATGCATACTTTCTGATAATTATCAATATTTTTATTGAACTCAAAATTTTCTTAGATAAAGTTTTTTATGGTTAAATAGCCATCTCATATTTAAAAAAATTATAAATAATATTTTTAAGAATTATTTAATAAAAAATGACTGACATTTTATTCAAAAAATTAAAAGTTAGGTAAATAAGAACAAATTTGATATTAATTCTCTTTTGTAGAGAATAAACTTATGTTTTAAAGAATATAAACATATACACACATTATATATATTTAGTCAAAATAACAACTAGATTTAATGAATATAATACAATCATATTATATAATACAAAGGTTGAATTAGCAAAGATAGCTTCACAACTTTTTAATTATAAATTTTCTTCCGTACAAAGATACTGACATTAAATTTTCTTAATAAAATTTTAATGCATTTGAAATATTTTCCAAAAACATTCATTTCAATCTAATGAGTATTTTAAGGGATCTACAAGCTTTGCATGTTTTGTGATCTAAGCATTTTATTAGCACTTATTTAAAAATGCAATTTTTTATATATTTTTATTTGGGTATAGGAATTTAATATGAAACTCTCTGTAACTTGTATGAAAATAAAATAAATAAGAATTTATTATAATAGAATTTCATATTTTAAAAATAACACATTCTAGTTGTTATTATAGAATTTCATTTAGCTTGTGATTCTAATAGAATTTCATATTTTTAAAATAACTAAAATAAAAAAGGGTACTCATTTCATGGATTAATGAGCTTAAATGTTAAGCTTCACTAAAAAATAAAAAGAGTGAATTCTAGTAGTTATAAGTGTTAAGCCTCAAACAAAAGACCATATAGAAACTTCAAACCCATATATAATCTACAATGACAAATCAAGCTTGTAGATAAAAAAAATCACAATATTATTTGTATAGCTTTAACATCAAATGTGTAAATACTTTCATTGTAAATACAATCCAAGTTTCCCATAAGAAACTATTATCCTTCTTAAAAATAGCCTTACATCAAACCCTCTATATCTTACCGAGCCATCTAACTTCCTACTTCATTACCATTACCTAATAACCATATGTCAACATGAGTAAGTGAGAGCCCTTTATGTTCTTATCCTTACCAAGTGCTAACTGCATTTTAAAGCTTAGTTTTATACATTAATAAAAGACAATGTAATTTAAATTTGACAAAAAGTGATGCCTAGTTCTTTTTTCTTACCATCATCATATTTCTTAAGGTTAATATAAGATAAGCATTATCTTAATTTAAGAGAACCAAAATTTGTATTGAATTCCCCTTCTTTCTTATTAAATAATTATTTATGTTTGGTTAAATTTACTCCTTAAATGCACCTAAACTCACAACATTGCAATGGGCTACGTATATTTAGTCAAAATTAGAAGTTGTGGCAAGGAAAAACCACAAAAAGGGCACATTATATCATCAAGAAAATAAAACTCATTGTTCTGTTTATAAAGCCCATTAACCTCGTTTCATGCAACAAATCACATTACTTATAAAATTGCTTGAAAAATTTTGAAGAATCTTTAATATATATGAGCATCAATTAAAATTAAGAGTAAAGTATAGATGTTCCACTTAATAACTCATCAAAATACTAATAAAGCTCAAGCAATTAGTCATACATCAAAGATGTCCTTAATCCCCATAATATGTGCACCTGGTACACTACCTGGGCTCCCCTAAGTTGTTTTTGATGTGTTATTCATATAAGCTTACTTAATTATTTGTTTCATGCTAAATAAACCAAAGTTGCAATTCTAAAATAATAACTTTCATTATATTTATTTTCAAGTATTTTTATAAGTAATTTATACTTGGCTAAGTAGCATTTAAACATGCAAATTTAGGTACATACATAAAAAATATTATGCCTAACAAATACTAATTTAAATACCTTGGTTATGCATTTCTTAATCATCATTATCTTAAGGGTTTTGTAAGCTTGATTACATATGAATTGGATGTGCATGGATTGCAGCATTACTCCAAATTATATGCAAACTACATAATTATAGAAAATGTTGACACTGACTATTTTACATAGAAAAAAATATTCTTGATCACTAGAAATTTTGATAGGGAGCAATATATATTATTTAGAAAAGCATTCACACAATGTAAGCTATTTTACCAAAATAGTATTTGTGATCATAAATACAAAGCTAAATAGTCTAAAAAAGTTGTATTTGAATGCTAGTAAGAGATTATATCAAAACCTTATTAAAAAATAATGATTAGGAAAGTTCCAAAAGAGTTAAGCACATAAGAAACATCACCACGACAAGCACACCACCATAAGAATTATTAAATCCCTACCAAAAACCTCCAAACACTAAAACGGAAGGTGCATTGGAATGGGGGAAAGTAAGAAAAGAAGACATGAGTGAGAAAAGGAATTTATTGAAATACCAATGTTAATAATCATTTAAGGACTGAAAAAAATGTGTCTATATACACACATATAGGAAAGCACACTATGGAAATTTTCATGCTCAATGGGGTATGTTGCATTACAAAAATGCCAATTATCAAATTTAATCTCTTTGGTGAAAAGATATGTGCATATATGCTTGTATTCCATGCATTTATGCTTATTGGGCATGGGTTCACTTTTTTTCTTCTCGGGCTCATGAGCACTACTATTCCAATTTCAAGCACATTTGAAGAGGGTGCTACTTTGCTAAAGAATTATTGCTGGGTGCTTTGACTTTGTAAGACTATTATATATTTAAATTAGGATTAAACAAAAATGAGCTGACATTAAAAGTGAATCATAAAATAGATGTAATTTTAGTTTAAATAATAAGTCTCACCATCTGTAAGTTGGAACCTTGTACTATGAGTGTACTCTTACTACAAAATTTTTTATTCCCCTGGTTTAATCATTATTATTTAGCTTTAATAGATTGTTGAACTACTTTGCAAAATTTAATTTTTGCCTTTTTCCTTCATTATGTGTGAGGCTATTTATTTAAACAGAAAGTCAAGTGACTATTCTTAGTATCATCATTAATAAGAAAAAATTCATGGGTGGTAATAGCTCTTCTACCTCAGCATCAAGCATAGACAGCTTGAATGGTTTGAGGCTCCCCATATTAGCCATTAAGTAGTTATGCATATAGGTTTGATGTCATACAATAATTATCAGGCTCAATCTTCATGATAACTTAGAATGGACCATGGAAAATTGGATCAAGTTGTTCTCTTAGTCTTTTAGTCTTTAATTAATGAGAAGTAGCCAAAATATAACATTTACATTAGTCCCCATCTCAACTAAACATCAACCATACTTTATTTTACACCATTATTAAGATATCCCTAAATTTTACTCCATGTTGAACAATATTCATAAAATGTTCTTAAGAATTTATATTCTTAACACAATTTTTTTATTATTAATACTAATGTTGGTAATCTCTTAACAATTATATGTAATGGAATACTCATTAAATTCAAATTGCAATAAGCAAATGGAATAATTATAGTTGTTCCAATATAGCTTGATTAAAAGAAAATTAATATGTAAGTGACTATTATTTTACATCTCTAGTTATAATATAAAACTCTTTGAGAAAATTTATTTATATCCTATTGATTGCTTCTCCTTTGAAAATTTTAAAAAAGAATTAATTTTATTCCATTTAATATAATACTCACCATTCAAAACAAGTTCTCTCCAATTGACACTAGAATCTTATGTTCTAATCAAATATGATTGAACTTGATTATATAAACTATTCTTAAATCATAAAGTGATTGGATGGTGAAGGGGGTTTAGACTGCTAGAATAATATTTAAATTATGGTTTTTGATAGAAATAAGTAACACTTGATGCAATTTTGAGTATTAATTATAGTTAAGCCTCAGGTGAAGATGTTTGGATCAAGTTGACATGTAGTCAACACACCAATGGTATGAAATTTGGAAAATAAAGGTTTTTGGAGAGAGGAAACATTCACACAATTCATGGTGTCTTAGTCTAAATTGGTATCATTATGAATGGAAGTAAATTACAATTTGTATGTTTAATGCATGGTATTTAAAATCCCTAATTTGCTTAACTTGAGATATTGCGGAGGGCTCACTGGGGAAGACAACATTATAGTTTGAACCATCAAGTTGGGCCTAGACAATTATCAAGTTGATCTCATCCATCCATTCTTTAAAGATACAGATCATATGATCCATGATGATAACAATTTTAAGTAATATAGATCTGTAAATTTGGATCTTATAATTGTGACTAATCTCACAATTTCTTAGATCTATTGGTCACCGTCATCTAGCTCGACCCAATTCTTCTAATTAATTCCTTAGTTTTTAGAGATCCTTATCATTGGATCAGATATTATAATTCAACAGTCAAGGATCATCCCAACATTTAATAATGTATAGTTTTATTTTATTTATTTTTATACCTTATGAAAATTAAATAATTAAAATATATATTACATTTTATTCTTTTTTCCTTAATTTTAAGTCCAATGTTATAAAAGCTCAGCAAGAGGTGCATTTTATAGTGGCGAATCAAAAAATATATAATTTTTTTTTTATTTTGACCTTATATATTTAATTTTTATAATTTTTAAAGCCTAAATCCATTAAAAATCATTTAGGGTGTTTTGATGATCCAAGTGATCTCAAATTTGAATCCAAATTAGAATCCAAATTATCTAACAACATGCCTAGATAAATTAGAATCCAAATTATTTTAGAGTTATTCCATAAATTAAAGTGGCTTAAATTAATAAAAATTTTGCTTATTTGATAATCTTAATAACCGAGTGTTCTTACACACTCCATTACTTAGGACTTATATCATCCGAACATTGTACAAGCTAAATATAAAGCTTAATTAGGGAAATTTTTCATTAAATTAAGGGGACCAGTGATATTGTCTACACATATCCTTTTCTTACCCCAAGAAGCTTTCTTTGCACTTTGGTCCTTATATTGAACTTTAATAATATAATTGGTCCAACTACAAAAATAGAATTCATCATAATCTTAGATTAAGCATTGAAACTTCCATATATATCAAATCAAATCAAATTACTTCCTTGGGCATGGATACCCTTTAAGAATGAATCTGAAAGACATATCCAAAGTGATGTTATGTGAATAACACTTAGGTTGTACTTTCTTTTGGTCTATATGTGGAAGACCTTACTCAAGTAAGTACCTCAAACAATCCTATATAACGTGGATTAGGCTTACTCAACACAGCATAATTATAAACATGTCGCATTGGGTTGTCCATCACATAAACAAAATCTCCAAGTTTAGAGTCTACATCCCGATGCTTTGGATCAAAATAATTTTGTTAGTGATCTTAGGCAGCTCTCATTTGTGCCTAAATTAATTGAGCCTTATGGGTAGTTTTTTGATTTAGGCTTGAACAACAGATTTGGGCATCTTTTAATTTTGGCCGAGATAGAGTTCGATGAACTCAATGGGTGTTATGCCAATGCTTGCTTGAAAGCTACTATATAAGCAAATTTAATCAACAGTAAGTTCTCCTCTTAAGAACCTCCAAAATCTAAAACACATAAATATAAGTTATTTTATAGTTCAGTAAATCTATTTGGTTTTGCCATTAGTCTAAGAGTGAAAATTGTTTTCCATGCCTAGGTTAGTCCCTAAATCAGATTGTACCACCATCTAAAATTTTGAGCTTAAACGTCTATCACCATAGATCAGTGTAACCTTTGAAACACCAAGCAAGCAAATAACTTTATGAATGGTTGATGCTAACTTCTCTACCAATTTTGTCTTTTAAATAGGCAAGAAAAGATCCAACTTCAACTTATAAAATCCATCTATATGATAGTCCACTTCCACTTAAATATTTGGAGTGGATGGAGTACGATGCCTAGTTATTAGTGATCAGCCTTTATGAGGCAACATATATCTTAATTGAAAATAAACTCTCCTACATCTTTCTTGAGGTTTGACAACCAAAATGGATCTCAATTCTAGGTATATTTTGGTTCTCCCATGATGAATGTACATCCAGAGTGATGTGCCTCTGTCAGGATGTGTCATTATAAGTCCTCACTATGGGATACCCATAGTGTACTCCTTCATGAGATATGATCTCCTTCGACTCAAAGATTTGCAACTTTACCATCAATAATGGCCTGAAGTAAGAGTGGATATTGCTTATCTTTCTTATGAGCATCTAATTCTAACCTTAAGGGATTGCCCATTTGTCTCTAGACTTCACATAGTATGAAACTAAGGGGTTGCACAAATCTCCAACTTACCAAACTATCGAATTAAGAACTGCTCACTAGTATATTTGTTCAGACATCAGATGCCTTGTAACTAAGTGCTTTCATTACAATAATTGTTATACTTGTAATGTACAAAATCACAAGATCATAATCCTTAATTAATTCTAGCTAGTATATCTAAAGGAAATTTAACTCCATCTGTGTGAAGATCTATGAAAGACATTAGTGGTTGGATATTTCTCACACTTTGCTCCATAAAGGAAGTGCCTCCAAACATTTTAGGCGTATACTATGGTATCTAATTATAGATCATGTAGAAGATAGTCTTACTTATACAGTTTAGTTATTTATAGGCAATGGACATGACTCTCTTCTCTTGTATCAAAAATATTCCAAACTCATAGAGTGATCTGTCATTAAAAAACTAATAGTACAAGCCTTCTCTTGATAGAACCAACATAGGCACAAATGTGAGATCATCCTTTAATTTTTGGAAAACTTGCTGGCACCCACTATTTCAAATCTAGGAGGTAGTATTATGGGTATGTCTTGTTAGTGGGGCAGAGATTTGGTAAATTACTTTGATAAAATTTTTGAAATACTCAACTAATCCTACAAAAAATTATTATTGGTGGCTTTTGTTTGTTACAATTAATCCTAGATGGCATTAATCATCTTGGGGTCAACATGTATGCCTTTTAAACCTTTGAATCAACATCTGAGCTATTTAATCACTTTAGACCTTCTAAAATCTTTTTTAATCCTACCTTGGAACTAATAATCTATAGAGCCAACCCCTAGTTTGATTTTTTAAATGTCCCAAAGGGCTCTAAGGTTTAAGATGGAATTTTTTGTAGTTTGGAAGTGGCGTGGGCCACTTGTAGATGCTCTGGCCAATTTTGGCTAAGTGCTTAGATTAGGCAAGCTTGGGCTAGCCCAATTGAGCCAACTTTTTTATTTCAGGGTTTTAAGTGCGGGTTCTTAGAGCTAAAATCATTTTGATACTTAATTAATAATTTTACTTCAATCAGAATCAAATTTAGAGATCCAGAGATCACTTTAGGCTTGCCTAAGGCAAGCTCAATTGGCCAAGTGATCCTAAAATGGACCAAATCTTGATTTTATTATTCTTATGAGTGAAAGTGATCATAATATCACTTACAAGGTTGATTTAAATCATTTTAACCAAGTATTGGGTTAACCCTAATTTGGGTCAGGTTTGTGTTTTGGATTGAGTGATGGCTCAATCATATAAAATTGGTCATTTAGGTTAGGGTTTGGTCTTGGGGTAGCATGAGCTAACCCAATATGATCATTTTGGATTCTTAGGTTCCAAAGCGGATGATTGACTTTCTTATAGCTTAATTGACTCATAATGAGTAATACTAGCTTGAACTAAGGTATCTAAGCTAGGTTTGGCTTAGGCCCACTTGGGCTAGCTTGGGTTATCATAACTGGGTCCAAAATGGACCCTTGGGCTAGCTTGGGACATATAAAGTGGGTCCAAAATGGATGCTTAAGCTTTTGAGATTCCATGGCCACATTTGGCATTCATAAGGACCCTTTAAGCCTATTTGATTATTTCTTAACTTTATTGGACCACATATGGGGTTTTGGATTTGTCTTGGGCTAGGTTGAGCTAGCCCAATTGAGTGAAATTCCAAAATAAGGGGGCTTTGGACCCCTAGGGTCACTTATTGACTTTATATGGGGATAGTGAGTGTGGGTGTACCCATAGGGATGAAATGGGTCAATTTGTGTTGACTTGGGCTCACACTAGCCTAGGCTTTCTAGAGTCCAACCAAAAATAGTTTTGGGCATAATGAGGTCATGAGGGCTTACTATTGAGCTCTCATGACTCCAATGACTTTATTGGGTTATATTCGGGTTGATGGGATCTTGGGTTGATAATGTCAATTGGACTGAGACTCAAGCTATCTTGGCTAGTTCAAGTCTAGCCAATAACCAAAGTGAGCCAAATGGAGTTATGGGCGATTACCTTGGTGCCCCCAAGTCTCAATGGGCTAATCTGGTCCATTGGGCAGGGTCAGGTTAGCCTCAAGTGGGCTAGTCTGACCAAAGCCCCAACTTGGGCTTTTGCTAGTCCTATTGAGACATTTTATGCTTTAGTGGGTTTGTGGGGAAACATATCACCCTAGTTGGTTCCTTGGCTGATGGGGTGTGCATGGGCAATTGGGGCAACTCTAGGGATTTTCTGTGGCAATGATGGTGAATGATGAGGGGGAGGAGGAAACTCTCTAGTAGGAGCCTAGAGTGAGGATTCCTGACATTGAGTTTGTGTTTTAGGGGGGTCCCTTTGGCTTTAGCAAGTTGTCAAGGTGTCACCAAGGTCAGGGGATGGCTGAAGGTGGCTTGCCGTCAGTAGCTGCTTTTGGAATTGAGATGGTGAGAGGGAGAGCTAGGGAGCTTTGGAGAAGGGCTTGGATATGGTGTGGAGATAGCTAGAGGTTGGGGGGTTATTTATAACTTAGCTCAGCAAGCCCTAGCCTCTATGTGGCCAAGCCTGGTAGCTAGTCTTAGGACACATGTAGTAGGGGTATGGGCTATGTCGGCATAGATGAGGGCTCTCAAGAGCCCATAGCAAGCTCAATTAAACTGCACAGACACGCAGACCACTAGCAAACATGCTTGACCGCCTGCCTTGCGCGACAATGATGACGCATCTCAAATGCATCATAAGGGGGGAAATAGCATGAAAATTTCCAAGCCGTAGGATCCTTAGCTTGGATTCGATGGTCTGATATGACTTTGTAGCCTAGATTTAATATAGGCCATCTGATTATTTATAAATGGGTTGGACTGCTTAGATCGAGTCATCTCACGGTACGGGATTTGCTTATTACACGGGATCCCCACCGTGAGATTTGATGGATCCTGGGCTGTGGTATGGGCAAATCCAATGGTCGTAGAGGTGTGGCATGCCAGATGGTGCCCCGATTCCTTCTACAAATCCGGAGCCAGAATAATTGAATTTAAAGTTTTTAATTAAATTTCAATTTATTTCAAATCTATTTTGCACATTTTTTTTCTCCTTTTTGGGTTCAAAAATTATGAAACCTTCTTCCCTAACTAATTTTGGGGTGGTGAATTAAAAAATGTTATTATTTTTGCAATCTAAGATTAAAACAATTTTTTTATTTATTTAATTAATAAAAGTGGCTAAAATAAAAAAAATATATATATTTTTTTTATATTTTTCATTCCACTTTTCTCAAGGAGTGTTTTGGCAATAGCATTAGGTCCCTATTAACCTAACTAAACTCAAATGGATTTCATAATGACACTATTCATTACATGAGCACAATATGTATCTCCTTGAAGATTATATGGGCATTCATTAAGCCAAATGGTATGACAAAAAACTTATGATTACATTAGCTCATATGGAATGTTGTCTTAGAAATGTCTTCATCCTTAATTCTTAATTGGTGGTATCCAAAACATAGTTCAATTTTTGAGAAGATAGAGGATCTTAATAACTAATCAAAAAGGTTATCTATATGGGGCCTAGGAAAATATGTTTGATGGTAACCTTATTAAGTTCATAATACTTAATTAATAACTTAAGAGTATTTTCCATCTTACTGATGACTACAACATGTAATAGCCAAGGCAACCTGCTTGATCAAACAAATTTTTAATTGAATTGCTCTTAGAGTTGTCCACAAAGCTCTTCCATATTGTTAGAGTCCACCTTATATAGGGCTTTCAAAAGTGGTAGAGTTCTAAGTACAACTTTTTATGGTGAAGTGTATCTCCCAAATAGGGGTAATCTAGGTAATTCCTTGGGAAAGACATCAAGAAAGTCTTGCACTACATTAGTGTTTTCTAAAGTGTTAGCAAGATTCCTAAGCCTCTAGATTTCTAGCACTGTGGCGCACTGAAGTGCCTTAGTGTCTAGAATTTTGGCATTGTGGCATGCTATAGCACCTTAGTCTGGGGACATTGGGTTCTATAGCTCACTGTAGCACCCATACCTCTGGTATTCTAGCGCTATGGTGCGCAGTAGCATCTTGCTCTCGGGAACAAGGGAGCTATAGCGCACCATAGGACGTCGTAGCCCGTTGTAGCTCCATTTTCATTCAAATTTCCTTTTTATTATAGTTTGATCTCTTCTTACTTGAAATGCCATAGAAACATACTAAACGTACAACTGTTCCTAAGAAAAACATAAACTCCAACTCAAAATTCCCTTTGTATATTGGGTTCATCAAGGATCATCCACCATAAAGGAGATCATGAAAGTATCCATCAAATACCAATTCAATAATGATGTAAGATATCAAACTCATTATTACCAACATATGTATTACGAGTCCTTGTTCTTTCACTGCTAATAGGGGAAGCAACAATCAAAGGAGGGGATCGTAGTGCTATTGAAATGACAATCACATATTAGCACAATCCTTTAGAACTCTAAGCCTATAAATTTCTCTAATTCTTGTATTAATTTTTTGAACAAGCATAAATGTTTTCAGACCCTGAGAAATGTCCAAGGAAGCCATATTCATTTCAAAAATTTTGGTAATGGAATCTAATTATTAATCGAATGATGATCACATTGTACATTCCTCCTTTACAATATACAATTTTGGAATTGAGTACAAATTCAGTTGTATGGAAGATTTTTTATGCATCAATATATCTATTGGGCTTATTAGTTCCTATTTTATTATTTTCTACTTGTCAATACCTTCTTCATAGGTTATGCAAGCCTTCCTTATCACCCAATGGGCCATGTTCCATCCAACAATCTATAGGAATATTAATTTAGCAATTGTATGGAGCCATTCTTATTTCACATTTGTTCAGCCCATGTTTTATTTGATTATATAGTTTGGTACAATCAACATCACTAGTTGTAAAACTGAAATATAAATAAATCATGTGTTAACTAGAAACTTTATACATATGTCAAAATACATCAAATATTAATGGAAGACTTATTTATAATGTAGAATATGTATATAAATATTACTTTTATTGAGAAAAAATATAAGCTCTGTGTATCTCTTGAGTCTATAAATTAAATACAAATTTGGGGTCGTTAATATTTTAATGTTAATATTTTAATATCTCATCTTGTTCTTATATTTTTTCAGTTGTTCTTCTTTATTTGTGAGGATGTATGCATAATACTTTGAAGGGTCCATATTTGAAAAGATCAATTATACTAGAACATCAACATGTGGGAATATAAGGGGATAGATAGGCATAAGTACAACTACAGTAACAATAAAGCAAAATTTTAGTTCTAGCTTATAATAGCAATACATGAGGTCATCAAGACATAATATAAAAACCCACCCCTTTGCTTCATGACTCCTCGTATCTTTCCTTATTCAAACATTTCTTCCAAGATTTCCTTTAGGTCACGACTACATAGGATTATCCTTGGGCCAAAACCAAGAGGGAAATCTCATATTCTTGATACTAGCCTCAAAGGTTTTGGGCCCTGATGGTGGATTGAAGATAGATGTGTTGACATGGTTTTGGCAGGAATAAGTAAATAAGATCGAAGAAGGTTGGATTATCTATTTCCTTCTTAATTTACCTTCTATCAATATTTTAGTTTGGACTTCCATGTGTGGCTATTGCTCTTACAATGGTATTTCTTAGACCTTTGGAGTTACTCTACTGCTCTAAGTTTCTACCCTTGGATTACTAGGAAATTGTGTTGGTACATCTAGGTTGCTAAGCTCTAATGCTCATGCATTTGGCTCACCTTATTTGTTCATCCTATTCAACTTATAGTTTAATTGCTTTACTGCTATCTATTGAAGTCTTTCATGGAATCTATTGCTAGTCAAGGTCAGAATGTTAATGGTTCCTTTGTTATCATGAACTATCCAAGATTCATCCCAAGCGGAGTGTGTGTACATGGAGTTCTATTGGCTATATGTTAGCCCTTGGTTGAGTTTTGTATGGATTTTGGCCAGAACTAGGTCAAGTTTTGGTTGGCCTACCCAAATAAGTCTCAAGGGGTCCTTTCATCCTTGTTTACTCTACTTGAGGTTTATTTTTCGTTCATCTTTTATTTAGTAAGAATTTAGGTTATTGATGCATTACTTGAACTTGATGAAGCTCAATGTCTTAGGATTGTATTTGGTTTGGCCTTTATATCAGAAAGGAGTACCCAAGGGTTTTCACTTCTTACTAATAATCTTAAGCCCCTTCTTAAATGGGCAATGGCTGATTGATGGTTCATTTATCAATTCCCAAGCTAGGTAAGACTTTGGTTGGGGTATGGGACAACTTTGGCTACCCTAAGCTGACCTAATTCAAAAGAGTATTTATGAGTGGCTTATTTGAGGGTTCTCAAGTACCTTATGTCTAATTTGAAAATGTTCGTATATTCTTAGGGTTATATGCCTCGGTATCATATCATTATACTCAACATTTGGCATATTGCAAGCTTTCCTTAGGTTATTCTTATTGAATGGTTGGGTTGAGCTCTATATTAGGCCAACCATGACCCTTCAATGGCTAATCTTACCTACTCATCCTGAGAGGGTCTAGGTAACTCAACACTAATGGGTCTTGATTAGACCTTGAGTTGATTTATTTTTGATTAAGGTCAACACAATACAATATATTATCAAAGCCAAAATAAGTTTGATATTATGTTTAGACTTTAGCTAACCATAAAGTGCTGACTTCAAGGTTGGGCTTGCCAAATGAGTGCAACTAATCCTAGTTCAAATAGGTTAGTTTATGTGGCTCATCTTAATTTTTACTTCAAAATAAATGCGGTCTACTTCATCATTCCTTAATAAATGGTGTCCTAACATGATACTGAAAAGCTCAAGAACTCATTGTGAGTTCAATTATGAGTGGGTTAACTCAGGTTCCGACTTAATCATTGGGCTTATCCAGCTACAGTTTCTTTATAAAGTTCTATCAGGCATAACTCTTCAAAGGGACAAAGAGGATGTTTTGGCCCTAAGTTCCTAAAATGAAAATGTTGAGCTTCAAGTGGAGAAGCTATCTACTAATCTTTAGCTCTTGGGAGTGACTATCTAATTCTAAAGGCTCCATACAATAGATGTAGTATAGAAGGGAGCTGATATTGTATGGAGCTAAGAGAGATAAGGGAGGTGTTTGGCAAATTAAAATATTTTCAAAGCTTGAAAGAGCAAATGAGAGCTTCTATGGGCAGAGGGTGACAAGATAAAGCTACTTTGGGGTACTAGGGTGGCATGAGGTGGGCAAATTATTTAAAAGGGTGGGTCTCAGGATAGGCTATGAGGTGGCCAAGATGAAAACATGATATAAGCAAATTAGGTCAAGCAACTGATGTATCCATGCTTAAGAAAGTGTTTAGGTCATTTTTAATGCAAGAACTTTGCCATAATGTGAATGGATAATTTAGAGGGGTTTGGACCACCAAACCTAAAATCCATTATGGGTTTCTAAAGTATATCAACAACACTTGACACGATTTCTTTAATTACATCCTTGCTAAGGGTGAAGGTGTCTGGATCAAACTAATATGACGATGACGTGATAGCGATGAGAAACATATTGAAAAGGACTTTGAACATAAGGAAATTTTACTTGATTCACGGTGTGTCCTAGCCTAAATTTGGTATAATTATTCTCTATTTGTCATTATGAGAGAAATCAAATCATAATTGTATGGTCAATGCACGGATTACAAACCTTTATTCAGCTAACCCTATGTATCGAGGAGGGCTCACCAGGGAAGATGATACTCTTAGTCCGATCCTTTCGGCCAATTTGGGTCAATATTCGAGCTGATCTCAGGTATCCATTCCTTAATCGTATAAATCTTATCGTCTTTGGCAAAAACAATATTTAAGTGATTCCAATCCTCTGTTTGTTTCGAATTTCAAATCCTACAACCACAATCAATCCCACAGTTTCATTGATTTATTGATCTCTACTGTCTATTTCGATCGCAACTTTGATTCCTATTGTGGTTCTCATAGATACTTACCATCGAATTGAATCTGATGATCTGATAGTCATGGATCATCTCACTGTTTAATAAAAGATATTTCAACTTAAATAATTTCTAAATCTTAGGAAACTTATATAAATTATTGATATTTTTTTATATTTATTTTAATTTGAAGTTGAAAAATTTCATAAGAATGTGTATTTGAAAGTGGGATACAAATTTTTTTGTATTTTGACCTCAAATTTATATTATTTATATTTGTAAAGCATAAATCTTCAAAAATTTATTTATGGTGTTTCCATAATCCAAGTTATCATATTATCAATAATAATTTAACTTCATCTTTGTAAGGGTGGGGAAGGCTATGCTGAGAACATCATATTCCAGAATATTAACATGGTTGGAGTCAAAAACCCAATAATCATAGATCAAAACTACTGCGACAGAAGGAAGAAATGCAAACCACAGGTAATCATTCTGAGGAATCCATTGTCGTATATATATATGAAAACTTAAAAATGAACTGCATTTTTGTAGATATCTGCAGTCCAAGTGAGAAACGTTCAATATATTAATATTAAGGGGACAAGTTCTTCCAAATATGCAATAAATTTCAACTGCAGTGAGAGCTATCCATGCAGTGGAATAGTTCTGCGAGATATCAACTTAGTGAGTGATGGTGCAGAAGATGCTGAAAGCTTCTGTCAAAATGCCATTTGCAGGAAGGAAGGAACAGTGATCCCACAGCCGTGCGAACAGAGTTTTATTGATAATGAATACGTTCTACAAAAGCACTTCGTTGACTTTGTAGCTTTGCAAATTAATTAATTAGGATCAAACAGTTATGTGCTATTAAGTGTTTTGTGCTCATTTTATCATGTAAATTAATGTTACTCACCAAACGATGACTTTGGTTAGATAGTTAATGAAGGAAAATTAGAAGAAATAGATTTCAGAGTTTCTCTATACCCTTTACTTGATTAATTGATAGATCTAATGACCGATACATAACTACATCTCTATATGTAAGAAAACCATCTTTATTGGTTCTGATCAAATAGATACTTAAGAAAACCATCCCAAACCACACTTAAATATACAGAAAAACATTTTTAATATTGCTCCAACACTTCTTTATTGGTTCTGATCAAATATCATATAACATTATAATGAAAGAAAAATAGTCGCATAGTAGTATTTATATGGGTTAATTACACCTCCTAAGACTAAAGCTAAAGCACAAAGTTCCATATAACACACACACTAAGACTTGGACCAATTTTTAACCCTTAACTTGAATTCTATATTGGTTAATTACACTTATTAAAGAAGAGTTAAAATAACTCACATGAATTTGATCTAAGCATTAGTGTAAGAGATGTCTCATGGTTCACCATTATCTGAAATTCAGTATGACTAGCATGACGTCGTAAAGTATGAAGCATAAAAGTAATGTGCTTGATATTCGCATTACTTTTAGCATATTATGTTAGGGAAACAGAGATCCTTTCGACTGAGGTTTGACAGCTGAGAGTTAACGAAAGAATACATACATAAATAAAAGAAAATCATAGCATAAACAACCACAAGTATACAAACACAAAGATATACGTGAAAAACCCAACAATGGAAAAAATCATGGAACCGCGCCATCAAAATAAAGTATACTATCAAAGAAGATGAATATAGAGTTACAGATAACTTAATAAGCACTGGAGAAATGAATGAATTGTTGCTTTGAGTTCCTCTTTTTATTCTCCCAGATTGTCCCCTTCTAGTTCTCACTCTAGGGCTCTGAGTTTCAAGCCACCAAAGAGCTCCCACAGATTATGACACACATTAAACCCTAGCACAACATATAAGCATTTTTATATGGTGCTACAAGCAATCCCTAAAGTGCTATTATTAATCTTTAGGACTCGTCACTCCCATGATTGAATTCCTCAGGCACCTAGGCGTGCCTGGGCACCTGCCTCACTAGTTATGGGGGCGTATGGGCGCCATTTTCTTTCTCTAGCTGCATCTGGGCTCCCAGGGGCGTGCCTGGGCACCAGGCTTGCTGTCAACTCCTTCATCTACTGGGCATCCAGAGGCGCACTTGGATGCTTAGCTTGCTATCGGTTGAAGTAATTTCGCCTAGGAACGCACCGGAACTCCAATTGCACCTCCTTTAATGATCAATTTATTCTCCATACCATAACAATCGGAGACTAATTATGATATACTTGTCTTTAATCCTAGAATTCATCTTAACTTCCATCCTTGCAAAGGACATGGTGTGGCTCACTCCACATTATCTTTACCCTTTGAGGCCAACTGAAGCTCAACATAGCTTATGTTTTTTGTGGTCACTGACTTTGTTAGCATGCCATCTAGATTATTTGACATTTGAATATTCTCTAATGCTAATTGACCATCTTCCAGTACTGATTGAAAGAAATGGTACTGCAACTAAACATGCTTTATCCTAGCATGAAATATTGCATTCTTAACTAAGTGGATGGCACTCGTAATGCCACTATACAATCTTCCATCCTTTTGCTCCTTGGCCAACTCATCCAGAAAACACTTCCGCCTAATAATTTCCTTGTTCGCCTTAGGGATGTCAACATACTGTGCCTTGTAGTAGATAATGCGACTACCTTTTGAAGCTCAGAGATCCAGCTCACCACAGCACCACACAATGTAAACACATATTTGATTTTGCTACTATTTGCAATGTCTACAGTTAAATAGCATTCTACATATCCTTGTAGCTCTATCTCAAACTTCCCTATGATTAGAGATTTGTTCTCAGTGCCCCTTAGATGTTTGTGTATCCACTTGACTACTTCTTAATGGGGCTTCCTAGGATTTCTCATAAACCTAGTCATTACTCTATTGGATTGGCTATAACATATCTCATGCATATCATGGCATACATCAAGCTCCCAACCGCTAAAGCAAAAGAAACTTTCTTCATATGCTCTCATTCTTCTACAACCCTTGGCATATATTTCTTTGACACACTAAAGTGACTTGCTAGGGAATGAAAACTAGCTCTGCCTCATTCATCTTAATCCTCTAAAGCAATTTCTTAACATACTATGTCTGATATAACTTCAGTATTCCCTTACTCATCTCCTTACTAATCCTTTTCTTGAGTATTTGCTTTGCTTATCACAAGTCCTTCATGTCAAACTCTTTTAATAGTTATTTCTTTAGTCTCTTTATCTCCTCTGTATCAAATTATTCTATAAACGTATCCATTACATACATAAGTAGAATGATATAGGAGGTATATAATTTCTTTACATAACAATAATGATCCACCCGACATCTCTTGTACCTTGTGTCTGATATAAACTTGTTAAGCTTGTCAAACTTATCAAATCATGTATAATTCTTGCTCCATGTCACCATATAGAATTGCAGCCTTCACATAAATCTATTCTAGATGCAAATTTCAACTACTACAATGTTTAACACTACTCTGATAGTTTCATCTTCAGTACAAGAGAAAAAGGCTCACTATAATCCACATCATGTTTATGCTGGATTCCCTTTACTACATGACTTGCTTTGTAGTGTTTGCTTTCATTTAGTTCTTCCTTTAATCTGTAAACCAACTTTTATGAAGGTCCTTCTTTCCATCAAGTAGTTTAGCCAACTTCTATTATCTCATTTGATATGAGTGATTTCATCCTATTATCCAAGGATGACTTCCACTTGATTAAGTTATCAACTTGAAGCGCCTCTTCACAGCATTGTTGCTCATAATAATCTATTTGTAATAGATAATATAATGAAGGAGAGTACCTTTATGTAAGACATGAAATTATGGTGGATCTTATTAGATCAATAGTGGTTGTTTAAGAAATTATTTGCACACCGCCATCATAAGAACCTACTATGCTTACTCATTCTACTCAACACTATCATCTATCTCAATGTATTTTGCGCATCATTTGAAGCGCCTTCTTAATTTCTCTGGACTCCATCCGTGTCCTTGTACATCTCATTCTCATTGAATATGATGTCCTGGCTTCTGATGATTTTTTAATTCTGATAGTCTTTGAATTTGTAGCAAAACTCTTTTGTTCCATAGCCTATAAAGGTGCAATTGATTGCCATTGAATTAAGCTTGCTCCTAAAACTTGCACCAATATGCACATAAGATGAACAACAGAACACCTTGATGTAAGTTAATTTCACTTATTTACCGCTCTAAGTCTCCTTGGGTATTGTAACAACCTAAACTATTAAGCACCAAGGTATTGTTCGCTTTAGTTTGAAAGGCCTCATGATTTTTCCCTAAGAAGATAACTTCCTAGTAGGTAACCCATCATGGTAGTGCACCTACCTAAGCACGCTTAACTTTGGAATTTTTATTAGGAACTCCACCATAATCTAAAAATATGTCTCGATATCATCTTAGACTTTTACTTATTACTACTTAAGTGGGTCTTTAAAATTTCTCCAACTTAAGTAACTGACATCCTTATTAGTATTCACATACAGATCTAAGAACCATCTATTGGGTGATAGGACTAGAGGTTACCCCTACAAGCTCAAGAGGTACACACAACCATGTAGCACTTTAACCATCATGGTTCAAGAGGATGCTCGCATGAAGTTGTACTTTTCCATGTATGGAACTTTGCTCCTATTTGACACCTTATGGCCTGCTCTAATACTATTTGTAATAGCTCAAACTCTTAAGCACTAGGGTATTATTTGCTTTTGCCTAAAAGGCCTCATGATTTTGCCCTTAGAAGATAACTTTCCAGCATGTCACCCATCATGGGAGTGCTCCCACATGAGCACGCTTAACTATGGATATCTAATCAAGAAATTCATCGTTATTTGAAAAGGCACCTTGATGTTTGAATGTTTCACTTATTACTACTTAAGTGGATCGTTACAAGTATCCCCTCTTTCAAAAGAACTAAAGGACCCTTATTGATCATACATGCAATTATATTTGCATCTTTTTCCCAAACTACTTGGACAATCGAGCATGTATCCTCATTCTCTTTGTATGCTCTGTGAGAGTTATATTATTTCACTCTACAACACCATTCTGTTTATGAGTTCTTAGAATAGTGAACTCCCGTCTCATCTCATTCAAACTCTTTATCCCATTATTCCCTACCATTGTCTGATCTAAGATACTTGAGCTTTAAGCCTGTCTTATTTTGATCTAAGGCTATCCACTTCTTGAACACATCAAACTCTTGAGATTTATGCTTCAAGAAGTATACCCATACTTTCCTGATATAACCATCTATGAATGTGAAAAATCATGTGGCTGCACCAAGAGAGGATGTGGGAGCTTGTCCCCACACATTAATGTATACTAATTCATGCTTATGAGACTATAATTCTCTCCCACTCTTTGAGAAACTAACCTCATTCAACATGACATAAAATATTTTTTACAAAACTCTAAGTCTACGAATTTCAGCCTTGGAACAGAGCCTTTAGTGCCATAGGAGAGCATCTATATATTTTTGCTACCGTAATAGAGTCAGTCGCTTTATTGATTAGGTAAAGTATTCCTTCCATGCTACCTCAAGCTACTATTAATGCACATTTTGTGACTTTCTAAGAGTTTCCTGTGAAACTTGTATTATAACCTCCAAGGGCTATCTACTAATTATAATGACTCGATGTTGGGTTAGCTAAACTAAATCAATATTCGATGTTAACTTTCCAAAAATTTATTGGGGTTTAGTATAATAGTACAATAAATAAAAATATGTCCAAATAATTTCCACATTCATACATTTATATACTATAACGAAACTTAATAATATAAAAATATATTTATTCTACTTCATTACATTCATTTTAATACATAGATATACATAATGAAATGCAAAGCTCTATATCTTTCCAAGCACTTTTATAGATCTCTTCTTTAGAATTCAACTCCTCAATTACAGGATCTAACCTATTCTTGATTTGTTATATGTACATACATGATAGTACGCAACAACAAAAAAAGAAAAAAATCTTATTAAATTTTTAATGTATTAAAGAGTACAGGAAGCATAAAAGAAATAAGCTGAACTATGATAAAAAGTGAAAATAAAAAAGCTGCTAAAATATGCACTACAATGTTAGATTAGAAGTAGTATGTATACTAATGTGCCTATAAATAAAAAAATACATAAAATAAATATATTCAACATATTAAGTTGTAACAAATCATACAAATATTGAACTTGAGTAGAATTATTATTTAACTCAATATCCTAATTTTATTATTCAAGGAAATTGTCTTTTTCTACATCTACTACCAAGATGTTAATTCTACCATAAAAATTTTATTAAGAAAATATTTCCTCCATACATTTACAAAATAATACTTACATTTTAACAATAAGATTCTAAGCAGCTAATATTCACTAACGGTGCTAAGCAATTTTTTGCAGTAACACAGTTCATCCACTAGTAAATTGCACCCTCCCACAGCAACCTATCGCTACTGCTATCCCAAGTAGCTGCAGTCAATTACAGCCATCTTGTCACCCAGGAATAGCAACATATCACTACTGCTTTCCCAAGAATTTTACTTGTGCTAGCTGATGACAGAGCTGTAAGGCTACTACTCCGTCAACGGAGAAGGGCATCCCTTTTATATTTAAGGAAATCTTAATTGCCTTTCATTCAATTTTAACTGCGGAATCTCATGCTTTGAAGTTTATTTCCATCATGATTCAGCTTAATTTACTTCTTGATACATGTTGATCTTAGGCGTTGGAAGTGCAGCTAATCAGCTCTACCAAGTCCTTCAACTCTACCACAGAGATCCCTATTATAGATATATAGGAGCCGTTGTGATGAATTCCATTACAGCAGGGTGTCAAATAATCTGACCAAACTTATGTACTAATTCCAAAGTTTTGGGTGTTCTTAGTAGCAATACTAATTCCAGTTACAACTATTTTGTTATGACTAAGCTTAGGATTATCATTTCAACTCCAAAGTGTCCACTTTTCTTACATTCTTCTAATTTATAAGAATATAGGGTGACTTGCAATGGTTATTTTGTATATTTCTTAGTTAAAAGAGAAGAGCAAATTTGCAAAGGCATGGATCATCAATTTCCAGCTTCTGTTATTACTACAAGCAACAGATTCCCTTTTAACAGGCTGCCTTGGATTAATTTCTTAACGAATGCGCATTATGTGGTTTTAACAAAATTAACTGTCTTGATTATGCGCATTAAGCCAGCCATCTAGATTAATTGAAATATTTGATTTCTGCCTTCTAATGAGCATCTCCTTTATCTTCTTAGAATTGCATCTCAGAACTGCAGCTTTTGAATTTGCATCTCGGCATTTCAGATTTCAAAACAACAGATTCACATTTTAGTCAGGCATCTTATGCTTAATTTAGGATTCTGGGATAGTCATGAAGGTTCCAGCAAGTATGTAGAACCGACCCAAGCTTCATATTGATATGTAGGTTGATGAACCCATAAATTATAGGAAATTTAGTGTTATAATTTATGTTTTTCATAAGATTAGTTGTACTTTCACATGTGTATTTGTGGCATTTCAGGACAAAGAGCTCAATATTAAGTTAAAAGAAGAATTGGGTAAGAGCGGCGCTGCAGTACGCCACAGCGCCTTGTTCCCAAGAGCAAAGCGCTACAGTGCGCTGTGGTGGATGCAAAACAGAAGACTTGGCGCGCCGCATCGGATTCAAAACAAAGAACTCGATGCTACAGCGCGCCGCAACTCTAATTGAACAGAAAACCAGGTGCTCCAGCGCGTCGTAGCGCCCATTAGATAGAGAGTTAGGAGCTCTAGCGCACTGCAACGCCAGTTAAGCAGAAAGCTAGCCGCTACAGCGCACCGTAGCGCCTGACAAACATAAAGCAAGGCGCTACTGCGCGCCGCAGCGTCCTAGGAACAGAAGGCTTGGCGCTATCGTGCGCCGCAGTGCCCATTGTATTTCTACCATGAATTAGCCTCATAGTCAGCATTGGGAAAGCAATTTAACTTATTCCACTTCCCATAGTATAAGTTGCTTACATCCATTTAAATATATTTGATTACCAAGGGAAAAAAAGGCTAAATTATAAATACAAATGCAATTCTCATGGAGGAAAAGGTGGCTGGCTGCCTTAATGATTGAAGGCTGTAGCAAGGGTTATAAAAGAGAACAATGAAGACTTAGAGAGGGTTCCCAATTTCAGTTTAGTACTCTTAAGCCTGAAGCATGCTGTAGGAGGCATTGTGGAGAGTCCACTCCCCAAAGGAGGAGAAGGCTATAGCCATAGAAGGAGAAGCACACAAAGCGGGTAGCTAACTAGTCCAAGGGGAGAAGAAGACCAGGAGAACACGACAGCTGTCCTCCAGTATCGTATTCAAACCTTATCTCAAGTATTTTCTTGTAAAAGCCATGCAAAGGCTCATTTTTTCTAGCATCTCTTCTTGTTTATCTTTATTTTTATGGCAGCCTAAGCCATATTTGGGGAGGGTTGAGCATGAGCATGTAAAGCCCCATGGTTATAATGTATGTACTCGTCACATTAATAAAATGTCATTTAGTTCTTGACTGTTTATTGCTATACGAACAAATAATTGGAAATACATGATTCTATATATAAATTAGAATGCTTAACTTTTCAACATAAAAATCTCATGGAGCTCGATGATCGCTTTGTCCTAAAGTTGTGCACGCATGAGTGATAATGCCGCGAATGTCCATGACAGCATTCGCTATGAGAAAAACACCCTTGCATAACTTTGAACAAGTGCTTGATCATCCGAGTCATGAGGAATTTTAACATTCATTGAGCTCCATGGCTCACTCTTAATTTATACGAGGTGATTGTGCATATTAAGCTTATAGCTATGTGACATGCTTTTCGGGCTTCGTGGCACACCACCTTGGCTAAATCAAGAGTAGATGTGTGTGAGCTGAGAACCAACAGTTGAGCCCCATAGCTCACTCTAGGTTTATGCAAGGATCTAGAGCTCTAAGAGTATGAGCAATGTGACATAAGCTCATTTAGTTTAGCAGCTCATTTCCTTTGCTAAATCAAGAGTTGATACTGTGAGCTATTGGTGGAATCAAATTCTTGAGATATTCAACCTAAAACTTAGTTTTTGTCACTTAAACTTAAGGGGTGAACTTATCAGCTGATGATCGCATGAGTGTCTATGTGCCGAAATAGTCCCTTCAAGTGTTCATTTCAAAGCACTAGATGAGATTTAGTATATTTATTGAGATCACTAAAAAAAATTAAATCTCTTTATTATAAATTAATAAAATAGTCCAATTAATTTGACATAAAGTTTAGAAGAAGAGTATTTGTATGAACCCATATTATTTTGCATGTTTAATCCCAACTCTCCCTAATTTTCCAACTATAATTTCAACTTAAAGAAACTCTAAATTTGTAATTTCAGACCAAATCGAAAACAAATTTTATACTTGAACATTATTGAATTTTTGTACACTCTAGTAACAAGTCTAAATATCGTTCCCAGAGAACGATAAAATATCGGGATCTCACCATCTCATATTACTTCAGACCACATACACTTGTGTGCAAGCACAGACTATGAATATTTGGTTTGCTGGTTTTTGGCGCCGTTGTCGGGGAACGGTCTATCTGATTTGTATTTGAGAAACTCGATAGTAAATAGTGATTTAAGACTTTCATGCATATATTTTTATATTTCTGTAATTATATGTTTATTTTATTTTTCTTATTTACTATTTTTACTTTCCTTTACACACTTCACATCATTGAGTTACACTTGAAAATTTTAGTTTAAGTTAAGTTTTGCAAGAATAGAAGGAATTGTTCCAATCATTTATTTGATCCTAAAATTGAAAAAACTTTGTTACGAATTAGAAGAACACAGCATAGAACAACTCAACATCAATAACTAATGGAAAACCTATGAGATAATCTAGGGGAGATTTATGAGCAAAATAGAGGAGAGCCCTTAGAGATTATGCTCAGCTAATCATTTGAGAAATACCACATGTGATTATTAGACCTAATGTAGAAGCAAATAAGTTTGAAATAAAACCATCTACTTTACAAATGATCCAAATAATCAATTTAGTGGGAAAGCAACAAAAGATCCCAACTCACGTATCTCAAATTTAATGGAGATATGTGATACCTTCAGATACAATAGTGTTACTGATGACTCCATTAGATTAAGATTATTCTCATTCTCACTGATAGACACAACCATAAGTTGGTTCAGCTCTTTTCTTGGAGACTCTATCCGCACCTGGGATAATTTGGCTAGGAAATTGTTAGCTAAATATTTCCCACTTGCTAAGACCGTTAGGTTTAGAATTGAGATCACTAACTATTACCAACAAGATATGTGGACTCTTTACGATAGTTGGGAATGCTTCAAGGAGTGCATAAGTCACTGCCCTCATCATGGGTTTCCTCAGTGGATGAAAGTTCAAACGTTTTACAACTATTTGAACGCACTTGCCTAAACCTTGATTGATGAAACTACTTGTGGCTCACTTAGTAGCAAGACCTAAGAAGAGGCATATGACCTATTAGAAGAGATGGATAACAATGCATATCAATGGCCTACTGAATGGCTAAATTCCAATAGATGTGAGTGCAAAAATATATCTGAGTATCGCAAAATTTTGGAACTTCATTGCAAATTAGAAATGCTAAATCAAAGAATAGGGCAAATGAATGTTAGCATGGTTCAAGAGCTAAATTGTGAGTTTTGTGGGGGAGGGCATACAAACAAAGACTCTAATTCCAATAACCCTTTCACACCCTCTAGCACCAAACAAGTTAACTTTTAAGAAATAATAATAACAATGAAGGAGGCAACAATAATCCTTACTCCAATACTTATAATCAGGGGTGAAGAAATCACCCTAATTTCTCTTGGAGTAATGGAAAAAAACAAAATAACTACCCCAATGTCACCAAGCTAAGTAAGGACAGAATTTTAATAATTCACAAAACTAACATCAAAAATACCAAGAATATGGAATAGAATGAGCCTTTCACTCCTTCAAAGCTGAAACTCAAACAATCATGCATAGGATTCAGCAAACTATAGGTTTGCATGAACCCTTAATCCAGAGAATTGAAACGACTCTCTATAATATGGAAGTCCAGCTAGGATAAATCTCCCAACATTTAACTAATAGACAGCAGAGAAAGCACCCCAGTTGTGGCGACCAGGGATCGAAGTTCGAGAGTCTTTAAAGAACAATTCATCTCAGTGTAAACATATACATTTTTATAAATAAAAATGATATAAAATAATAAAAATCCAAAGTCCAATTATACATAGAGCCAAAACATATATGAAAATTTACAGTTTATCTTTTACAAAATAAAATATTTACATTCTCATGCTTCTTTATTTCTTCTCCTTTTAATTGGCAGATCTTCTAGATTTTAATTATCAAAATCTGAAAAAATTCAGTTTATCAGTCAGGTAGGAGTACGCAAATTGTTCTTATAAGAATAAATCTAGCATCCTATAATAGGCATGAATCAAGTATGAAAATGACTGAAAGTTTGCATAAAAGTAAAGTAATTTTTCCAAATTCAATTTCTGCCCTGTAAGTTAGCTGTGAAAATCAATATATATGAACAGCATGAAATAAATTTTATCAAAAGCATTTGTAACAATAAGGCGAGTCCGAAGACTCCTGAGCCCAAATGGGTAAACCCATAGGCATAACCTGTAGGAAGCTTATTGCGCCACCCATCGGTAGCTTACTCAAAATAGGAACTGATGGTGTGTCTTTCCTCTGGATTTTTCCACTTCCTACAGGGGATAAATCCCTCCATATAACTCCCAGGGGCTGCTAGCTGGCCCAATCTGTACAGATTCTCAGTGTTGCGTTCCACCCTCCAAAGACATACACCACAAAATATATATACCATGTTTCATTCTTTTTGTTACATGCTATTTGATATAAATCTTTTGCAGATTAAAAATGTGGTAAGCAGTGTAAATAATACTCAAATAAAAAATGGCTCAAAAATAAGAATACTGAAATGAAACTTATAAGTAAATTTGTGTACCTGACTATTTTGATTCAAAATCAACTAATTCAATTTTTTTGATCTGCCAAAATTAATTAAATTTATTATTTTAATGCTTCATGATTTTATAATAATAATTATATTTGATTTACTTATTAAGTTATTTAATTATTATGCCTTATAAGGTCAAATTAGGAATTTGACCTTATAAGGGCATTTTAGTAATTTTACCCTTAGTGAAATATAAAATTTTTGTTAGTTTTATTGTAGATTATGTCATGGGGTTTCTATAGAGTTCAAAATTATCAAATTCTGATATGAATATGCTAAGTTATAGTCAATATAAATTCAAGGTTTAATAATTAGGGTTTAATATGATTAGTGAGTGATTAGTGAATTTAGTTATAAAATTATTAAACTAATTATACAGTTAGGTTTTAATTTATTTTATGAGTCATCTAAAACTAAAATTATTTAATTTGGATTATTAAATTTGCTAATATTCACTAATTAAGTTTTAGAGTAATTAGGGTTGATTAGGAGATCTAACCGTTAGATCCTAAATGTTTTTATAGATTATTGTAGTTTAGGTTTTTCTAATCTAAATTGATATTTGGATCACCTAATTTGGGGCTAAAGTGACTAACGTATGGCTATTTGAAGTTTCTAGGGTAAAAGGCTTAATTATGGTTAGGTCATAATTGTGATTAGTTTAATTTTAATCCAAATGGCAAAATTAATACTACTAAAATGATTTTTAGGGTTTTCTGAGTATTTTAAAACACATATTGGGTATGTTTGGGGTACTGAGTGTAAAGTTATGGCTAAATAAATTTTAGTAGCATTTTTGTAATTATTTAAATACTTAAAAATGTCATTATGTGAAATAATAGTCTTACAGCCGAATTAATTGTATTATTAAATTCCTCATATTTTTCTGATGAATTTAGTATATTTAATTATATGATTTGGATAATTATTTTAGGAGTTATTTAAATTTAAAGTTTGGTTAATTATATTATGATTATTAATTATTTCTAATTAACAATTTTAATTCTGTATTATATAATTTACTTTTTATTAATTAAATTATAATTATTTTAATTAGTTTGTTATTTAATTAATATTCCTTTTTCTATTTGAAGTAATTAAAATATTTATTTAGATATTAGTTAGATTTAATTTTTCTATTTATGTAAAAGTATATATATATATATATATGTATATATTAATATCTGTTTAAATATTATAAGAAATTAAATTAATTAAATGTATTATTTTAATTAATCTGTTTTATTTTATTTAATTATTAAAAAATTTTATTTTCTGTTTTTATTTAATTATTAGATAATTTTATATTATGTATTTATTTATCTATATATATATATTTAAAATCTGTTTAATTATTTAATTAAAAGTATATTAATATAATTATTATAATTTTTTTTTTCTGTCTGCAGGAAAGGACATCTGGCGGGTCTCTCCTCCACGTGGCGCTTTCTTATTCGCGAGGCTGTCCGCGTGGGCCCCGCACACTCGAGTGTCTGTGGAAATGAACAAAACCCACGGAGACGGGTTGGGCCCGGGTCGACCCGGCCCGACCCAAAATTCCCTTCGTCTTCTTCACAACCGTCCGCGCCCGGGAGCTAGGGCTTGAAAATTCATGGTCTTCCCGGCGGTCCCATGACGCGGCCCGCAAAGGACTAGTAGATGTGGATGTAGCCTGTCCAACGGTGGGTGAAATGTCGGTGGAGATGAACCCTACCATCAACTATGGCCTGCCCTAGCAACTAAGGTCGACGAATCACAGAAATTTTAACGGTATCGACTGTATATAGATCGAAAAATTCACCGAATCCAGTCGTTTCTTTATTAATCAGATGCTATAAATTTACAATTAGTGAATGGGAATAAGCATACTAATTGATTTTAAAGTCATTGCATAGAAAATAGGAGCATAGATGAGTACCTAAATTGAATGGTCAAGAGCTATTAGAGTTTGATTCTTCTCTTCAACTCTTGCGGACAAGCTTGAATGGTTGCTGAGGAAGAAAATAAGATGAATTATAGGGTTAGATGACTTTAAGATGGTTCTCAAGCGGCGAATTTTGTCCATTTTTGAGTTCGAGCAGCGCTGGCGTTCGCAAAAAGCACCGCGCGTCCGCTGCTCGCGGCACGCGCCGATGCGCGACAGGGACGAATCGGGGATCGTCTGATCCCCGATTGAACGGCTTAGGAAAGCCGTTAGATCCAAACGGCGAGCTCTTAAGGAAAGAGACGGCGGCTACTATTCTGGACGGCGCCGTCTGATTTAATTAAATAAACAATTATTTAATTTATTTTAATCAATTTAATTAACTTTAAACTGAATCTTAATAAATATATTCCAAAATTTTCAAAATTGCCATCCTAGCTAATTGAGGGCTTCTAAACACAATGGTGTACTCGGATTTTTGATCCGATGAGTATTTAATTATTCGAATTTTTGGGTATTTAAATAATATTAAAATATTCGTCGAAACATCAATAACTTCCAAATGCGTTCAAAACTTCACCCCTAGCTAATTTGGGGGTGGTGAACGCAATAGCGAAGTCAGATTTTCAATCTGAGGTCAGAATTATTTAAATATTAATAAACAATTAGAAATGAAATTTTTAGTATTTTACACCAGTACTATAGAAATAAATTCGAAGGAAATGACGAGTGCCATTACTTCTGAGTATTTGGAGGAAGATTTGGTGATAATTATTAAAATAAAAAAAACTGAACCCAATACTATTGTACTTAATGAAAATTCTTGTAATAAAAATGGGAAGAAGGAGAGCATCTAAAATTAACTTACAATAGATAAAAGTTTAGTGGCTTTAAAAAGGATAGATCCAGGGAGATTGAACATCCCTTGTGTGATTGATGGGCAAGTATTTTTGGATCCCATGTGTGATATAGGGCCTCCGTGAATTTGATGCCATATTATATGTGCACACAAATGAGGATGAGGGGAATGGAAGATACCCCTATAATTTTAGAATTTTTCAACCTTGATTCAAACACCAATTGGTATCTTGAAGAATGTGCCAGTAAAGTTGGGAAATTTCATGATCCCTACGAATTTTTGTTATTTGCGAATGGGATAGGTGGAATAAAAATTCTGCCATTATTTTTGGAAGATTATTCTTTGCCACTACTGGTGCCATAATTGATGTTGAAAGTGGATTAATGTGAATTATAATTAATGGTGAAGAAGAGGATATAGATTTAATGCTGATGCTAAATAGAGAGAAGAGTATTTTTTTAAATTGGAATAAAATAGAAAGGGCTAGATTAAACCGACAGAGGTTGATGATGAAGGTGAATTTCCCTCTGAATCTGAATATGAAAAATTGACGAACACCTCATCTAGAGGAAGTGAATCTAACAAAACTAAGGTAAGAAGAAAGATCCAAAGAGGGAAGAAGAAGAAAAAAATAAAATAAAACGTAGGAATTGAACTAAAGGAATTTTTAATTTATGAATTAGAATGCATATTGTTGAGCACCACAGGAACACAACCTGCTTGTGTTCACCCAAGCTCTTCTAAAATCCATAGAGAATTACCACCCACGAATGCAAAGTGAGTGATCTTAAACTAGTTGGACTGAGGATGTTAAACTAAGCGTCTTTCTAGAGACAACCCAAATTTTTTGATTAACTTAGCTTGATCCTTATTTAATATAGTTATAATTGATCTAATAATTAGTTGTTGCAACCTGACATGAAAAACTAAAAGTGGTTAAAGTCCTAATATATATATATATATATATATATATAATTGCATTCCTGACACACTACAGTGGGCCTAATTAATGGCTAGCTAAAATTTGGAGTAAGGTTGGAGCTACAGCTCGCCACAGTGCCCTTCTTTCTGAGAAAATGGCTCTGCAGCACACTGTAGCGAACAAAAAACACGAGAACAAGATGCCACAGCGCATTGCAACATACTTGAATAGAGAACTTGACGCTACTGTGTGTCATAGCATGATCCAGCTCATCACAACGTGCCATAGGGCGCGACGTAATTTGAACAACCGTAAAATTAATTTTGTGTCAAATTTCAACGAGTCAAACCCGCTGTAGTGCTCTCCATTTGAAAAAATCAGTAAAAAGCTGTTTCTAGGCTGCCCTTTGGTCTCCCCTATGGTTAAAAATAAAATCACACTTATGCGGCTTTATGATAACTTTTTGACCAATAGTTTGAGGAGTGCCATGTGGAAGATTAGGTGAAAATTTTGATTTCCATAGAGTGCCTTTAAATAACAAGGAGGGATGGGGTGCTCTCTTGTACCCCTAAATACTCTCATCATCTCCTTGCGATTTATAAACACTCAGCATTCTAAGAAAAAATGGCCTTCGCCATGAAGGCAACAGTAAGAAAAGGTGCAATAGCTTCCACCTCTAGAGGAAGCTTCAATAGTAGGTGGTTCTGCTTTATGGAAGCTAAACAACATTTCATCAAAATCACCTCCAAGAAAAGCTGATCCCAAAGCAAGGATTTGCCTACAATATTCAGTATGCTAGGCTGACATATAGAACAGTGGCTGAAAGAATTGGTGGGGCTGCAAAGTGTGACCCATCCAGGCCTCTTCTAGAAAGTTTTCGCCAATGCAATCATTGTTAATTGGCAAAAGATTTTTGTTAAAGGGAAGGTTGTCGATTTCGATCTTGATCAAATAGATAAAATCTACGGACTTGGAGTTGTAGGATATTGTGCATATAATGAATCCTTAAATGTCAATTTTGTTCCCAAAGCTGTGGCTAGGGTACTAACCCATTACGATGCCAACTGGAGAGGTAACTTAAAAATATTCCATGAGCTCTGCTAACCATCATAAGCAATGCGTGGCACATCTTTATCTTTAGTAGAATAATGCCATTTAGGCATTTGAGTGAATTAACCCGAGCAAGAGCTGTCCTTAATTATGCCACTGAACGTCAGGGAGATATTAATATCTCCGGAATTATCCTTGAGCACCTCTAGCAAGCCCTAATTGAACCATGTGCAACTCTCTCCTTCAGGTCCCTTATCATGGGGATTTCTCTCGATCAAGAGGAAAAAGTAAGTATTAATGATCCCCTGCTTCTACCCCGCACACCTCTGACTCGTAGAAACATGTACACTCGCTACCAAGCAGGGAAAAGATGCAAGAAGAGGAGGTAATGAGAAGAGAGAGAATCTTCAACAGCAGTAGGCCAACATCCTAAGCTTGAAAATCTTCAAAGAAAAATTAATTGATTGGAGGAGTATCAAAAGCATACCGGTAAATATGTATAAGAAGACCTGAGATATTGTAGAACTAACGTGTACCAACAATGCAAGTATAATCATGACTTTCACACAATTCTTGGGGGTATGCGAGCAAATTGGATTTATATGGTGGTTCAAGAGAAATGGTTTTCCTCCACCACCAATGCTTAAACCTCCTCCAAACATTCCTTGGCCTGAATTTGTGGAAGAAGAAGAAGTGGGTGAACAAGAAGAAAATGATGATGATGAACAAATAGGTTGTATTATTTCTTTTTTTTTCATTTGTAGTTTTTCTTTTCAGTTTGTTTATTTTTTTTCCTTATGTTTGGGTCATCCACCAACTCTATAACTAGTGCTCGTATTTTATAAAAATCAATGGTATCACTTTTTGTAAATTAAGATCTGCACAATTGAGCTATAACTATTGATCTGAAAATTTTCATGAATTCATGTGTTTGACATATAAATGATTAATAAAGTAAGTAACCATCATATGAAAGGACTTTAGTAAAATTTGCTCAAAAATTAGTACCTTGTATATTGTATCAAAAACTTGTGATGCTATGAAATTAAGTGTGGGGGAAAATAAAGGTTGTATGAGATAAATGAAAGAATGGTGAAATCAGGGTATGTGCTAGGCTTCTGTAGGACTTAATGAATGCAATGCATGAACAATGGGATGAAGAAAAATGTCTCTCCTGTGAAAAAAAAAATCAAAAGGAAGAAAAATTGGATGAAGACAAATGTCTCTCCCATGTGATTTTGAAAATAGAAAATAATGGGATGAAGAAAATTGTCTCTTCAAAGGGCAATAAGCCTATCTTTTCATAAGAAGAAGCATATATGGCACTAAGATTTTGAAGGACATCAACTTTCAATTATACTTATACAAAAGCTTAAAAGTTCCCCAAACATCTATTCAAGGCATCACATAATGTTTTAAGAGAAAAGAGAAAGAGTAGTGGAAAGAGCAGGCTAACATTGAACAAAATACAAATGAGAGACTACCCTTAATCAATCATCACATTGTTGAACAAGCTTTAAATTAAAAAAAGAATTTCAGAACTTCTTAAATTCTAAGAAAGATCACGTGATTCAAAGTATTAAAAATGCAATTTACTGCTTACTCAAGGACAAGCATGAAGTTAAGTGTGGGGGGGGCGATGAACCCAATAAAAAATTTAGTGTTAGAATTTATGTTTTCATAGGATTAGTTGTACTTTGACATATATTTTTTTGGCATTTTAGAAAAAATAGCACAATATTAAGTTAAAAGAAGAATCTGGGTAAGAATGGTGCTGCAGCACGCCCCAGCTCATTATTCTCGAGAGAAAGGTGCTACAGCGTGCTGTGGCAGAATATAAAATAGAAGACTTAGCGCTATAGTGTTCCATAGCAGTTTCAAATAGAGATCTCAATACTATAACGCGCCACAGCGGATTCAAAACAAAGAATATGGTGCTACAACGCACCCCAGTGCCGATTGAACAGATAGCTATGCATTCCAGCACGTCACCACGCCCATCAGATAAAGAACTAGGTGCTTCAGTACGCCGCAATACCAGTTAATAGAAAGTTGGGGCTACAATGCATCGTAGTGTCGGATAAATTGAAATCTAGGCACTACAGTGTGTCGTAGTGCCCAAGGAACATAAGGCTTGGCACTACAGCGTGCCGTAGCGACCATTATATTTCTGCCATGTATTAACCTCTTAGTCAACATTGGGAAAGTAATAGAACTTAATTTTTTCCACTTCCCGTAGCATAAATTTAATATATCCATTTAAATCTATTTCATTACCAAGTGAATAAAGGGATAAAATATATTTAAAAATGCAATTCTCAAGGAGGAAAAGGTGGCTAGCTACCTTAATGAGTGAAGGCTGTAGCAAGGGTTATAAAAGAGAACAATGAAGACTTAAAGAAGGTTGCCAATTTTAGTTTATAGCTCCTAAGCCTAATGACTACTACAAGAGGCATTGAGGAGTGTCTACACTTGTAACAACCCAAGTTGTTACCCAATCTAATTAGGGCTAATCTAAGTCTTAATCTCAGTTTTAGTACTCTAATTAGGTCATTAGGAGTCTTCCACCAAGACCTAGTCCGAACCAGGAGTCAAATGGATCAAATCTTGATTTTTGGAAAATCTAGAAACCCTAGAATTTGACAAATCTAAATTGAGCTCAAATAAAAAATTGTATTTTGCCATTGCGCTCATTGCCCCCAAATTAGCTAGGGGTGATGTTTTGGTGTCAATCGGGAGTTGCCAAAATTTTGTCAAATATTTTAATAATATTTAAATACCCCGAAAGATTGGGAAATTAAAATACTCGTCCAATCAAAAATCCAACCTCACCGTTACGTTCCTCACCCCTCAATTAACTAAGAGTGAATATTTGGAAGTTTTTTAGAGTCAATTAAATATTTTAGGATTATTATTAAAATAGGATTTTAATTATTATAATTAATTAAAATATATAATTTAAAATTAGTGTTAATAGGTCGGATCCTCCATTTCTTAATGGATTGGATCCAACACGTTAACGGTTCGGATCTGACACGTTAACAGTTCGGATCCGTTATCTCAATAGATCCAAACCCACGAATTCATTCTGCAGGTGCCATTCGATTTGGGCCACATCCAACGGCCCATGTGTCGTCTCCCTCATCGTGGGTTCCGTCCGCGTCCCGCGGCATGCTCGCCGCGGCCCGAGACAATCGGCGACCTCCTCCCCTCGTGATCTCCCTCCCTGCCCTCCCTAAAGCCTCATCCATGCGCAGGGCTCGGAATTTTTGCGCACCTGAGAGCCGTATCGTGCTCGATAGCCCCAACCTCCCGTAGTTGTTCGTTAGGTACCACCTAATCCCTTCATCCGCTTGCTTGATTGTTAGAATCTAAGTTTGATTATTGATGGCATGTGTTAGATTAAGCTTCGATCGGACCCCATTGAGTCTGATCGAGTCTAATCGGTTAATCAAGGATGAACCTTAACACCCCCTCAAGTCTTGCTGCGCGTCGAGCCGCCCACCGAAGAGCTTCGGTGTCGGCCTGGGCCCAACCCGTTTCTACGAGCCTGTCTGTTCGGGAAGTGGGGCCCGCATTCCACGTGGCGTGTCCCTGCTCGTCCGTGCGTCGGGACTGTCCGATGCCTTCCTAGTGATGATACTAGGTCTAATGAAGGATAACATTTCTATAACTGAGAATCCTATCATTTGTAAATATCCTGATGTCTTCCTTGAAGACCTACTCGGTCTTCCACCCACTTGAGAAATGGAGTTTGCAATAGACACAATTCCTAGAACCCAACCCATATCTAAATCCCCTTATCATATGACATCTAAGGACATGCAGGAGCTCAATAAACAGTTACCAGAACTGCTAGAGAAGGGTATCATTAGACCAATCTCATCTCCTTGGGGAGCACTGGTACTATTTGTAAAGAATAAATACGGTTCTATGCATATGTGTATTAACTACCGTGAACTGAATAAAGTCATGATCAAGAACAAGTATCCATTACCACGCATAGATGACTTATTCCTTAAAATTAATCTGCGATCTTGCTATCATCAACTACAAGTCAAGGACTCTGATATCAAGAAGACAGCCTTTAGGACTCGTTATGGACATTATCATTTCTTTATAATGTTATTTGGGTTGACGAATGCACCTTCAATATTCATGGACCTAATGCAGCGCATCCAAGCCATGCCTCGATAAATTTGTTATCATTTTCATCGATGACATTCTGACCTATTCCAAGAATAAGAAGGAGCATGAATAGCACTTAAGAATAGTGCTAGAAGTACTGCACAATCATGAACTTTATGCTAAGTATTCCAAATGCAAATTCTAGCTCGATTCTGTAGCTTTTTTGGGGCATGTTGTAGATGCACAGGGTATTAGAGCCAATCAAAACAAGGTTAGCACTATCCAGGAATGGGTTCTTCCCAAATCGATAACCAACATCAGAAGCTTCTTGGGCTTAGCCGGTTACTACATGAAATTTGTAAAGGGCTTTTCCCAGATATCATCTCCGTTAACTAAGATAACCCAGAAGGTAGTGCTATTCGAATGGTCTCCCTCATGTGAGGAGGCATTCCAAGCATTGAAAAATGCATTATCCATCGCTCCAGTTCTAGTTCTTACTAAAGAAGGTGTGAACTACTAAGTCTACATTGATGCCTCTGGCATAAGTTTGGAAGTCGTGTTAATGCAGGAAGGTAAGGTCATAGCCTATGCTTCCAGACAACTGTTGACTCACGAGAGGAATTATGCAGTTCATGATCTCGAGCTAGCCGTTGTAGTGTTCATGTTAAGAATCTATCATCACTATTTATTTAGAATTCAGTGCTTTATATTTACAGATCACCAAAGTCTCAAGTACATATTCACCCAGAGAGAATTGAATTGTTGACAGAGGAAATGGTTGGAGTTGATCAGTGACTATAACCTTGATATTCAATACCATCCTGGAAAGGCGAATGTTATAGCTACTCTTAATGCCCTTATTTCTGAAAGCCCACTATTGGAAGAATTCCATAAAATGGATATCAAATTAGTATGCAGTGACTAACTGAGTATAATGATCTCAATGATTAATGTAGAGCCCACATTCCACAGGGCGTGTCTATTACCCAGACTAAGGATGATGAGTATTTGAGTTTTAAACAAGCCATCGAGAGTGGTCGTCGCACTGAGTTTCGATTCCATAAACGTGCTATCTATCAAGAAGATCGTCTATGGATTCATGAGTCCATGCACCAGGAAGTTTTAATTGAAGGCCATGACTTCGGATATCAAAAACATCCAGGAAGCTCAAAGATGTACCAGGACCTGAAACAATCCTTTTGGTGGTCAGGTGATATATATGGAATATATAGCTACATTTAGTATCAAAACATCATTAAACTCCACATGAAATAAGGTACTTTGATAAGAATCATATGTTTTTGCAGGAAAATGAAAAAAAATTGATACAGGAGCTGAACAATAAAATCTAGGTAAAAATTGCCACAGCGTGCCAAGGCGACTCAGGAAAATTCTTCATCTAGAAGAATATCTATAGACCTAGAAGAAAGACCGCTGCTGCGTGCCACAGCGCCCCGCAGCATGCTACAACATCGTTTCTTGAGGATAAATTAAAACCTTATGCGGAGTAATTGAACAGTGCTAAATCCGCATTTTTGTAAAATAAACCGCTGCAGCACGCTCCAAGCGCGCCACAATGCGCTATGCTTCATAAGGATTTGCACTGACCTGGAAGAAAACCGTTGCAGCTTTCCACGACGCGCCACAGCATGCCTCGACGACATATTTAATTAATCTTCAAGAACTTTATATGAACTAATTGAACAGTGAATCTTCAACATTTTTGAACTAATCCCCGCTATAGCGCACCACAACGCGCCACAGCATAATATTTTATTAATCTTATAAATTATTCGTGAACTATTTGAATAGTCATTTCAAGGGTTTATCCGCTGTAGCGCACCACAGCATGCCACAATGGACACTGCGGTGATCAAGGAAAAAGATACTAACTTTCATGCCAAAAATACTGTTTGGAATGCTGCTGCCACAGTGCGCCATAGCAGAACAGTGTTTGGAACACTGCTGCCATAGCGCGCCGTAGTGGAACAGTGTTTGAAATGCTGCTGCTACAGTGTGCCACATCGCGCTGCAGCGCGCCATAGTGGACGATCTAGAATTTTTTAGAAACAACCTTAAATACAACATAGGGAAGGCCACAAAATGCAACCTTTGGCCTTCCCTAGCCTCATGAAAACTGATATACATTATTTCTGCTAAATCTCATTAAAATAAATAGGTCAAACAATTAAAGGGTTTGAATTAAGGCCAAGGAAGGTGAAGAGTCACATGATTACCTTGGGGGCTAAGAACTTCCCTAAGGGGCCAATCGCAGACCTTAAGAGGGTTCCAATTTTTGACATTCAAATCCCCTAAAGAAATAGCTACAGCAAGAGGAGTAAGGAGAACTCTCCATAGGGAAAAAGGTTTACCAAGAATAGTAAGGAGAAGGAAACAGCAAAGGAAAAAGGGCGGAGCAGTCAAGAGGAAGTGCAGGGAGATTCCAAGAGAACCTCAAAAAACCTCTGGGTGATTCCTAGTATTTCTTTCTAAACTTCTCTGATTTCTTTCTGCTATGAACTGATGACGAGGTTCACTTTTTTTTTGTATGCGTGCTTATGCTTATTTAGTAATGGAAGGCGAAAATCCCTTTGGAGAGGGTTGAGATGTAATGGTATAAAATTGTAAGGGTATGGTGGTGTTTTAATGAATTGTTTGAATGAATGAAAAGATAATCTTATTAATTATAATTTATGTTAAATTAAATGCTTGGATGGAATAAAATTTAAATTATTTTATTTTAAGAACTTATAATCCCAGCTCATCAAATCGGTAAGAGCAAGGAAGGTAGTGCAAGTAGAGCTAAGAATTATGTGACAAATTCTCAAGCTCACTTGCACCTTTCCTTAAAGGCTCTACAAAGAGATTTGATGCTTGTGAACCAAGTTCTCCATTAACTTTCCTCTGCAGCTCAGTAAGGTAGAAGGGATGAGAGGATGTTGGAAAACTCAATGGATGATGTGATATAGTCCATCGACCGAATGCATCCTCCCATATAGCTAAGCCGCGTGTGAAGCGCATGATGCATGGTTAATGGAAGTCTTGTTTGTGAGATCAATATGAATAAAAGATATTATTTGGTTACATAGATGTAGGGAATCAAGTCTAATAACAAATCATGATTTCATGAAAGTTTATGTGCTAAGGAAGAACCCCATTGGGAGCTCTCTTTATGCACTAAACTTAAACCTATTGTAAGTGGAAGATAACTCCAATGCCAATAGTGTTTACTTGATTTACTTAAGCATGAAGATTTAAAGTATACATTCAATAATGAAGTTATATCACTAAGCCCTTGCAATTATTATAATGAAAACTCAACTCTCTCCTATTAATCAAATCGTATCTTAACTTAAGGTAATTCGTATTGCTAAATTAGGAACCAAAAATCATTACAAAAATTGACATCTAAACATTATTAAGAGAAAATATAACTTGGTATCAAAACCACTATTCCCAGATGACAATAAATCTTGAAATTAAAACTTCCACTTATTACTTCAGACCACGTACACTTGCGTGCAAACGCAGATGTGTATTTTTCGTCTATCACCAAGAATGAAGAAAAGTGTGGCTGAGTTTGTTGAAAAGTGCCAAGCTTGTAGTTTAGTCAAGGCAGAACATCAAAGACCTGGTGGTCTGCTTCAACTGCTTGAGATTCCTGAATGGAATGGGCTATATATATCCATGGACTTTGTTATGGGTTTGCCCCGTGCAAGATATGGGGCCGATGCTATTTGGGGCATAGTTGATTGATTGACCAAGTCCGCTCATTTCATCCCTATCTGACAAACAGACTCAGTCGTAAAACTCGCCAATCTTTATATCAAATAAATAATCAGGTTACATGGAATCCCCAAATCAACTGTATTCTATAGAGATAGTCGATTTACCTCCAAGTTCTGGCAAAGAAATAATCAGGTTACATGGAATCCCCAAATCAACTGTATTCTATAGAGATAGTCGATTTACCTCCAAGTTCTGGCAAAGAAATAATCAAATTTACCTCCAAGTTCTGGATAGACTAGTAGTAAGTTAGACTATCGGCTCAGCATATATCAATTCATACCCATTAATTATCATAAAGATAATTTAAAATAAAATTTAACTTATAGGGTAGTGAGTTGTAAATTATATTTAGATCATGTGAATTACTTTAGAATATTATTAAGTAATCCTTAGTATAGAACTTGTGACTAAGAGAGGACTTGTAAGATGATTAGAATGGAGACATTTTAAAAAGGTTAGTGCCTTCCACTTAAACTTAAAGATTAACCTAAGTGACTTAGTGCAACCTATGTAGGATTATATGAGTAGTCATGACATGTCAAGAACAGAACTTAGAGTTTGATCTAAGTGGTTACTGGTGTCCTTCATAGTGAGGTGTAGTTATCCATTTTAGTCAAAGTGTAAGGCTTAAGATTTACTTAGAAAGATTAAATAACTAGGCTAAAACTAGAAGAGAACTTAAATAATAAGGAGGATAGAACCATAATATTTTGAGCATCAAAGTCAGAGCTAAGAGACTTAGAATCCTTTCAGTGAAAACCATCAATATATAAGTAAGACTTAGTATCCTTATCAATTAGATTTAGAATCCTTCTGAATAGTTTAGTGATTGAGCAAAGACTAAATATTACCTTAAGTGTTAAAAGGATTAGAACCTTTAAGAGCTAAGTTTTTGAAGTGAAACATAGGAGCTTAGTGATGATAGTATTAATGTTTATAATCCTAGGATTTAGAGAAGAATCTTAATGAGTTTAGTAACTTAATGTGAGTTTAAATTATTTAATAACTCCTTATGTAATATCATTCCCTTAGTCTTGCCTTACTAAACTAGAAGCTTTAATAAGACTATTAAGTCTAAGATTTGATTAGAATTATCCTACTAGTATTATATCCAAGACTAAAACAATATAAGACATTAGATGATTGAACCTTATTAAGCATAGAACTCGTAAGATGAAATTCAAATAAGATGCTTAGAAGACAGTATTAACTTAAGTATTTATATAGTATAAGTCAAGAGAATCCTATATCTTAAGTGTAGTGAGACATTTAGCTTAGTAGCTAAAGAGTCCTTTAGCTAAGCCTTTAAGTGTCCTAAGTCATGGGAAACAAGTAATCTAATAAATGTTGTAATGAATATTTTAGTATATACTTAGAATGCTCCATTATAGTAGAAGTATTATTAGACAACTTAGAAGATTGTAGTGTTAGTAATAGTATAAGATGCTTATATGTAACAATTCATATATATCTATAAATTATTTTGTCACATAAATAAGACCTTAATCAAATCATTATTTTCAAACCTTATTTTAATTAGTATGTTATTATTTTATCAATTGATCAAGCCATTTGAGGAACGTCTAAGTCATTTGAGGAATGTCTAAGTCAATTGAGGAGCTTAATTAGCTCCAATTATAGGATAGATAACTAAAGTAGATAACAGCAGATATCACATGGTTTATAAGTAACTTTGAATATCCTTGAATGCTTCAACACATTGAGACTAAATCCTTGCTAACATTTTTAAAGACATTGTGCATAAATAAAACTTATAACATTTACTTTGGGGTTTCATATGGTGGATTATGACAGGGTAGGCAATGGAGTAATAAGGAGACTTCACATATCCTAAAGGGGGATATGTGTGCTATGGGAAACCCCCCTTACTTAGTTAAGCAAATGTACTTGACTCCTCACTTGTTCTGCACTTGCAAAACATATTACAAGATAAATAACTTAAATTTATAAACCTTTATGATTATTCTTACTTTTCCTACAATTTTTGTTATCATGGATGATTTATCATAGCCTTCTAGTTAAGCTTATTCAGTCCTTTGTAATTGCTTTTACTATACATTCAATACTTTATCACTAGGACTTCCTTTACTTGCATATATTATTGGATAATTGATGTAGCACGAATAACTTCCAGCACACAATATGCATAGCGAAAGCGATTTGATAGAGTGCTCTCTCTTCTATTTAGGTTTGGGGTTGCATTGATGGTTACCAAGCAAATTAATATCACAAAACTACGAGAATAAAATCACAGCACGTGCATGCAAGTGATCACAGCACATAAAACATCCAAACACCAAAGATTACATGTAAAACCCAAGAACGGGAAAAACTACTGAGCCACACCACAGAAAAATTCACTAGAAAGACTTGAAGGTCACAAATTTTTAATGAGCTTATTCTTTGCTAGATGAATAGCGCTCATACTATCACTGTAGAGCTTCACATCCTCTTGCTCCTAGTCCAATTCTTCCATGAAACTCTTAAACGATATCATCTCCTTACTTGCCACTATCATGGTAATGTATTTGGCCTCCCTGGTAGATAGCGACATGATGTTTTGTAGTTTAGAGATCCATCTCACCACTGCACTTCCTAATATATACACATAATCAGTAGTGCTTCTCCTACTATCAACATCTCTTGCGAGATCTGAATTAACATAACCCCGTAAAACAATGCCATATCTTCCAAAATATAAACCCTTGCCCACTATACCTTTCAGATACCTTAGGATTCACTTGACCACATCCTAGTGGTGCTTTTATAGGTTTCCCATGAATCTACTAACCACTCCAACTACATGGAAAATGGCAGGTCTCGTGCAAATCATCTCGTACATCAAGCTCCCAACTATTGAAGCATAAGGAACCTTCAGCATATGCTCCTTCTCTTCTTCAGAATTTGGCATCTGTTCCATTGATAAGCTAAAGTGACTTGCAAAGGAAGTGCCCACTAGCTTTGCTTCACTCATGTTGAATCTTTTCAGTGCCTTTTCAACATATTCTTATTGCGACAGCTTTAGAATTCCTGCACCACTTTCCCTATTGATTCTTATTCCAAGAGTATGCTTGACCAACCCCAAGTCCTTCATATCAAATTACTTTGACATAAGCTCTTTCAATATCCTTATCTCTTCCATGTTTGATCATGTGATCAATATATCATCCACATATAATAATAGAATAATGTAGGAGGACTTACACTATTTTATGTAACAACAGTGATCCACTTGGCATTTCTTGTATCCTGATTTTGACATGAACCTAACAAATCTTTTGTAGCATTGCCTTAGCAATTGTTTTAAGCCATAGAGGCTCTTCTTGAGCTTGCACACTAGCTCAACTTTTCCTTTCTCTTGAGCCTTGTACCCTTCAGGTATTTGCATGTACAACTCCTCCTCTAGCTCTCTGTGAAGAAATACAGTTCTAACATCTATTTGCTCCAGATGCAAATGCTCAACTACAACAATATTCAGCACAGCCCTGATATTTATCATCTTTACAACTAGGGTGAATATCTCACTATTGTCAACCCCATGCCTTTGTTGGAAACCCTTTGCTACAAGTCTTGCCTTGAAGAACTTGCTCCCATTTGGATCTTTCTTTACCTTGTAAACCCACTTATTCTGAAGGACCTACTTCCCAGCTGGTAAGGGTGCCCACTCCCATGTCCCATTTGACATGAGTGATGCTATTTCATCATTCATGACAGCCTCCCACTTTATTGAATCTTCAAGTTGAAGTGCCTTTTCCAAGCATTCAGGTTCACCTCCATCCTTTAGTAATAAATAGAACAAGGAAGGAGAGTACCTTTGTGGTGGTCTTATGACACTTGTAAATCTTCTTAGCATAGGTGTTAGTGGTTCATCATTGACACCCTCCTGAGCTTCTTCTTGTACTCCAATGTCTGGCTCAATATGTCATCAATCTCTATGTGCTGAGGCTCACCATTTGAAGCATCTTTGGAATTAGTCTTGATTCCAATACAATGATTATACATTTCACTTTCATTGAAATTGACATCTCAACTTCTGATGACTTTCTAATTTTGATTGTCCCAGAACTTGTAACCAAACTCACCAGCGCCATATCCAACAAATGTGCTCTTGATCATCTTTGTATTAAGCTTGCTCCTGAATCCTGGATCCTGGATCCTGCATCAATGTGCACATAGGATGAGCAGCCAAATACCTTGAGGTGGTTTAGTTTTGCTACAAGCTTCCCCAGGGATCCTTTCATTCAAGGGTATAGAAGGTCCCCGATTGATTAGATATACTGCCGTGTTAATGGCTTCATCCCATAACTACTTTGGGAGACCTGCTAGCAATATCATTCTTCTAGCTCTTTTTGTGATTGTTCTATTCATCCATTCTACAATACCAATTTGCTATGGTGTTCTAGGGACTATGAACTTCCTCTTAGTGCCCCTCAAGGCATAGAACTCCTTGAACTCTCTATCATAATACTCGCTGCCATTATCAGACTTTAAGCACTTAAGCTTTAATCATGTCTCATTCTTCACCAAAGCTAACCACTTTCCAAACGCATCAAACACATCATATTTATGTTTTAGAAAGTAAACCCATACCTTCCTCGTATGATCATCAATGTAGGTGACAAAATATGTAGCTCCACATATGGAAGAAGTAGGAGCTGGCCCCTATATATCTGTATGCACCAACTCAAGTTTGTTACCTTTCAGCTCCCTTCCAACTTTGGAGAATGAAACTTTCTTCAGTTTGCCCAGCACGAAGTCTTCATAGAAATCCAAGTCTACTGACTTCAATCCTTGGAGCTTCCCCTTTGACTATAGGGATTTCAACCCTCTCTCGCTCATATGGCCAAGCCTCCGGAGCCATAGATCTGAATCTACCTCTTCTGTAGCTGTAATAGTATCAGACACTTTATTGATCAGATAAAGTGTACCTTACATATTACATCATGCAATAGTGAGTGGACCCTTGGTGACCTTCCACAAGTCTCCAGTGAAATAAGTGTTGTAGCCTTTTCTGGCTAGCTGTCTCACAAAAATTATATTTCTCCTTAGACATGGTACATGTCTAACATCCTTGAGCTTCTAGAGTGTGCCGCTTGGTAGCTTAAAATCTACATCACCTCTGCCAATGATGTTGTACGCCTTATCATCTCCAAGATACACTTTCCCCATGTCACCCTTGGTGTAACTCTTGAAGGCACTTGTAGAAGGAGTCGCATAAAAGGATGTGCCTGAGTTCACCACCCAGGACTCCGTGTTGACAAGTGAGCAGATCAAAGCATCCTGATCCTCCTCAACTAAGACATTCACATTCATTATTTTATTACCACCACTAGATTGCATCAAGGTAGGGTAGCCCTTCTTGAAATGTCTTGCCTTCCCACAGTTCCAGCAATCCGGCTTTGCCTTTCTGGATCTTGATTTTCCTCATCGAGACATTGAACTATTTCTATTATGTTTCCTTTCAATGTGTCTTCCCCTACTCTCAACATTCAGTGCTGAGGTGTATGCCTCTCCATGAGATTTTTTTTGCACCTCCTCATTTAGCACTAGCCCGACTATATTGTCGAACCTCAACAATGCATTTCCTGATGAATTGTTGATGGTTGTAACTAACCCATCCCAAATATTTAACAATGAAGATAGGAACAACAAAGCTCGAATCTCATCATCAAAACTGATTCCCATCAAACTTAACTGGCTCGTCACCATGTTGAGCCCATTGAGGTGTTCTGTCACTGAATGCCTTCCATCATCTTCATGTTAAACAATCTCTTCATCAAGAAAACTTTATTCGAAGCCGAGAGCTTCTCATACATCCTCATCAGGGAATTCATGAGATCTATAGTGGTTTTCTCATTAACAATATTAAAAGAAATAGAAGAAGACAATGATAAGCAAATCAAAGCCAGTGGTATTCTATCGAGAACTTCCCATTCTTCATCAGTCATAGCTGCATGTCTTATGTCAGCTCTTTTCAATGGAAGATACAATTTTTTTTGGTAGGGCAGGTCCTCCATCTGCATTTTCTATAACGCAAAGTTCATTCCGCTGAATTTCTTAATCTTATGTCTCATCTCTTCGGCTATTGCACCCACTCAAACAGCAAACCTTACAACCAACAAGGTAACCTCTCTCTCTGATACCACTTGTTGGATAATTGATGTAGTACGAAGAACTTCCAGCACACAATATTCGCAGCATGAGCGATTTGATAGAGTGAACTCTCTTCTATTTAGAATTGTGGTTGCATTAACGGCTATTAAGCAACTTAAAATCACAAAACCACTAGAATAAAATCACAGCGCATGTATGCAAGAGATCATAGCACATAAAATATCCAAACACCAAAGATTACGTGGAAAACCCAAGAACGGGCAAAACCACAGAGCCAATCCACAAACAAATCCACTAAAAAGACTTAAAGGTTACATAGTTTCAAAGAGTTTATCTCCTTAGCTGAAATACACTAGCTCTTACTCTAATATGGAGAGGAGAGGAAGTAGCCACCACCAGGAGTCTCTCCTCCAACATGCAAGTGATACCTTAAACAGATTTTTAAGCAATTTACTTAGGGCAAAACCTAAATTGAAATAGATTTTTTCCAGGCGCTATGGTAGCGCCCGCATCTTGAGTTGGCACCCGCTGCAGCGCGCAGTAGAGCCAGCGTCTCGGGTTGGCACACGCTGCAGTGCATGGTAGCACCCATGTCTCGGGTTGGGTCCGCTGCGGTGCGCAGCAACGTCAAGTTTTGCTGCGGCGCGCAGCAACGTCAATTTTTTCTGCGGCGCGCTACAGCACCTGCTTCTCTGTTTGCTGACGGCTGAGGTGCACGATAGCACCTCTATCTCGGGTTGGGATCACCAGAGCGCGTTGCAGTGTGCCACTGCGTGCTGCAGTGCCTGTGTTGATTTTATACTTCACTTCTTGCTCTAAATTGCCTCGAAACCTCCCGAAAGCACACCAGAGCACCACTAACTTCTCCATGATGTACTAAATAGTCTACATAACACAACATATATTACAGATTCACCTGTAAGTACAACTCTTTTTCTTACTTAATTTTATGCAGTGTATATTGTTATCACTTATATTTATGCTTACACAGCTTCCTTATATTTTAATTAGCATACATGTACCTGCTTTTCCTTACTTATATAGTTTATGTAAGTTGTACCAGCTTTTCTATTTTTACTGCTTTTAGCCGTTGATTATTTTTACAATCAGTTAGCTTACTTTGCTTACTTTCCCTTTTTATTGCATTGAGCTTTACTTAAATGTTAATTGTAAATGGTTAATTTGATATCCACTTAATATAAAATAGATTAATTGTCCTAAAATGTACTTAAACTTCTTAAGTCTAATCACTTATTTTTCTTTCATTGGCTATGCATTATAGTATTAAACACTAAATATTTTAGACAAGGAGCTTGGAGTAAATCTTGTACTTGAGGTAGATCAAATCTAGTTGTTGTTGATCAAAGGCCTTTACTTTCATTGTTCCTTTCTCTTACTTTTGCATCTCGTGAGGATGAGTATCTTTACATCTAAATGTTTATATAACTTGAATTAATTATGGATGTTTTATCTTATTATTGTATGGTGTAATCTTGCTTTCTTTCTGGATGGCTAGAATGGATTATGCTACTTTTTATTATGCATCTAATTTTCTCCTTTATAGACTCTTAGCTCCCCATAGTGCTTAATAGAGGGTTAATACTCACTAACCCAATATTAAGTACTATAGTAACACCTAATGTTGGATTGGGTTCCTGATCTAATTATGAGGTCATTACATATAAGCAGGAACACTTCCAATTCCAAATGGACAAGAAGCAGAAAGCTCACTTCATTCCTCTCAAGAAGGAAGCCTTTAAACATCAGAGAATTTCACAAGTGTTCCATATTGACGCAGAGCAGCCTCCAGTTAGTACTTCAAATTGTAATTTCCCCCCATTCATACAGCAAGTGTTACCACCAGGGTAACATTTATTTCACTTGTATGCTGGCAAGGCCACCGATTCTTTAAGTGCACCTATGAGAAGGTGATAGATGGAGTAGTTATAGTATGCTCTAAAAGAGATCAAATTTTTCATCCCCAACTGCTGAATTCTCAAACTTCTGCAATCTCTTTTATGCTACTGCCTGCTTCTGTTCCTGCACCAAGGAACTTTCCTTCTCCTGCTCATGCTTAAATTCATCTGGGTTGTGCAAATTTGAATTTCCAACCCTCCACTTTTGCCAGAGTTTATATGGTAACTCTAGCTTCTGCTCCTAAGAATAACAACATTGTCTCAGGTATGTCTTAATTTCTGTTAAGCTTATGCTTTCATCTTTTCTTTCCTATTTTAGTAAGTAAAGCCTTGTAATTGTTTGATACGCACCTTAGACATAACCTGCAAAACATGTAATTTTTATTTTGATACCGGAGCAAGTCACTCCTTCGTATCAAAAATCTAGGCTAAATCCTTAAAGCTACCTTTCTATTGTTTGGCTAAGCCTTTGATCATAAAGTTACCTTATGGAGCCCATATGCAAGCTTCTAAATTATGCAGCCTAGCCATTCCCATCAATGATCAAAATTCAAAGTCAAGTTAGTTGTGCCTCCGATAGCATACTTCGACGTGATATTATGGATGCACTGGCTAAGCAAGTATGATGCCATCATTAATTGCTAAAAGAAAAAGATCACTTTATGTTGATGAAATCAAGCAAGGTCATTCATCAATAAGCTTAGTAGTCCAGCTTATCTGATCAATGCTCTCAAGGTAGAAAACTGGTCATAAAAGGATGCGATGCCACCAATTAACCATGCTGGGTGAGAAGAAGAAAGATATTTCTATCAGTGAGAATCGTATAGTCAGAGAATTCACCGATGTATTCCAAGAGGATCTATCTGACCTTTTGCGAGTTATAAGAGAAGAATTTGCATTCGAGATTATCCTTAGAACTCAGCCTATTTCATAGGTCCCATATCGTAAGATGCCCAAGGAGCTTCAAGAGCTGAACAAACAACTTTAGGAACTATTTGAGAAAGGTCTCATCATATTAAGTATGTCTCCTTGGCGAGTGCATGTCCTTTTCTTCAAGAAGAAAGATGGCTCTATAAATATGTGCATAGATTATCGAGATCTCAATAAGGTAAAAATCAATAATAAGTATTTGTTACCTCGTATCGATGATCAGTTAAATTAATTAACTGGAGTCAAAGTATTCTCCAAGATCGATCTACGGTCAGGATACCATCAGCTGTGAATCAAGGATAAAGATGAGGAGAAAACTATGTTTTGAGCATGTTATGGACATCACAAATTTCTAGTAATGTCATTTGGTCTAACAAATACATCATCCATCTATATAGATCTAATGTAACATGTGCTCAAACCCTTCTTAGATATATTTGTAATTGTGTTCATCAATGATACACTTATTTACTCTAAGAGCGAAGCAGATCATGAAGATCACTTAAGGGCTGTTCTTGAAGAATTGCGCAAGCCTCAAAACTTTGCGAGGTATTCTAAGTGTGAGTTCCATGGCATTTCTGGGTCACGTTGTCAATGCTCAAGGAATCTTAGTTGAGCAAAGGAAAGTTAGTGCTGTGCAAGAATGATCTCAAGCTAAGACAATTACTAATATTTGTAGCTTTCTAGGACTTGTCAAATTTATCAAAGGATTTTTGCAGATAGGTCTACCTCTGACCTAGTTAACTCAAAAAATTATATTGTTTGAGTGGGCTCCTGAATGTAAAGAGGCTTTCTCTATGCTTAAATAGGCCCTAACCTTACCCAAAGAAGGTATGGTTTACAAATCTTCACTGAAGCTTCAGGATCTGGCATTGTATGTGTTTTCATGCCAAACATCAGAGGCATGAAATATTACTACAAACACTTAAATCTAAAAATGGAAGTGGTTCAACATATCGATGGACTTCAATATGGGACTACCTAAGTCGAAATCCGGTGCTAATTCTATCTAGGTTATAGTTGATCAATTAACCGAGTATGCTCACTTTATTCCAATATTTTAGACCGATTCCATGGTAAAGTTGGCCAATAATTATATCAAAGAGATCATCAAACTCCATGGAATCTCTAAATCGATCGTATCCTACAAAGATAATAGATTAACGTTCAAGTTCTAGCAAGCTGTGCATTAAGACCTAGGAACTACTCTGGCCATGAGCACTACTTTCCATCCCCAAATATAAGTTGTAAATCAGATTCTTGAAGATCCATTGCATCTCTGTATCATAGATTTTAGTGGTTTCTGGGAAGATCATATTTCACTTATGGAGTTTGCTTATATCAGCAGTCATCAAGCAAGCAACAACATGGCCCCACATGGATCCTTATATGGGAGAAGGTGCAGTACTCTACTTGTGTAATCATAAACTAGCAATGCTTAGCTATTCAGATGAAAGCTAGTCAAATATACCAACAAGAAGGTATAGTTAATTCAATAGAGGATTCGTGTAGCACAAGATTGCCAAAGCATGTATCATGACGCACATCACCATCCTCTAGAATTTAATGTTGGTGACTTTGTATAGTTAAGGGTCAGCCCTATGAAAGGTGTATTTTTCTTTGGCGTAGCAGGGAAGCTCAGTATCAGACCTTTTGAAGTGATAGCAAAAGTAGGATCTGTAGCCTACAGATTAAAGATTCTTATAGAATTCTCAGCAGTGCATGATGTATTTCATGTATCATCATTGTGAATATGTCTTCAAAATCCTTTGCAATTAGTTCAACTTATAGCTGTATCTCTCCAACCTAATCTTTACTTTGTGGAGGAGCCAATCATAATCTTAACTCCTGATCAAAAGTGATTGAGAAACCACTCTACCCCCATGGAGAAGGTTCAGTGGAAAAATCATTCTCTTGAAAAATTTACTTGGGAGAAAGAGGCAAATATGCAGAAAAAGTATTCAATTTTTTTGAAGCTCCAAGCACTAATCTCTTATGTTTCTTGGTCTTAATTCTGTGTTTCTTTACTCTTATTAACTACGATGTTGAGAATGACATCATTTTTGAGATGGAGAGTCTGTAATAACCCTGGGTTGTTAGGCTCTAATTCTTGTTCCATTAGCTTTATCTATTCATTAAATCATAACCTTGAAATTTTGGGGTCAATCAAATCTCAATAAGTTGAAGTGGCTATTTTGCTAATTTTAAAACTCTAGAAATTAGCACAAGTAAATTGATCTCCAAATCCAATTCTAAGTGCATCTTTGAATTACTCATCCCCAAATTAGTTAGGAGTGCACGATTTGGAATTTTTGAAGGTTATTTAGGCCATAATTCAATTAAATTTAAAATTAGAAATTACATTTTAAGGATTGCAACAATTCTTATTTGAAAAAAAGCCCTCCAACGGTCGACAGATCGCCTGAGATCCGTTGTGCAGACCACAGATGATCTGCATGCGACAACCAACTCAGCGCATCCAGAACACCCATCTCTGTGGATCTGACGATTTAAATCAAATACTGCCTGCACTTAATCTCAGAAGTTAGATCGTGCCCATGATTTGATGGTCTAGATTCCCTCCACGTTCAGTTATTACCATTCAGAAAATTAGGACCGTTCTACCTTTTAATCGATCGATCAAACAATACTCAATACAGTCGCTACTGTGGATTGTCATTCTGAAGACTTCAATTATCGGCAGTAAAGATTCATTCATAAAGCTCGCAGTAAACCTATCCCCCCTCCTCCTTCCACATGGGATAATCATTATTGCCATTACTAATTTAGTGAGGGGCCTCCACCAGGCCAATTGGCCCGGTCTCAATTTGTTTGGAAGCTGGGAGGCTGACTCATGGGTTGGGTCAGCCAGTCTCAACTGACTTCACTATACCTCCTGTGTAACAACCCAAGGTTGTTACCCTTGTCAATTATGACTAAACCAAGTTTTAATTTTGATTATAACACTCTTAAATAGTCATTGGAACCATACCCTGAAGTTTTGGTCCAAATCAGGTGTCAAATAGATCAAACCTTAATTCTGGGAATTTTAAGAACACTGGAATTTGACCTATTTAAATTGACCTCAATTAGAAAATCAAACTTTTCCATTACGCTCATCACCCCCAAATTAGCTAGGAGTGATATCTTGGAGGCAATTGGAAGTCATTAGAGTTTTTTCAAATATTTTATTATATTTAAAATACCTTAGAAAATAGGAAAATTAATTGTTCATCTAAATTGAAATCTGACTTCACCATTGCATTCCTTACCCCCAATTAGCTAGGAGTGATTTATTGAAAATTTTTAGAAGACATTTAATTACTTAATGTTAATTAAAATAAATTTAAAATTCTAATTTATTATTGAAACCCCTCTAACGACCCCGTCTTTTCCTCTCCCACACTGTTAGTTTGTGTTGTTCGATCGAACGATGAACCCTAGCCATTTGATCAGTCATTCGAACAACTCTTGTGCATCATTTATACGCCATTTCAATGCACCCCGTGTGTCATGCATACACGCATCGCAGAGCCGCGGCTCGCGGCCAATTGTCGTAAATGGTCGGCCATTGGAGCCTCTGCTGAGCCTCCATCAAACCCCCAACCATAGGAGTATCCTAGTTTGTGCAATCGAGGAATCCTTCTAGAGCTTTCAAGAGCTTGTCATCTTCTAGTTAACCGTAGGTTGTCCATCCAAGTACCCTTCGTTCTTCCCTTCTTTTCATTTGATTGACTCCATTGCAACTTGTAACTTATTTCACGCATTTGATTGGCTATCAAATGGATCTAATAGAACTCAAATGAGTTTGATTGCTTGAATTTGGGAGGCAGTCCATAGTACTCTACAGTACTGTAAAATTCAAGGAATATTCTGGTAGTGTCAAATTTCCATTTGGATGAGTATTTAGCAAAGTGACATTTTAGGACCCCTTAATTAACTCTAAGCTCTTGAAAACTTCAAATGGCCATAACTCTGCAACCCTATCTCCAAACATACATGTTACATCTCATTTAAAATAGGAGAATATCAGGAATGTTATGGTCATATTAGTTTTGATGTTTGGAGTGTATTTTGCCTAATGACTTTTGAGTCCCTTAATAAACCCTTGAATCTTTATTTGGCTATAACTTAGCCATTTTAGCTCCAAATTAGGTCATTAAATTTGTCATTTTGATCAAGTAAACCTAAGGATCAGTAAACTGCAAGAATATTTATGTTTTGATAATTAAATTTTAGAATTAGCCCTAATCACCCTAAACTTTGATTTGCAAATTACTTAATCAAATGAAGTCCAAATTAAGCCTACTCCTAGTCATAGTACTCAGTGTGTCAAAACAAATCTATAGCCATTGAGCATGCTGAATTTGGATATCATTTAGATATTTAGGTTTTTGGACCTTTCCTAAAACTCATTAATTACCCTTTTAGACCCCAATATTTTTTTGGCCATAACTTAGCCAAATTACATCAAAATTTAGTGATCTTAGACTCAGTGGAATCCTTAGGCAATAAACAACATTAGTATAATTAAATTTCATATTTCCTTAAGTAAAATTATTAAACTACCCCTAATGAGCTAAAATATTATGTGGAGCTTATAAGGCTTAATCTTTATCCAATTTTGGTGTACTTACTATCTATCTTCATAATTAATAGTAACTAACCATTTGGCATTAATAAATTTTAATTTAGAACCATAAATCAAAAGGTTGTATTTTAGACCCTTAAGAATGGGCAAAATAGTCATTTTGCCCAAAAATTAGGTTTAAACATTCTTAAGCCTTAGAAGCATAAATTAGCTAGTAAAATTAGTATTATAAGTAATTTATAATGATTATTAATTCATCTAATCTCATTTAAACTAGGTTTCCAATGAAACTCATAATTCTTCCTGGGTTAGGATTCTTCCTTAAAACTTTAAAAACTTTTCTTTATTTAGATATAGATTTAGGTTAGAGATCATCATTGGGTAAATGGGTTACTAAATAGATAAAACCTTAAGTTTTATTAGTTTCTAGATTTCATCTTTTATTTTGATTATTTTGTAATTAAATCTTAGTCTAAGTTTAGAGATCAATCTTATTGAGCCTGATTTTGCTTAGTAAGAAAACCCTGATTGAAGAACATGAGAGTTGGGCTTAACCATCTATTCTTAGTCTTCAAAACCTATTGGATTATGAGGTTAAATCCTAATAATTGGAGTTTAACTCGTAATCCCTCAATTTTGATTTGTCTTAATCAAGATTGGCTTGGGGTTATAAAAAAGCATTAACTTAGGATGTTTGATTTATTATTCAACTTAAGTAAGCATCATTAATTGAATTATATTAGAACTTGATTAGTTTTAATTATTTTAAACCTCATAGGGCCACAGTTCTGAGTTTATACTGGATAGTCTGATATTGGAGATCCTAAACTTGTATAATCTTAGATTGGTTAAAATGGATTATATAAGAAAACACCTGATATCATAGATTTTGTGTAGTGCTATGTATTACCTTTTTTTGATATTTTGCTTCTTTGCCTTGAGTATTTACATTGTGACATAATTGATGAATATATGATATTTGATGAATATTCTATGTTAATTTTGAAATTTGCATGAGACATGTTCCCAAATAATTAGATTAAATGAAGCTAATTAATTATATAATATTTTAATTGGAATATGTCCTATCTAGAATGCCTTTACAGTGTTGTTGCACATATGTGAGGTAATGAAGACCTAGGAAATATCTTCTATATGGTATATTTTCAATAGACCTGTTGATCTGGGGATAATTTTCCTAGATGCTTTAGAAGATTTACTTAGAGGTTAGATGAACCACCATTTCTTGCAATGACAGTTCTAAGTAGGCATATGTCCATATGAGATGGAATTTCCATTATAAGCATTTATGTATTTACTATACTTCCAGTATTTACTTTTACATATTTAGAAATTCTTGATTGATATGCAAGCATGTTAAGATGCTAGAATTACTTCAATTTTGGTTATACTACCTTTCTTTGAAAACCAGCATGTGTATAATTGTTTATATTTACTTATGGTACTTCTTAGACTTAGTAGTTTCTTTTAGACATTCATTGCTTAACCTTTATGCAGCTTTGGGTTGAGGTATGTGCTTTCCTCACATTTTTGTTTAAGCTATATTTGAATGAGTATAGCTTTTACCATTTTCTTTTGTCGCTTCATTGCTCCTAAAATGCTTAGGATGTTTGTGATATCATTAAATACATAAAAATTAATTGCTAAGATGTACTTAGACAATATGTCCAACCAGTTTTTCTTTCTTTTTAGGCTGGAGCTTAGGAATTGTTGTACCAACAATGCCAGTTTCAGAGCAGTTTGAAGAGTTAGCACTAGTGGAGGAGCAGTTCCAAGTGAAGGAGCACGTTAGAGCTGAAGGGCCTTTGCTTAGGTTGCTTATTTTATTCAAGTGAGAATGAGTGTCTTTTATTTTCAGCTTAGAACTTTTTTAAAAATATTGTAATAATACAGGTACTCATTGTATTTTCCTTTCCTGTACACCTTATTCTGAGCTATATATTTTCTATTTTTGCATTACAGTTTTAATGGATGTAAACTTGTTATTTCCTTTATCCGCACTTTGATAATTATGCATGTTATTTAGTGAATGATCCCACTGTTACATAATGCACATCCTTACCTTAGTAGTGGATTGGGGATTATAGCATAATCTAATAATAACTGAGGGATTTTCCAAGTGACGACCACCCCAATCTGCCTTGTCAAGGAATGGGTCACCACATCCCGAGCCTTTTTAAGGCTAGCCTGAAGTCTCAGTGAGCTTCTTTGCTCACTGAGAAGGCTTTTGGTCACCTTAATTTCCCAAGCGCTCTTTCTCCCTTGCTATTCTAGTCAACCCGACTCTTTGAAGCTCCAATCATCGGTGAAGTTTGTGGGTGAGACCTAGTGTTTGAGGCTCCAATTGCTAGGTCGCTGCTTAAGAAGGCTCCAGTGATTAAATTTACGCTTTGAGCATGTCTCCAGTGTCTGCATCTCTCTGTTTGTCCAACAGCTAAGTACCCCCTTCCAATTGTACTGAGTAGAAAATTGAGCCTCATTCCAGTTTGATTGCATATTACAATCCCTGCTAGGTTAATTTCAATAATTGATAAGGTTTGATCGAACCCGATCAAGCAGCAATTGGCTCGGGCATGTACTGTGGGGTATAGTTCCTGAGTCTAAATAGGCTTCCATTGATCTATCCCATCTTGAGTAAAGCCAGATTGGGCTTTCGCTTTGCCTTGCGACACTAAAGGTGTCTAGATAAATCCGGAACCATGTTGACATCATTGTGGGGTGAATTATCTCCCCATAGTAAACCATAATTAGGGGTCTCAAGTGAGTAAGGTCCGTGTAACCCTGGTCTACACAAGAAGCTTTTTGGTGTGATCGACACGCCATAGGCTATTAATCATGTAGTGATCAAGTGTTGATTGTGGTTTGGCCAAAGCACTTGGTATTTTGCAATTTATCTTAACCCTAATCATTCAGTAGTCGAGACCCCTCAATGAGATGGAGGAGAACAGTGTGGGTGGGACAGCACACGACCCGCGTTGTTTGACATTAGTGGATCGTCAAGCCCCAACCGACCCACGCACTGTCCCGCAAGCATCCGGCGCATCAAGTCACTGTCAAGACAATAGAGCTCAATTGGAAAAATTGAAATAATGTGATCATTACATGCATATCCTAAAGTTCCAATCTTTGGGAAAATACATGAAATTAGGGTTTGTTTTATTTTGCTCAATACTTATCCAAATGCTATGATGTTATATACCATTTTGTTCAAAAAAATGTCTAGATTAATAAACTACAAGAATAATTTAGGTTTTGTGAATGGTTTTCTTAATTATGCTTTAATTACATTAAACCTTGATTAGTGATTATTATGTACAGTTGTCCAAATTGCATGTTCATAGACTCTATTTCTTCCTTATGTCCATTAGAAATAATTATGTAGCTGAATTTATTTTTACGTGATTAAATTTGTTAAATATTCTCTAATGTCCTAAAATCTAGATTAGTGAATATTAACCTTAATTGTAATCTGATTTTAAAATTTTTGGCATCTATGGAACCATTAATAGTAAAAAACCTTGAAATAACTTTATATTCTTGTTCAGACATGTCTGATTGTTAATTTTCCTTAATTAGCTTAAAGTTTTAATTAGTTAATTGTAAGCGCTTTATTTTACCAAATTTAGTCTAATTACTGATTTTTCATTCATTAGATAGTAAGGATTAAATTAGCATAAAGTGATTTGATTCTTGATCCTTAATTTTGCATGTTGTGAATTTCTCTCTTAAAGTGATTATGAATTTAATTAACTTTATATGAGGGTGAATTTCTTCTAAATAAGACAACTTGCATATTATGATCCTTAATTAGATAATATAAGATAGTTGATTAATCAAACAACCAAACTCCAAAATGTACTGAAATATCTAATGACTTAAATGTGAATTCTTAGGAATAAGATAATAAATAAAGGGAACCCTTAATTTGATTCTTTCAATCAATGAGTTAGCATGTGACTTTGCATAGAATCATTTTTATTTGGATTTATGTTCAATCATTAGAACTTGCAGATTGTACAAAGTACAATTTAGAGATTTAGATCCTTAAGAGAGAAAGTTAAGCAATTTATTTAAAGTGATTAGTTTAGCTATTGATGAACCCAATAATTATATGAAATTTAATGCTATGAATTTTGCATTTTATTGGATTAGTTGTGCTTTGATATATGTTTATGCTGCATTTCAAGAAGAAGAGCTCAATTTTGGAAAATTTAGAAAAATAAGTAAAGAGTGGTGCTAGGGCGCATCGTGGCATGTTCAAAACACGCCATAGCAGACACAGCCTGAGAGCAAGCTGCGACAGCATGCCATGTTAGATACAGCCCGAGAGCAAGGCACCTCAGTGCACCATGGTAGACACAAAACTGAGAGCAAGGCACCGTAGCGTGCTTTAGAGGGCATAGCCCGAGAGCCAGGCGCTACAGCACTTCATGGTGGACATACACCCGAGAGCAAGGCACCATAAAGAACCTTGGCAGACATATCCTAAGAGCTAGGGGCTACAACGCACCATAGCAGACCTAACATGAGAGCCATGAACCACAGTGTGCTGTAGCTCCAGACAAGCCGAAAGCCAGGTGACACAGCGCTCCGTAGGGCTCGCCGTATTTCTGCTTTGGGAAATGCTTTCTTGTCAGCATTGGGAAGGCCAATGGATTTAATTCTTTCCTATTCCCCACAACATAAATCAATGGATTGTAGTAATACTTCTGATTACCAATGTAATAAAAGAATAAACTTAAATGCAACTTCTGCTTTCAAGAAAGAGAAGGGTTGGTTGTGTAAATACTGAGAGGTTATTTGAAGGGTTATAAAAGCAAATATCAAAGACTGAGAAATGGTTCCCAAATTTAGTTTATGAGCTCTTAATCCCAAGTGCTACTGTAAGAACCATTGAGGAGAGTCCCATACCCAAGGGAGGAGAAAGCTGCAGCAGAAGGAAGAGGAGGATCCTAGAGAGCGAGGACTTAAGGAGATCCAAGGAAGAGAGATCCAAGTGAATGTGAAAGTTGTTCCCTAGTGTTTTACTCTTAAATTAACCCTTTTATTATCTTGTAAATCCAAGCAAAGGCATAGTTTCTCTTGTAGCTTTCTTTGCATTTTTATATTAATAACAGTAAAACCCCTTTGAGGAGAGTTGGGCATGAGCATGTATGAACATATGGATGTAATTTAATGTACTCTTCCTCTCAATGAATGTTGATTAAATCTTGATTTTTTGTATAATGTGTGAATGAAAGAAATGAGAATTATGATTCATGATATAAATTTATTACATGCGTATTTTTGTTATAGAAATCTCATAGAGTTCATTAATCTTTTTGTCCTAAGGGTGTGCATGATTGAGCATCAACGCCATGAATGTATGTGACAATATTTTCCATGTGAAAACAGCCCATGCACAACCTTGGATGAATGCTCGATCATTCGAGGCATGAGAAAGGTTAACATTCTCTTAGCTCCATGTCCCACTCCTGATTTAAGTGAGGTGATTGTTGTGCATTAAGCTATGAGCCATGTGACAAGCTCATTTAGCTTTGTAGAACATTGCCTTAGCTAAATCAAGAGTAGACGCATGTGAGCTGAAAACCACTAATTGTGCTCCATAGCTCACTCTAGGTTTATGAAAGGTTCTAGAATGCTAAGTGCTATGAGTGATGTGACATAAACCCATTTAGGCTTGTAGCTCATTTCCTTAGCTAAATCAAGAGTTGATGCATGTGAGCCATTTGTAGAATCAAGTTTATGTGATACTCAACCTAAAATATAGATTTCATAACTTAGACATAAGAAATGAACTCATAAGATAATGATCACATGAATGTTTATGTGCTGAATTAGATCCTTCTAGTGTTTATTTCAAAGCACTAGATAAGACTTAGTACATTCAGTAAATTCACTAGAGAAGACTAAGTCTCTTGAACATGAAATAAGAAATTTATCCAATCCATGAACTATGAAGTTGAGAAAGAGAGTATTTGCGTGAACCCGTATAGACTTATATGCTAAATCCCAACTCTCCCTAGTTTTCCAAAAGTAGTTTCAAATCAAGAAAGTCTAAAATTATCAATTTTGGCCAAAATCACAAACCAATTAATACTTAAACATTAGTGAAATTAAGTAACTCCAGTAACAAAACTAAACACCTTTCTAGAGGACGATAAATCTCGAGATCTTACCATCCATATTACTTCAAACTACGTATACTTGCATGCAAGCACAAACTATGTATTTTTGGTCTATCAAGTTCTTGGTGCTGTTGTCGGGGAACGGTCTATTTGTTTTGTATTAGAGATAACTTAAAAGTAAAGAGTGATTTAAGATTTTGGTGCATATCTTCTTAAACATTATAGTTTATATTTTCATATATGGAGTTCTCAAATTTCATGGTCATGCACAACAATAATCTAAATTGGTGTATATAGTATGAGGGAATACATTCAAGTTCAGATTGTAATAATAATAAACCTTTTGTACCTTTGAGAACAAAACCTAATAATGACATTAAGTGTGATCACAACTTGCAACATTATTACACTCACTCTAATATGAACATTAATAACACAAATGGACAAGTGAGTAACCATACTTGAAAGAATTGATGGAATATTTTAGCGAGTATGTGAATAACAATTTCCATGAAATTGAGCCAACTTGATTAGGCACGAGTTTAATCTAGAAGATCAAGAATATTTATGTGAGATAATTGATGCTAAGTTAGAATTTATATTGCGATAATTAGCTAACCCTGTTCAAGAAGCGGTTACAATTGAGCAGAAAAAGGATTAAGATCAAGATGTGCCAATGTGTAGAGTGGAAACCTTAACTCAAACAAATAATTATAATGAGAAAGTGTTAGAGTATCAGTTTAAATTAGATTATTCAAAAATACAACATGATTGTCAAATAGAAAAAGTTGATCAAATGCAACATGAAACTGATGTCCCCTACACACCTCAAGTGCATCTGCCTCAATGTTTAACAATTATTGACACATTATTTGAGGATGTGCAAGGTAAATTGATTCAAAATAATAAAGGTGTCAAAACTATTTGTAGCATCTCAAACATCAATAAAACCCTTAGTAATCTTGATGATGATTATGAGCAAATTGAATTTATAAGAAAATGTTTGAACTATACTACTAAGAAAATAGAAGTATATATCTTTTAATATACTGAAATTAAGAATGAGGATAATGATGAATCTGATAAACTAGGTGAAAATTAGAAGGAAAAATACAGGAAGAATGAAAAGAGGTAAAGAAAAAAAATTATTGTAAGTTAGAGGATAAAGGTTGGGCCTGGAAAGAAAAGATAGTATTGCTGATATCCATAAAGATTATATTATTAAGGAAGCTCGTGCACATCATGAAGCCTTAATGAAAATCTTGAAAGAAATTCTAAGAGGATATAAACACTCTTTTATCGGGATGAGGATATTAAACTAAGCATTGGTTGGGAGGCAACCCAACAAATAATTTTAAGTTCTTGTTTCTTATTTATTTTAGGTTTTATATAGTATCCGTGTCTGTTAATAATGGAGTAGGAGGGATCTCATGCATGATTATTGTAATGACAATCTCCCATTACTTTATAAGGTCATTTCACTCATTACTACTACTAGTAAAATATTTTTAATTCAATAACTCATTTTGTAGTTTTGTTTTTATTATTTGCTGTTTTAGTATTATTCATGATGTCATCCATTTAAATTGTTCATCTAAGAGTAACGATTAAAAATAGTGATTTGATAATTGAGTTGATTGATCTGAGAATTTACTCTTCCAAAAATTTGAATTGAAAACAAAATTCTAATTATGTGCATCAAAAGTTTTGGATTAATGATAGAAGTCCAACTAAAACTTTTAACCAAACTAAGTAAGGTTTATTGGATTAACTTGCTGAACTAACCATCACAAACTCTTGACTTAATTAAAATGATGAAATAAACTAAGTGTGGGGGAGTAAAGATTGTAAAGATAGAAATGGAATTAGTGGTTAAATTTGAAATGTGCTAGGCTTATGTAGGACTTCATGGATGTAGTGCATGTGCTAAATTCAGCATATTATAAATAAATAAATAAATAATAAATAAATAAATATATATATATATATATATATATATATGAGATTAAGAAAAATGTCTCTCCTATAAAATATAACTGGGATGAAGAAAATATATCTCCCAATAAAAAAAGCATTAAATCTCATAAGTAGAAGCACATATAGCACATAAAAGCCCATAGAATGACCATTGATCCTATTCTATTGTATGCAACTAAGGTTCTCTCAAATTATGTTTATGATAACCATGAAATTAAAAAAGAGTAGTGGGGATAGGTAAAAGTAAGTCTAACTAAGAACTTGAAACACTTGCTTAAATTTACATTTAGCATTGATCACAAGAAGAACCAATGACTTAATTTAAAAAAATTAAACTTAAATGACCAAATCAAAATAACACTAATGTAATTCTCAATCATTAAATTCAATTGCAACTGAAAGCTATTTTTATTGCTTACTCAAGGACAAGCAAGAAGCTAAGTGTGGGGTGTGTGATGAACCCAATAAATATAAGTAATTTAAAGTTAAGGATTATGCATTTCATAGGATTAGTTATGCTTTGATATGTGTTTTTGATGCATTTCAGGAAGAAAAGCTCCATTTTAAAAAATATTGAAAAATAGGTAAAGAGTGGCGGTACAGCACACCGTAGCGCGCTCAGAATGTGGCATGGCAAAAATAGCTCAATAGTAAGACACCCCAACACGTTGTGGCTAACACTGCATGAGAGCAAGGCACTGGAGTGCTCTGTGGCTAACACAAACCTTTGAGCAAGTTGTCGTAGCGCACCTTAGTGGACATAGCCCAAGAGCTAGGCACTACAGCAAGCTGTGGCAGACACAACCCTAAGAGCAAGGTGCTGTAGTACGCCTTAGCGTACATAATATGAGAGATATGCACTACGACATGCAAAAATAATGCTACAATGAACCAAACTCGAGAGCCAGGTGCCACAGTGCGCCACAGATTCTGACAAGCTAAAAACCTGGCGCCACAGCGTGCTGTAACGCCTGCCGTATTTCTGCTTTGGGAAATGCTTCTGAGTCAGCATTGGGAAGGACTAATGAATTTAATTATTTTTTATTCCCCATAGCATAAATCAATTGCTTGTATTAAATTCCTCTATTACCAATTGAATAAAAAGATAAACTTAAATACAAATTCAACTTTCAAGGAGGAGAAGGGTTGGTTATGTAAATGTTGAGAGGCTATTTGAGGTTTATAAAAGCAAATATTGAAGACTGAAAAAAGGTTCCCAATTTTAGTTTATAAGCTCTTAATTCTGAGTGGCTGCTGTAAGAATAATTGAGGAGAGTCCCATACCCAAGGGAGGAGAAAGCTGGTAGCCGAAGGAAGAGGAGGAGCATAGAGAGCAAGAAAACTAAGGAGATCTAAGGAAGAGAAATTCAGGTGAATGTGATATATATTCAATAGTATTGTACTCTTACTTTACCCCTTTTATTTTCTTGTAAAAGCCATGCAAAGGCTTAGTTTCTCTTATAGCTTTCCTTACATTTACAATTTAATGGCAGCCTAAACCCCCTTGGGGGAGGGTTGGGCATGAGCATGTAAGAACATGTTGATGTAATGTAATGTACCTTTTTTATCAATAAATGCTATTTAAATCTTGAATGTTTGTATGATGTGTGAATGAAAAAGTTGGGTAATGATGATTCATTATATAAATTTATTACATGTGTATTGTCATCATAGAAATCTCATAGAGCTCATTGATCGCTTTATACTAAGGGTGTGCATGCTTGAGCGTTAATGCCACGAATGTCTGTAACAACATCTGACAAGCAAAAACAATCCATGCATAACCTTGGATTATTTCTTGATCACTCGATCCATGAAAAATGTTAACATTATTTGAGTGTTAAGCTATGAGCCATGTGACAAGCTCATTTATCTTCGTAGAACATTACCTAGGCTAAATCAAGAGTAGACGCATATGAGCTAATATCCACTAATTAAGATCTATAGCTCGCTCTAAGTTATGCGAGATTCTAGAGCGCTAAGTGCTATGGGTGATGTGACACAAACTCATTTAGCCTAGTAGCTCATTTCCCTAGCTAAATTAAGAGCTAATGCATGAAAGCCATTTTTGGTATCAAGTTCATGTGATACTCAACCTAAAAATAAATTTCCTAACTTAGATGTAAGAAATGAACTCATAAAATAATGATCACATGAGTTTCTATGAGCTGAATTTGAACCTTCTAGTGTTCATTTTAGAGCATTAAATAAGATTTAGTACATTCAATAAATTCACTAGAGAAGACTAAGTCTCTTCACCATGATATAACAAATTAATCTAATTCATGTAATATGAAGTTGAGAGGGAGATTACTTGCATGAACACATATAGACTTTCATGTTAAATCCCAACTCTCACTAAGTTTCCAAAAATAGTTAAGATCTTTGAAATTATCAATTCAAACCAAAACTAATAACCAATTAAGACTTAAACATTCATGAAATTAAGTAAACTCTAGTAACAAAACAAATATTATTCCTAGAGGATGATAAATCTTGGGATCTTGCCATCCCTTATTACTTCGGGTCACGTACACTTGCATGCAAGTGTAGACTATGTATTTCAATCAGTCAGCTATGGTTAAGGTTTTTTTCAGTAGGAGTGCCTTACTTGTCATATGTTGAGGCAGTAATCCTAGCTATACCATATGTACCTAGATATTGATCTTATGCTCTTGTGGTACTGTTAACATAATAACAATTTAGATTGAGCATATAGAATTATGGTAGTTAACTCAATTTGAATGACTTAAGAGTCATTTTACTTAGAGCTTAGTTAGTAGAACCTATGTAATGGAGAATTGTTTCTATAGCTTGGAAATTCTTGAATATTAAATAATCAACTAAAATTACAAGCAATGATAATATTAGTATTATCATATATAAATTCAGGTATTTGCATGTACAACTCCTCCTCTAGCTCTCTCTGTGAAGAAATACAGTTCTAACATCTATTTGCTCCAGATGCAAATGCTCAACTACAACAATATCAGCACAGCCCCTGATATTTATCATCTTTACAACTAGGGTGAATATCTCACTATTGTCAACCCCATGCCTTGTTGGAAACCCTTTGCTACAAGTCTTGCCTTGAAGAACTTGCTCCCATTTGGATCTTCCTTTACCTTGTAAACCCACTTATTCTGAAGGACCTACTTCCCAGCTGGTAAGGGTGCCAACTCCCATGTCCCATTTGACATGAGTGATGCTATTTCATCATTCATGATAGCCTCCCACTTTATTGAATCTTCAAGTTGAAGTGCCTCTTCCAAGCATTCAGGTTCACCTCCATCCTTTAGTACTAAATAGAACAAGGAAGGAGAGTACCTTTGTGGTGG